>JAAGVU020000129.1:23329228-23388854 GCA_011763525.2 Mormyrus iriodes
AGGAACATTAACGTGTTGTTTACATTTCTCATTTAAAAGGAGAGCGGTGTTTGAGTCATGTGATGGACCGCAGTAGGAAAACACAGCAGGAGTGCTGTCTGCTAGGCCGGGACCGTGGGTGGCTGCTGTTTGACGGCGGGGAGTCGGTTGGCGGCCGCGGGTCCGATGAGTGACAGGAAGTCAGGAAGTGTAAGCAGAGCCGGCTGTCGTCTCCATGGGCTGCCTAACAGCCCTGCTGAAGGACAGGGTAATCTTGCCAGCAGGGGCGTCCGGACGGCGTGGCTGTCATCTTCTGTCACCGTCGGAGCTCGCTTTTCCTAACTACCCCGTGGATTTGGGACTGGGGGTGTTTCAGATCGTGGTGACTGTGGAGTGAGCGGTGCACAGATCTGGAGTGAAACTCAATTCCAAGACCACAAAGACCACACTTGTGGCAGAACCGGTGCCTTCTAAGAACGAACTTGGGGCATATTGAATCAGGGGACTAGACTTGTTCGGCAAGGATGCAACCGATGTATCCTTGATATTTGGGGTGGAGCAAGACCAACATCCGGGTCCTTATTTACTTGTGATCTTAGTATTGTAACTGGTCTTCGGCAATGGAAGATGACGTAAAACGGGTACACAAGAACACAAGTACGGTCAAGTACGCATATTGAGATTCACCCCTGGTGCATCGAAGACCGCTAAGAGGCTAATTAGCTTCCAGTAAGGAGTAGCTCAGATGCAAGCATGCAATTTAATACTTTCGCATTCTAATGCCACGGGTTTCTCCATGCCTTTCTTACATAAATGCAGATTCGGGGAACAAATTCGTCTAGTAGAGATGCCGGTGTCGAAATGTCACCCCTTTGATTGGCAGGATGGTTTGCCTCTTAATCCTGACAGTAGGGACGTTTCACAACACCAACCCCGTCAGCAGTTAGCACAGGGTTCGATTCCGCACGTGTGCAGGTCCAATATCCACCATTTGCCGTCCCCACGGTGCAGTGTTTTTCTTTTCTAGAATGTAAGTGAGAGTCATGGATGAGTGAAATTTGATAATTACAGACGAAGGGCTTGTTGTTACTGACTATGATCCCTTGACCCGGTTCTGGCGGTGCAAATCAACCCCAGAAATCACATTGACGGCACCTGCACAGACCCCACCAAAGTTAAAGGGCATTTCCTGCCTCATCACAGTGTTCCAAGAACACTCTGCGAATGTTTCAGAGGTGTGCACTAATTAGGACGCAATTTTTAGGAGGACATGGCTCGTTGCAGGAGATTTATATTTTCCAGTATTACATCATAATACGGTCCAAATAACACTATTAACGTCGTTTTCCTTTTGCATAAATTTGCTCAGTTATCTGGGTATACTCTACACAGCCTTCTGCTCCTCGCTAGTGGAAAAGGGCCTTGTAATGAACGCGTTTTAACACGTCACACACACACACTCACACACAAGTCCTCCCCCATTTCCCAGGTACAACCACAGTAGTGCTGAGATGCTTTGATGAGTAGGAAGACTTGAGTACCCCATTTCCTGTTTACCTTTCAGGCTCATGTACCCAGGCTGGTTCCTGTCTAAATCCACAGCCAGGATTCAGTTTGGCCAATAGAGAGGAAAATGAGGCAGCAGTGGGAGGGGACAGTGCAATATTGTTTCCAGAGGGGAGTCCTTTCTGGTTACCTGCAGCCACATCTCCAATGGCAATGCAGTGAAGTGATAGGCCAGATTATCGGTGGGAGGAGCTTTGTTGCCCTGGGTGACAAACATGATTACATGGCTGGCAGTGCAGAGTCCAAAGGACAACCAAAACCAATAAATGCTAGTTCCAAGAAGAGAAAATTTCCTCTGCTGTGGCAGACAGGTATTTTCACGGCACATTGGCAAGCAGAGCAATCTTGCGTAAGCGATACAATGGCTTTGGCTTTGTACAGCAGCCCCGTATTAACCAGCTGTGTACGATATAGTTAGGCTCCCTACACTTGTGATGCACAGACAATGACTGGGTCACTCTGAGCTTTAAACACCTGCCAGGCTTTAGACAAATATTTGCCAACAGCAAGTGCCAGAAATGACTTTCCAAACTGGGTCAGAGTTTCCCGGAAGGACATTTTAGCAGGACAGGGTGGCCTCAGAAGCAATACGAGGAACCAGCTTTGTGCTACTGCAGGACAGCCTTGTGTCATTAATGACCTGAGCCTAGGGTGTTGCTGAGTTCTGTTTTTAAACCCAGCTCTGTTTCCCAGGTGGGGGAGATTCCCCAGTCGCTCTGGGGACTGCTTCACGACTGGAACTTTTTTATTATTTTGCAGTCTGATGAGTGGGTTCACACTGTACTGCATAGTGTCTCTCAGCCATTCAGTCAATCAAACCAAACTGAGAAATGGTATTGAGGACCAAAACTAAAAAAACATAAAGGGTGATTGACTGGCACCCCTGGAATATTATTTGTGCAGTAGAAGGCAGCAGAAAAAGCTGGAGACAGAGGAAATGTGAGTTAACATTATTAGGAAACTGTGGCTATGCGAAACAGTCAGCACCAGAATATGGTGTCACGCAAGTCAAGTCAGGATCCAGACAGACCTACACATAGGTAATGCAGGTCCAGGTGAGGCTTCCTGCATGCAGCCTTGACTATGGCTGTATTAAGAATATAATGGTGCATTTATAATATCTAATAGGGGTTTTCTAGTTACATGGACAAGTCCATTCATCTGATAAGTAGGATTTAGTAGTCAAGGGAATGGTTTAAAAAGTGGTCCTCAATGCCGTTATCGATGGTGATTTTACCCGTCAACAAATTATGAAAGCCTTCAATTACCTGCCAAAGGCATGTAGGTGGTGAACTGTAAAGGTTAGGGACTGAGTGGAAAACCACTGAGTTTAGAACCTTATAACTAGAGTAGCTGGTTAACCTTTTACGACAATAATAACTAGAATTAGAGTCTGCATTGAAGAAACATTATCAGCAGACGCATCAGACTTGCTGGCCGGCTCATAGTCTGCCCACATACCACACATCTCTTGGCTGATGCCCAAGATTATGTTGTGAAAGCCATTCATGAGGTCACCATTTTATATAATATAATTTAAACTATGATGTGTTTCTTGATTATTCATGGTGGGAAAGATACAACGTTGCACTGAAGGATTTCTAGCCCTACACAAAAGCATGACCACCTGTCATTTAAGAGTGCAACCTATATATTTTGCAAGCTTCAGGTTTTATTGGAACACAGTGAAATTCTTATGCCACGCTTGCAAGAGACCGGACTGGTGCATGCTGGGATAGGACAACCACCAGTGCAATAAGAGATGAGACATTGCTAGAATGCAACATAGGAAGTGAAACCATAATTATTCAATAAATAGCTGATGCACTGGGGAAGGGTATGCAAATACCCACAGAGGCTGACAGTACTGATAACCTGCAAAAGTGGAATTTTAACAACAGCGTGCAATAAAATGTAGTGGGTGGACAGACGTGGGCCATTGGTTATTTAGCAGCTTCAGTTTGGGGGAAGAAGCTGTCCCTGACAGAGGTGGATGTTATACCGATAAACATCAAATCTAGGTTTCCTTCTCGTGAACGCCACCAAGCCTCGTTTCTGATGCATGGTCATGGTCTCGTCGCTGCATTCATCTCATTTATCAAATTTGTTACATTTCACACACGTAAATACGCAAAGCTGCCAACCACCCTTCTGGGCAGCGGATAGTCCAGGTCCAGAAAGTACAAATCCAGACCAAGATTTTGTTTCAACCAATCAGTTGAGTACTCTGTGACTGTGACTCTTTATGCACAACTGGTTAGTTGAAACAAAATCTTGGTCTGGATTTTTACGTTTTGGACCTAAACTATCCACCTCTGCTTCTGAGTTTGCTGGTTGCCTGTCACTCCAGCAGTGCCTCGGGATCCCAAATCTACTGGGGCAAAGGATGCAGCCTAAAGTTGGGAAGTGATGAGGGGGTGGGGGCGGATCCTCCACAGAGCATGAGTACAGGGTGGAGAGGTCCTGCACATGTGCAGTACACTTTCTGTAATGGACAGCAAGTTTGTTAGCATTGGGACCCCCCTACCCCAGCTACCATAGTGCAACTTAATTGAAAAGCTCAATCTGCTGCTTACCCAACACACCTCAGGTCCTGAGTCTAGTGTTTCCCTCTCCTTCACTGAGGGCTTTCCTAGTTTGTTTGATACAAGTTTACTTCAAGGTGTCCCCTCACCCCGTCTACCCAAACTGGGGCCACTTCATTGAAGTTTTCTATCAGTCTTCTCTTCTTTCTCTGTGCGTTCCTCTCTGCCTCAGCTGTCTTCCAGAATTGTTCACGTCTCTCTTGGAGTGACTAAGTGAGCGTTCAGCTCTGATGTTGACCCCCATCCACAATACCACATTGTCCTGGATGCTCCACCATCTGCTGATCATGACAATTCCCATGCAAGAACTGAGTGTTCAGCAGACAGGGCGGTGTTGGTGGTGTTTTGCATTGGTGTGGTTTGGCATCTGTTTCACATGCTTTTTAATGCTCCTCTGTCACCGAAAGACCTAAAATGTGCGGACCTACAGTACAGAGCTGTTTCCAAAACCCATGTATGATGGTAAAGGAAGGAGAGGAAATGGGTCAGCTCATGGGAGTTTTACTTACACAAAAATGTTCTGAGGGCAGAATGAAAAATTATTGGTTTAGAGATATAATCAATAAGATTGTAGA
Organism: Mormyrus iriodes; assembly: GCA_011763525.2. Lineage (NCBI taxonomy): Eukaryota > Metazoa > Chordata > Actinopteri > Osteoglossiformes > Mormyridae > Mormyrus > Mormyrus iriodes. Next base: position 23,333,934 of record JAAGVU020000129.1, read on the forward strand.
GAAGGTGGGTCCAAGCAGCTAGAGGATGCGGGACAAGACATCTGACTGGTTGGTCTCACCTCCTCTAGTTGCTTGGACCCACCTCCTCTACAATATGACTGGTTATCTCTCTATTTTTCATTCTGCCCTTAGAACATTTTTGTGTAAGTAAAACTCCTATGAGTGATGGGTCACTGGCTATCTTGGCAGGACTAGCACAGTTTTGGGGATTGTTTATCTTAATTGGCATCATCCTCACCTCCCTCCAGGCTACACAAGGTACACATATACAGCTCCAAGCTCCAGTAGAGCCTTGGCTGCAAAAGGCCAGAGGCCTTGGTGGCATCAGATCAAGCAGAGAACAGAGAAGGCTGTACTGCCTGCGCACAAAACTGTGTTAATGAGCGGCAAATGGCTGTGGGAGGGGGCTTGTGTTCAAGAAATGTTAAACAATAGGCAGAGTGAAATGAAATTCAGAAAGGAGCAAGCAGAAAAACTGTGGGAAGGGTCTTCCCTGGAGAAATACGGACCGCGCAGAGATGATCTCGCACTACATGAGAACAGTACAAGCTCACTTCCCAGAGCTGGCACGCTTCGATGCTACTATAGTGTTGCGCAGAAAGCAGTTGAGTTGCATCTAATCTTCTGGCCAGGGAAATCCTAGCAGCTTCACCATGGTTTATTTCTGGCTGAAACAGGACCTCGGTCACAGCGTCATCAACACAAAGGGGAATTGTTCGGCGCTCACTCTTCGTTTGTGGAGAGAGCAGAGGAGTGGAAAAAGCAGGGCGGCCAGAAATATGAAAGTCTGAAACATGTGTTGCTCATTCAGAGCTAAAAAGCCAAAAGGCGTATTCTGGGAGGAGATTCGTGTCCTGGTCGGATCTTTGGAGGGTCGTTTTCTGCCTTCTCGTATAAGATCCAGCTCCAGTGATAAGCAGGGCTCTGAAATCTAAGCCCAATGCCACGATGTAAGAGCTAGTAAACTTGCATGCTTTGATAATAGTTCCGGGCACAAAATGGCAATAAAACCGCGGCCTTGCTGCATAACATACGGCGTACGCAAGACAAGTCTTTAGGATTTTCTTTAGGAGAAGATCTGCTCATGCAGTAGCTCTTCAGTGGGACAGTGGGAAATAATGAGAAAAACCATGTTCACCTGATGGAAATCAATGTGGCCCAGCTGCGGTTACACAATGACATTGCAAATAAAGAAACTACAAAGACTGACAATGGAGGTCTTGGCGAGATGAAGGTAGAGTCAGCAATGCCGTCCAACTAGGGCGAGCATGGCCATTTGCAAAGGCAAATAGCGTGCTGATTAGAGGTCACATGGGCACAGCTGCATTACTGGAAAATTGTGGCACACCGTTGCATTTTCATATTTGGTATACGTTAGTGGCTGTGCTATTCACATTGCCATACAGGCCGAGAGTGAAAGGAGCATGGCAGGAAGGCCTTGGAAGGGCAAACCCTAGGTTGACGTCAATGAGACGTCAACGAGACATCAAGTGCTGTTGCTGGGTGTTTGGGATCCTTGCGGCTTGCCAGATCTGGATGGATGACCTCCTTCTCTGAGAGAGTCCTGCAGGCCCAAAGAATACGTCTATTCAGACCTCAGATGAATGTGAAAGTCATATGCATGCATGCAGTGGGTGTTCTGTTTCTTTGGACAAATGCCCGAAAGCTATAAGACAAGTGTCTAGCATCCAAAAAGATGAGCACTTCAAGGGCAACAGAAGGAAGAGAGGGCCTGTTGAAACCAGCTTCCCCCAGAGACCTTTGAAATTGAGATCACTTTTTAATAAACATTGAGTCGAGTCAAAGGAACAGAAATTACTGGGGCAGCGGCAGCTGTGTTGGAGACGAGCTAGCCACCTGAAGCTGCCTGAGGACCAAAGGTCAGCGGCTTCTCCTGGTCTGGACCCGTCTGCTGCGTCGGCTTTGCATTAATTTGGTCCCGGACCCCTTGCCAGAGACGAAACTCCATGATTAATGCCTGCCTTTGTGAGAAATAGGATCATCAGGGATCAGTTCATTGAGGGCAGCTCAGGTTGGGACAGCCTGCACCTGAAATGTTTCATCATCTCCATAAAGCAGAGTCCTATGCCATTACCAAGGACAAGAAGGAGTTGGGAGGCTGTCACTTTAGTCAGGTACAACGAGGGACTAATTGGTCTGGTTACGATAATTAGACACTGTGTCGATGTGGTATTTTTCTATCCAGAAAGCCAGAAATCCATCTGTTAATCCAGTATCACATGGGATAGACTTTATTATGGGATCGTCCCATTTTGAAAAAGTAAAATGCCATGATCCAGACTTTGGGGTTTTCCATGAATTTTGGTGGTGGCAGTGGTGGTGGTGGGGGATTCCCCACGATAAAATTTGCTGGCCGAAATGTCTCGTATTCTAGATGCCAGTCCAGGAATGTCAGTATGTCATAGGGCACACACATGCAGACACATGCTATTTATTTCGTGTTATGTGTTGTATGAAAATATTATGAGATCCACACAACTGATATGTAGAAAACAAGCCCCCTTTCTGCCGCCTTGGAAGCTGTGGCTAAAACGACTCTCATGCACAGGATTTTAGCGAATAGCTGGTGTGTCATGAAAAGCCTGCAGGCCAAAAAACAACAGGCCATTGGGGAGGAGGGTGGAAGAGGCCGAGTGCTACAGGCAGGAGAGGAGCTGGCTTATTCATGCTGCAGGAATGTTCTGGATGGCGGCTTGCTCCCTGGCTGCTTGTTAATGAAACCAGAAAGGGGAACCAATGCGATTTCCGGTGATTGTTTGCAGGAGCTTAGTAACTGAACAGCTTTGTCACTTTACCCCATTTTATATGTTTGAGGAACATGGACATTTTTTCAGAGTCTATGTTCAGTGTATACAGACATATCTTCAGCACATATCTGCAGCATGCATTGCCATATCTGTGATGTACTGAGTTAATAACAATAGATTTGCTAATGTTGCAAGCTGTATCTCCTAGCTGTGTTGCTGCAGCAGATGTACTTATGCATGTACAATGCAAGTAATGAGAGATGTTAAAAAGCTAGGAATGTTCTGGAATAAAAAATGGCAAAATGAACATGTGTCTCGGAATACTCGTGCGTCCCCCTGCCCAGTACATCACAATATCCATCTGTCTTCAACCACTTATACCATACAAAGTCTCTGTGTGCCTGGAGCCTGTCCCAGGAAGCAGAGAGTATGATGCAGGGGACACTGTGGACAGGGTGCGGGGGACACCATTAACAGAATGCAGGAAACATGGTGGACAGGATGCAGGGAATATGGTGGACCGGATGGAGGGCTACTGCAGGGTACACACTCATACATTATGGAAATTTATAATACAATGAACAATTCTAACAAATCTAAAGCATGTTTTGGACTTTGTAGGGGGTGGGGGCATGAATATATATCCTTTCAAATCATTTGTTTATGGACAAGCAGGGCATTCCGGCTCCATGTGACTTTCCCTCTCAATGGTTTGCGTGCGTCTTCCATTGTGGCCGACAGCAGGGTTGGCGTCAGTCTCACATGTCACATGTAACTCAGATTAGCAGCTACTGCTGTCATGCACTTCTGATATCCTCCCATGTGCCCCCAGATTGTGCACTTTTGATTAACGGCCTTGCTCCTTTCCCTGCTTAATTACACAGCCATTCTGGCTGTTCCAATGCCATTCAGGCATCCTATGAGTGGGAGCTTTATTCCAGTGAAATAAACAGCCCCAAATGCAGAGGTACTGCCAGCTCTCAGGGGGGCTGAGGCTATACTTTTACTGCAACATATTTTCTGCAAATTTATTGCACTTTGAAAAAATTTCATTTAAATGACTAAAATAATGGAAATAGTGTTCTATTGAATAGTGCAGAGATGATCAAAATATAGAACATACAGCATTTTATGTCAAGCTGGATGTGGATAATATGTCAATAGGTGTTTGAATCTTTGTGTGTCTTTGTTGATATAGTCATTATCTACAGTGGCTAGTTATGGGGACACATCTTGAGTGACTGAGATCCATGAATCCAAGTAGCATGTCAAGTACTGGGTTGCAGTGATTAGGTATATAGGAACCCGGGGGATGGAGGGGGAAATGTAACCCCCAATATTTAATTTAGCTCTATTCACCTCCCCCCCCCCAAAAAAAAAAACAGCATTTGCATTTAAATTATCAATTACCAAACTCTGTCCCATTGCCCTGGCAGTGAGCCTGGGAGCCAGTCCCAGGACGGAGAGGACAAAAGGCAAGGGACACCCCGGATGTGATGACCTATTAGAGGTCAGGTGTTTAAATGAGCAAGTTAATAAGTTCCTGCTTATCAAATTACAACTATTGTGTGAAGAGATAGCACACCAGACTGTGTAGATACATGCATTGTGAGAGTGCGTTAAGCTCCCTGTTTTAGACACCGTTTCAAGTTCACATTTCAAGTTCAAGTTTCAAGCTTTTATTGTCACATGTGTTCCGAGGGACCCAGTGAAATTCTCGTGCTGCGGTGGCAGGGTAGGAGACAGGTGCGTGGGGGGACAACCGGACCAATAAGTAAAGGACAAAACAGCAGCAGAGGAAAAGACAAGACCTTGTGGAGGGTGCTGCAGTCTGCCTGACATCCAGGACATCTTCATCCATCCTCAAGCACCTCAGCCATCCCAACCACACACTGTTCTCACTCCGTCTGGCAGGGAAATGGTGCTGGAGCACTGGAGCACAGACACATAGTTTCTACCCTCAGACAGTGAGGCTGCTCAGTAGCTGATCAGGCAATTTGCACATTTCCATTTTATTTATTGTTATTCTTGTTTTTTATCTGTTTTTATTGGATTTCTATTTCTGTTTACTATTTTCCTTCTTTATTTGTCTTATATATCACTTACTATAGGGAACGCTCTGGGAAATTTATTTCATTGCCTCTGTTTGCTGTGCTGTTTCGCATTTGATAAATAAACTTTGATTTGATTTGACAACGGTAATGCGTGACATGTCAAACCCCCTGGCCCCCCCACACACCCTGTGAGACAAAGGTTTTCAGTAGCTGCTTGTCACCTTCTTGGGCACCCAGGAGGCCGAGAGCTGCAGGAGACGCTCATTATTCGGGTGCCCCTGAGTACCAAGCGCACAGTGAGCAGACCGCACGGGTAAGAGGAGGCCCTGCATAAATGTGTCCGCAGTCCAGCTTCTGCCCTTACAAAGGATTGTTGGACCATAACTCAAATTTCCTGATTTTTATTTCATTTTTTCCCCAGATGGAGCCTGGATGGAATGAAGCAAAAATAGCAAGCAGGTTTCTGGTGAGTTGGGTCAGAAAAATGCCAAACAGCAGCAAGTGGAGACTCATTCGGGACACTCGTGGGCGGGTCCGCTTTCCGAGGTTTCAAGTTCTGACAGCCATTTTCCTTCTTCTTTGGCCACCAAACAAGGATACATTCAATGTAAGAACATGTGGCCAGTAGGTCCTCTTAGTTCCACAGAAGCTGGGAATTCACGAAGCCGCATGTGAAAAATGCACAAATCGAAATATAACTGAGTTTGGCTTATTTGAGCCAGCATGGTTATCCTTGTCCTCTCTTCTCATTCTGTTTGAAATTCCGTACATGATACGCTATTTTTATAATTCCCCTTCAGATTGCTTGCAGCCTTTCTGACAAAAAGCTCAGAATGTAAATCTCTCTGACTGGGATCTGAGGTCTGGAGATCTGACCACCTCCGTCTCCACCCAGACAACCAGACGCTCAGCTTTTTTTGCAGAGTCACGCTCTGTATCTGGATGAGACCGCAAATGATGCCTAGTCTTTCTCTCCAGGCGTACAACGATTACAGAGGGCGTCCCCCAAACGGGAGAAGGGGGCATTTCCACTCCACTATCACAGCTATGAGGCTCAGTCAAACTGGTATAAGATACTGGAGCCTTAGTCCCCAGTGGGCTCTACCATAAGCGGCCTACGGTCACGCATTTACAGCTTTCCTACAGTGAGGGGATGAGATCTACGTGTCACTCATAAAAACAAAGTGGCTGCTTTGAAACAGCGTACCTTCTGCGACATCTAACTGGGCGGAGTCTCTGAGGCCTCTCTGGGGAGCAGTGACTCACCTCGCATCCCGACAAACTGACTCCTTCCGGAAATTCACAAATTCGGTAAATTTACAAAATGGAAAACACCACAGGAGCTTATTTAAAGTGCCAATCCGTGCCGGGTTGAGGGTAACGGTGACAGCATAGGGGTGCTGTGATTCACGCCTCTGGCGGTACAGCTGCCTCTTGTTAGTGTCTTTATTTGTCTTTGTGTATTTTGTTTGAATGCCTGAGCTCTGCTGTTCGATGGACTGTTTTATTCATTCCCACCCCCACCCCCTCACCCCAGGCCTGAGGATAAAAGGAGATCCATTCGTTATAAGTGAATCTTCAATTTTTATTGCTGTTTTAAAAACAGACCAAACAAGCATGCGGAGAGGGCTGGGGGTCTGCAGTGACTGCAAAGATTTTGGATCTGGGTCTCTGGACGCGTGAGGCGGGTTTATGGTTTATCTTTCCATCACACCCCCCCCCCCATGCGTCGATCAGGGATAAGGAAGATGTCAAAGATTGTTATTGTTGGGGAAAAAATAAATGTGTTACAAGACCTGGGGAGCCATTATATCGATCCGGATGTGATTTAAGAGGAAGGCAAATGGGAAAATGAGGACAGCTCTGCAGCAATAAGATTAAGATCATCTTTATTGATTCCAGGTGAGGGGCAAGGCGGGGACTGGGATTAAATTTCATTTTGGGACTCATGGCCCCACAGTACTTTTTGCAGAGTGCGGGGTGGGGGTCTCCCATGATAAATTTTGCCATCTGGGGAAAATGCCCAGTAAGCTAGATGGCGAGTCCAGTCCTGCCAGGGGATAAATGCATCTAGAGTGCAGATGAGAATGCATATATTGCAAAACAGACCAAGTGCAATGTGCACGAGTGCAGACAAGTAAACGTGATGCAAACCAATTAAAAAGTATACAGTACACTAACAGAATATCTTGAGATTACGAGCGTCACTTAATGTCAAGCTTCAGCAAGCATTATAATTAACTTGTTTTTTTCCCCACAAAAGCCATCAGGTAGGGCATGAGCGTGTATGTGATGAATACCCTTGTCACCAGTACAAAGCTGCTTACATGTAACAAGCTGAAGTCCCATCTGAGTTAATTAGCGGCGGGTGACATGATGGGAAACTGAGAGTGCTGTGGTACCTATGGCTCTCCGTGTTGTGGTTCTGAGTGCTGATCCGGTGTACTCTGGTCATGTTCTGCTCATGGATGAAGGTGAACTCATCAGGAAAGTGTGTTTAGTGTGCCACATCAAAGTTCAAAGGTAAGTAACGTATTAGCATGTGTGTATAAACACATACTCCACAGCCACTTAATTACGTACACCTGCTCACTAACGCAAACAGCCTGCTCCATCAAACAGCGAGTCACGTGATCTAAGCTATTTTGAATGTGGTATGGGTGTCAGGGCTTACAGAGAGCAACGTGATAAACGAAAAACCTCCAGTCAACGACAGCTGCTGAAAACAGAGGTCGGAGAACTTGTTAAAGCTAACAGGAAGGCCTTGAGTGCAAAAATAACAGCTTAGTACAACAGTGGTGTGCAGAAAGGATTCTCTGAATGAAAAACTCATCAAATCCTGAAATGGTTGTAGAGAAAAAAGTGTATCCTACTTGGTATTATGTAGAAGTATTTAATAAATTGTACACATTACAGCGCAGAGAACAGCATATCCAGCCTAGCAGACCAGCTAGTCCAGCTGGTAGATGCATCTTTAACAGCTTCACCTTAAGGTCTTAAATCCATGTACTTCCAAGGTAGAAGATCTCATTACATGCTGCGGGGCATTTATATCTCTTTAAGTGTCTGCAAAACACTTGTAGCTAAAATAGTACTAATAAAATTCAAATCCACATAGTATGCACTCCTGGTTTGGGGGTCAGCTAAATGCATCTCCTCCTGGCTGAACACAAGTTTGGTGTAGAACAGGGCTGGCAAACCTGATCCATGGGGAGCCACTGTGGGTGCGGGTTTTTGGGATGACCTCTCAGTCGGCCAATTACAGTGGCTCCCCAGTACTGGAGTTGAGAACCACTGCTTTATTATTGGCTGATTGAGAGGTCATCCCATAAACCCACATCCACAGTGGCTCTCCGTGGATTAGGTTCGCCACCCTTCGTGTAGAAGATTACTTAGTTTAAGTTTGGATTCTCAGCTTACAGGCCATCCCTCCGACCTGTCTTCTGGTCATTTTGGAGACTTCTGGAGTATAGCCAGTAGGACAGCAACCCTGCCTGGTCCAGACTGTAATCTGACCCGTAAGGGCTGTGTGCCCAGCTCCTAACCAACAAAAATGAATTGTGTGAGCCTTAAACCACCATGATAAGGCTAGGACCTGGTTCACAGGAGAGGAAAAACAGGTCCATAAAGTGGGTGAAGATTATAGATTAACTCTTTTTTTGTCATAGTGGCTTTGTTAATGTTACTAGACTAAGACACTAAACTGCTAAGCACTGCTCATGGGTCTTTGGTACCCTTGGATGGTCTTGAAAACAATTTTGCTGTTGATGTTAAACTAAACGTTGAATATACTTTTTATTCTACTGACCATAAATGTGCTCATGCATTCCAGTTCCATTGAGCAGAGTGATTTACTGTTACAGCTCAGCGGAGTATCACTGGGACTAAAACCTGGTCCAAGACTATTTTTTTAAACTGAGACCCCAGATGGTAGCATATATCGCCGGCCATCTTCATCGAGGGAAAGCTGAGTAATGGCTTTCTCTGCCGCCCTGGGTATCCCTGGCTGACTCGGGTTACCACTGAAATTCCCGAACGCCAACCAAACACAAGGTTGCACAAGTCGTAACATTGACTCACAGGGCCCCAAATATAGCCTACCCCAGGGGGCGTGGCTATGGGTGGCCATAGGGTGGGCTGTGCCCACCCAACACAGACCAAATTTCAACAATTGATTTATTAGAATCACTAAATTATTAAAGTAATAACTCCAGCCCTCGCCACCTCCACCCCCCAACTCAAACACTGGTGCCTGCCCAAGATTTCCAAATGCCTACCCCAGGCCACCCATCCGGGAAAGACTTGCCTGAGCACTAATTCTTTACTAAAATTAATACTCATTATACCCGGCACATGCAGGAGTGAGCTGGGGCTGACCAAAGGCAGGTGAAACACAGTGACTGGGTCATCACCATTTTGCCCACTTTATGCAGACTGCATATTATGGGTGAACAGGAAAGGGGAGGGGCAGCTGACACCCTTGGGTAGCTTTCTGGGTGCTCTCCTGTGAGCCGCTGCCTGTCATTCACATTCCGAGGGGGGTAAAATCATTCGCATTCTGTCGCACTGGTATTCCTAGGCTCCTAGGCATCTCATCTCCTGCCCAGGGTCACAAGTGGGGAGAAAGGGGAAGACGGTCAGGGGCCCGGACACTAGAGGGGGCCCATGAGTGTGTGTGGCCCTGGCCCCCCCTCCTCCCGGTGAGTGCGCCAAACTAGCTGTGAAGCTTGAGTTACTGGGTTGTCTGAATGACAGAAGTCCACACTACCCATTAGCCTGTCCTCCCAGTTGGCTGAAAACATCATCTGCGTTTGTTTCACACTCTCTCCACGATTGCTTCCAGAATCTTCTACTCTGTGTTATCCAGCAGTAGAATTGTTGGGAAACTCAGCTTTGCTCCAGAAATGTTTGGGATAATTTAAAAAACATGTGCTGTCTCATTCAGTCCCTTTTATCATAATTTTAACACAAATCATCTGCATTTTTATGTTCACTGCATTAAAAAAGAAAATTTTTAAAAAGATACTGAAAACCGTTAATATGTGTGTCAGCAGTTACAATGTGTAAGCTCTGTACATCTGTCACATATTATCTGTTTCGCACACCACATGATGGACAGCATTGTAAATGTTTGTAAAGGGTTTCTTCTGCTTTCCCCCACCGAGAGCACTATTAAAACAGTATCTTACGATGAACATATCCGTCACTCTCTACGGAGTACAGTGATTGCCTCCTGGACAGCAAAAAAGTGGCCAGCTTGAGAATTTTAGTTTCTTCACTGCTAAATCTGAAGAGGGTACGAAATGTAAGAAACCCCCACTTTGTCCAACTGCACCTTCCAGACTGGGATTTGATGTATCCCTCAAGAGGCTTTGATGTCGTTTCCCAGTAAATTTACAATTTACATTTACTTATTTAACAGATGCTTTTGTCCAAAGAAACATACAAGTGAGGATCGGAGAGCAGGTTCAGCCAGTAACCCTGTACCAACTGAGGATAAAGGCTTTGCTCAAGAGATTAACGGCAGCATTGGATTTCGGTGGCCTTCTGATCATGGACACCAAGTCCTAATCTACAGAGCCGCAAATCACCCCGAAGCTGTAGTCAGAATGATGTGACATACATTGTAATTTGCGTGGAAACCTGCGGCCTGTGGCTGAGGGTGCAGCAAGGTAAAATCATCTGCTATGTGCTTTAGGTGTAGTGTGCCACCTTTTCAACGAGGCCCGATTCACCGAAGAGCGCAGTGGGCCCCCCGAGCCTTCACGTGACGGCAGCTGCTCAGCAGTAACTGACTGGTGCAGGTGCTGCGTTGTCACACGCCAGCTCTGTGTTTTTATGAGGGCCCAGTGTGCATCGTTTGCAAGAGTTGGTTCTCGGCCTGACCAGATGGCTTGCTGTACTGAAGGTGGCATTAAAGCCTGAATTCCCTTGTGGGAAATTGCACAGCTCTCCACGTGACTTTCCGAAGTTTTCTGATTTCCAGGAACGCTGGTTTTCTGGACTGCAGATATGCATGGCAGTATCCCTTTTCATGTCAATATCACAGTTCGCTGATCAGCAGGCTCTTCATTTGGCAATACTAAGCAGTTTGGCTAAGCTGTGCTAAGCAGACCGATAGGAAACACACAATGATGCAAGCATTTAAATGCATTAATAACTACGAGGGTTGATTGATAAGTAAGATCTCCAGTTGTACATAAGACGCTTCTGATAATTTAAAATAATAAAGGTGATATCACAATGAAGGAAATATATTTCTTTTAAACACTGTAAACTTATTTTTCAACATAGTCCCCATTTGCTGCTACACAGTTTTCCAAACCTGCTGTCTATTTTTTTATTGCGTCCACAAAGAAAGTTTGTCGTAGGTTTCGGATCCATTTGCACACAGCAGCTTTAGCTGCACCATCCAAGGGAAAATGATGTGCTTTCAACGTCTCCTTCCATTTTAGGAGCAACCAGGAGTCGGACGAAGCCAAATCTGGGCTGTAAGGAGGATCTGGAACAATTGTGAATTTCAGGCTTGTCACTGCCTCCTTTGTTTGTCCACTGCAATGTGGTCACGCATTGTCATCATGCAAAAGAAATGGCCTGATTCAGCTGATGCATTTGTTTGAGTGCTCATAAGGTTTCACATACCTTTCAGAATTTACCAGCGTTCCTTTAGTAAGAACTTCTGTGCAAATCAAACCCATTGCCCATGAATTTCAATTAGCACACAACCATCTAGTGTCAAAAACTATTACCGAACGCTGTTTTATATGTAACTCGGATGTAGCACTTTAACTAACGCCATTGCTTAAGGAATTCAAGCAATGAACTCAAGCTAAGCTCGTTTTACGCTACACAGTATCGGCCACCAAACACATGAGCAAACGTTTTTCTTTTCCCCACTACCAGAGATGCCATGTGGTAGGTACCTCACTTATCAGTCTGCCCTCATATTTGAATGCCTACCTCTTTATGAATACTACTGATAATGTTAAACCATAGAGTCCATCTCAGATTTGAGCACATGACTTTCCAAAAGAAGTGCATTTACAGATTAAATTACATTATCGTGTTACTTTTGCACCACAAGGTTGCGTGTGTTCTTTTATTATCATTTCCCCATGTGCTTCAAATGAAGAAACTGCTTTTTTTGGAAAATGTTGCCACTTCCTGACCTATCTGAAATGATTTTGTTTTGGGTAATGAGGAAAAAAAATCGCTCTGAAGCGCGTCTCATTTGGCAGCTTGTCTTGGTCTGCCAAGAGCTTTCTTAGGAACAAGTTGCCAAACAGAGCAACACGTTAGGTTTTAGCTGCGGCTGTGCTCTGTCCACCTACGGGAGACAGCCGCCGACCTTTTCGAACAGACGGTGTTTTGGCACCATTGTATCTTTTCCCATAATCCTTTGGGAACCTGAATTTAGGAGTCCATCCCAGAGTTTTTAATTCCAGGCTAAGGCAGGAATTTCCCACTAAACATACTTAATGGAGGTTTCTGTCATTAATTACTGATCATTTAATGAGCTTTCACTCTGTGCTGATGGGCAGGATTCACCAGGTGGCTGATGCGATGTGGATTGGCCATCGCCGAAAATGCCGTTTGGAGGTGACAGGCCTTATGTGGTTTCCCGCAGACAAGTCCATGTCAACGGTGCAGCCTGTTTGCCCTGCAAAATTGAAACCACGTTAAGACAAATTGCATGTGTGTTCACAGGGGTCTTGTACAGCCTAGCTGTCGAAACAGAACCTCATTCATTATAAACAAATATAGTGAGTTTAACTACCCTTCACCAAAGCTTACAGAGAGTGGTCAGTGGCTCAGCGGGTAAGTGTCTGTGCCTGTGACTCGAAGAGCACTGGTTTGAGCCCTAGCCTCAGCAGAACAGCCACATGCCTGTAAGCCCTTAACCCCCAGCTCCAGGGGTACTGCATATTAGGTGACCCTGTGCTGTGACCCCCCCATCCAAGCTATGGAGGGCAAGATGGGGTTGGTGAAGAGAAGCATTCTAATCTATCTGTGCTGGTGCAAATAAAACATGTTTGTTTGTATAATTTAACACTAGGTCCCAGTACATTAATTCGCAGTCAGCAGTAGAAAATCACTTATTAATAATCTTCACTAGTTGCTTTTTTACTAAGTCCTCCTAGAGCATTTGATGCGCTATATTAATATCTGGATCTGGAAGGCCCACTTAGCTTAGAGGGTTTGTTTCCCTGGTCAGTCACCACTTTGAATACTGCCCCCCCCCCACAGTAAGAATCCACACATTCACCCCCTTCTTGAGTTTCCCCCCTGAGGATCACTGAGTGCTGACACGGGCTGGGAGTTTCACAGAGGCGCAAGACCTACTGGAAATGTCTAGAAGGTGCAATAGTAGGTGTGGAGCAGGCTTGTATAACTTGTTTTTGCATTTTACCCCTCCCTTAGCTGGAAACCGGAGGTCCTGGTGGGCACCTCTCACAGCAGAACCAAGACTTGGCCTTCAGTTGTGGGACATGGTCATATTCTAGCAGGGTTACGGGGCACAAAATATTGTCGGCGCTAAGTTGATAAAGACTTGGAGTCCCTGTCTTCAGCATGCAGCTCCATATGTGACTCCTTATCTATGTGGCAAGTGTCCATTACAGCTCAAATTACTAACATATGACAATATTTTTCCTCTCAGATGGTGTGAGGTGTGTGGAATTTAGGTGCAGGGAAGTAATGCTAAGGCTCTACAATGCGTTAATAAGACATTAAGAGGCAAGCACTGCAGTAAAGTGGCGCTAGTGTGTAGGAACAAGAGTTAGTCCTCATCTAGGAGGGTTTCTGAAGAAGGATCTGTTAAAATCTCTTTGGTTCTGAGAAAAAAAGTAACTGGCTTGGGCGAAAAAAGCAGAAACTGTCCAAAAGACTCGGCGGAAAAGGCAGAAACTGTCCAAAAGACTCTGCTATCAACAACGGCTGTGTTAATGTGAGAAATGACTGAAAAACACAAACAGAGAGGCTCCAGGCACCGTTTCAGCTGGGCTGCCAGTCACGCCAAAAGCGATTTGTGAGTTTTCATCTCTGCTGCCGTTTTCTGCTCTCATTTGGCTTTCCTGAGACTCACCAGCAAACCCAGTCACGGGTCTCAAGCCCTTTCCCCAGTCCTGGCATGCCAAATGAAAAGGGGAGAGTTCAGCTTCCATTTTAAGCACGGTCTTTTAAACTACAGCACGCAAGTCCCCAGGGAGCAAACATACAGGCAGCACCTGAGTAGCCCTAACCCCCCACCCCGTGCTGGCTCCAGTATGTCGCGGTGCAAGTTCAAGTACCATATATGCGATGGCAGCTGCTGGGATGCCCCCATGGACCCTATAAAGATGATGGCTTGTAATAGAATATCCTCACTCTGTCGATGCTGGGCAGTTGCCCTATGGCTGTGGTGCGGCGGTGGGGGGCGGGCAAGATAGGGGGGTGGGGTATGAGAGCACCGCGTTCAGGGCCTGATCCTAGGATCCTTGGTGCTCAGTACGACAATATCCACCTATATTTATTCTGAAGTCACATGAATGCCGATGGTCTTAAAGCTATGGTATTCCACAGGCCACCTCGTCCGCTCCTGTTTCCAATGTGCGTTCCCCTCGCAATCAGAGTCAACCACTGCCGGTATGACTGAGAAACCTAGGGCCAGGGAGAATCAAGAAAATCGTGCTTGATGTAAACCGCAAATCCTCCAGAAAGATCCCAAGGATTTTCACTGCTGGAAGATTTATTGCAGCTTTTCCTGTTGTGTTCCTGTGACGCCACAATCATAAATTTCATTTCCGTCAGATGGCTAGAGTGACTCTCCTATCATTTTTGGTGCCAGCTTGGTGTCTTAGGGCATTGCACCAAACATGCCATCTCTGGCCTTTGATTGGCCAGGCTACTCTTCCGCCAAAACTCTAGTGAAAGTGTTCAGATGTTGAATAAATCCCTAAAGACGGCAACAGAAAACAGCTCCAGACTGTTTCCAGAGTTACTTCTGTGTAATGACAAACATAATGGCTGACACTGGGCGGGGCATCTTACGCAATTTAGCAAAATGGTGGGGTGGAATGAAAACAACAACAACAAATAAAAACACAAGGAAAGCAGAAGGACTGGTAAATGTCCGCATCACCTGACTTTACCCTGCCCCCACTCTGTGCCACACAAAGCTACAGAATATGCAAGTTTACTGGAAATGCTATGGAAAGCAAAGATAAATTTGACTGGGTCTGGTGTGTTGCTCAGTGAGTTAGGCTGTGCCTGTGTGTCGCCAGTCCAAAAACTGTGGTCGACAGAGTAATGTCACCGTTGGGCCCCTAAGAAAGACCCTTAACCCACAGTTTCTCCAGAGACTGTCTGACTCTGCTTTCTCAAGACAGTGAATGTCACGCATCAAACTCTGTTAAATGTATTCTGCATAGTGCCCTTCCCATTGTGTGCCTTGTGTAGCAGTTGCCTGTTCTTCTAGAGTTTGTGGGGGTTCATCCAGGTAGCCAGGAAACGGTGGTTAGGCAGACTGCTGACTTTTACTTGCGCTTAGCTTATGATTATATACATGCATGTGACTTTGCATGGACCGTAACGAGAGCTTATGTGGACTAATCAGTTCTGAAAATTACTATTGATGAAAATGCAACGTACAACACAGATCGATGACATCAAGCACGGCACTGAAAACCCTCTTGTAACATGGGGCCCAGTGGAAGCCATGCAGAACACCAACTACCATATGTAGCAAGCACATGTAATGGAAGTAGATTAATTACATAACAGTGGTCTGTATATATGTGATGGGAATGTTATTCCAAACAGCATTAACTCCTAACAGATGACCAAGGGTGCAGGTCTACAGCTGCCCAAGTGAACTGACATGATAAATTATAGCATCAGCTCAAATAGAGAAGACAAATCTTGTTTGACCCCCATCTTTCTACAAATTTGGTCCGCCCCGACATTTGAACATCACAGCACACGCCAGGAAAATGTCCGCCGATTGAAGTGCCGCATTCATTTGCTACCTAAATAGAGGCTAATGACTGGCCATGAGTTGTCTCATTACTCTAGAGAGCGAATTATATTACAGCAGCTAGTCTAAAGTGGACTTCTCCCACAGGACCTACTGCCAGTGCTTGACTTTGGTTCAGTCCTTGCCCTGACATCATTAAAAGGTTGATGGGTCCAGCAGGTGAGTTGGAATGAAGCAGGAGACGGTTCCCTAATACACAACTTCAAACCAAATTTTATTTAGTGTGGCTTGCTTTACCTATAAAGTGTGCACTTATTTTGTAAAATCAGGAGGTTCATAGAACAGAAAACACCATGTCAGAGTGTGTGTGTGTGTGTGTCACCCCCAGTGACCAAGACCCAAGTCTAACACCTTACCCAGGAGATTTCCATTCAGTTTGCCCAAGTTTCCTGTTGTTTTTGTTGTTGTCTGAGAAACAACTCCTATCTTTACTAGAATCTGTAACATTTTGGGTGATCCAGACAAACAGTGCTGTTGTACTGAAATGTTTTTTTTTTGCACTGAATAATAGTGTTTTTGAGAGCAAATTAGCATAATCACTGGCTGTTGTTGGGTCAGCTGTCGCACAACACAAACTATTTGAGGTCCTCAAACAAATGTAAGTGAATGTTGTTGGTAGTATAGGCTTACAGAGCCTTAATACACTGGCTGACAGGAGCAAGCTGAATATCTATGCAACAAAACTGCAATGTGTTAGAGAGCTTTGAAATGTCAGAAATGCATCAGAGTCACAGCTGGCTGCTGAGGGTCTTCGAGAAGAATAATTGGCCAAGTGAAACTCTGAAATGCTAAAATGGAACATTTCTCAAGAGGGATATGTTTGCGTGTACTTCTTTTAATACAGAACAAATGAATCCTTTATCACATTCTTCCGAGCTAACAAGTAATTCTAAATCTGCTAAACAGCTTAAGAAGGTTAAAGAAGGTGTGAGTCAATGATATATTTTTTCCCAATATGCGTTCTGGAAACATCACAATGTGCATGAGTTCAGCTTGAGTTTTTGTATGACTGTCAGCTTGGATAAATAAGGCCTTTATACCTAAACCACACTTTCTTACCAGCATTCCATAAATGTATTTATCTTTATGACTGCACTTAGACATGGAAAACTCTGTATTGAATTGAAATGGTATGGAATATGGATGGATGGATGGATGGATGGATGACAGACTGCTCAAAGAGTGATTAGCAAGGTCAATAATATATGTCAGAAAGAGGCACAGCAATCTTATTGTGTTTGAATGACCAGAGATAGTTGAAGAGCCCACAACAATCCAAGCAGAGACACGTGGAACCTGTTATCTACTGTGACGCAGCTACATGAACCAGCACCTGCCTCAGATTCGGGCATCTGTTCCTCTGATTCTTTGGTGTGACTTTTCCCCTTTGTTTTTCATGGCGTGAAATAAGTTATCGGTTCCACATCATCCCCGAGGTAGGAAAACTTTTTTTTAGGCATTTTTATTATTTAATTTAATTTTATTATCAACAGATTACGAGGAGGCTATGAAATAGTATTGGCCAATGGGTTGATTCTTGTTGTGATCTTTAAGGAATTTTGTTTTTGGTACATATAAGGATAAAAGAAGTTGTGACTGGCAAAATCAGTGATTGTGCAAGATGTGGAGATTTCGGAGACCACTGTGCTGTTTTCTGCCGTACTTAGAGTCTAAAAAATTCGGTGTCAGACAAAAAAATGCTTGTAGTATTTGCCAAGAGGTTGTAGGCCCTGAACTTTTGTGGCCATCTGGCTGGCGAAGGTGTTGTGGCAAATTCATACCTGGGTCTACCTCACATTCCTTCCTGTTGGTTTTCTACGCTTAGCTTGGTGCTGCCTTTGGATGACTTTGCTGGACCGTTCTGCGATGGAACGCCCACCGTATGCCACCCAGTAGGAAAATAGAGCAGACTTTAAGAAAATGCCTGGCTGAAAACAGGACAGGAAGACAATGGTGAGCTTGTGCAGGACAAGGCGTGTTTTGCAAGGCCACAACGACACTGTATAGTCTTTGGGCATAATTTTAATCCTGTTTATTTCTTCAAGATACCAGGCCTGACCCTGTATGTCAGTCTTTTACTTGCATTTAATCCTTTTTCTCATAGATGTGTATTGGTGAGTAATCAGCAAATATTCTACAAATAAACAGTGAAGAAACCACAGAACTTCCATTTTATACCTGAAATGGTAATTTTTTTAGGAATCTCTACTTTGAATAAGATTTTATTGTGTGCTCTACATGCATTTCCTCTTGTGGTGAACTGCACCCAGAAGACACAAAGTTTACCAGAAAACTTGAAAACACCCCTTTGCACTCTGGCCTCTTGCAGGTGAACTGCCACTGTTTGTGTACCCTGATCAAACAAGCATAATTTTATCGGTTTTTCTACAGTGCTGTTCCCAATATAGCTGCCACAATGAGCTTGTTATATATCGAGATAGATCTATGCATCAAGTCACAGTAAGCCTGGAGCCTTTCCCAGGAAGCACAGGACATGAGACACTCCGTATGGGACATCAGTTGACAGAATAAGATTTATTTAACAGCAAAATCACATTGAAAATTGGACAACAGAAGGCCAAGCAAAAGTTCCTTTGGTAGTTTTGGAGCGAAAAATCTTCTGGAAGACAAGTAGCACTCAGACATGGAGGAAAAGCAGAACCGTAGCAGCCTGGTTCTATTACAAATGTGCACAATTTGAATATTTTACTTTTTGATATTTACCTCAGGAACACACAACTCTTGCTTGTTACTCAAGGGAAATTGTGGCACTGCCCTGTTCTCTGGGTTACTCACATCACAGCTGCAAGTGCTTTTCCTATCAATGCCAGTTTTCCTGTCTTGTTGACAAAGTTAGCCTGACTCATCCCAGCACATGCTGAAATATTTGCCTTGCAAATGCAAACATGGGGGCAGTATAATACTAACTTAAGCTACTGTGCCACTTGAGCAAACTGATTAAAGGCCAGAGTACTTTTTTATATTCATAATGATTTTTGAATGGCCAGTGTGCAAGTGAATTTCTGTTTTTTTATTTTTTTTAACTGCATTTCAGTCTATCAACATCAAATCTCCCTTCAGTTATTTCCATGCAGACGACATTCAGATTTGCCTTTCGCTACTACGTTAGAGTGTAATCGGACATATCGTTGTTTTTCGTACTTCTTTCGTTCCCGCCAACATAAACATAATATACATCGGACTGCAGACAACTTTCGCTAAAGAGACTGGGTGGCATAAACCGCATTACCCTTAACTGCACAGACGGCCGGCGTATCAGCCTGAGAGGGGCGGGGACTGGGAGGGAATTGGGCGGGGACTGAGAGTCAACGAAAAAAACCCGTTTGATGAGGAAAAACCAGGAAGGAAATTTGACGCTCAGGTCTGTTTCTCGCGCTCAGTGTCGTCCAGCTGACCCCTCGCGTGCTGCCAAACGGTCGGCTAGTTGCGAAGACCTGGTAGCTAACCGACCTGGTTGTCTCCGTTCTGTAATTTAGGGTGTCCGATTACGAATTATGCGACAACGAAAATATATTGCGTATACACTAATGCCGTTAGCCCGCTAGCGTAAATAACCAAGTTACTGTTCTTAGTACATCAGCTAATTGTAGCTAATCAAACGGATGCGCGCGAGCTACCGTGTTAGCATTAGCGCGGTGTAATACAGACATATCTGTACGTTTGTTTTGTTTTTTTGTGATCTGATAGAATTCAACGACTGGACTTAAAAATCAGACGTTTAAAAAGACTCTGAGGTAAGTCTGGAGAATGCGCGAAGCACACCTATTAAAAGCTAAGCTGCTAGCTATTTAGCCTGGCGCTAAGTGAAAAGGCTCGTTCGGGCACCCTAACCGGTTTGCGAGCCTGGCTACGCCACGATCGCTGCGCCTTACCGACGGTGAGGCGTTTGGCATGGAGGACGCCTAGCCGGCGGTGGGGATTGGTCTGCCTATGGAGGATGCTAGGCTAATTAGCGAGCCCCCCAGTTTATTGTCGCCGTCTGCGAGCTTTCGGTGATCGCTTTACTCGGTGTGTTGTTGTTGCTTATCGCGTGAGGGTAGCAATAGATCTACCATCTCTGCGCTTTAATATTTTATCATTTTATGGCATATTTAATTTGCCTAACGCTTACTTGGTCGACCTCAAAATCTACAACAAAACAAGGCCCCAAACGATCTGCTAGATGTTGGACTTTCCTGATGAAATTTCCCCATATTTGAGCGTCGGTGATTTAAAAGTGAAACTAAAAAGGCCTCTGGAATTCAGCCAGTTCAGAGCCTGGAGACGCGAGTTGATGTAATATGGTTTTTGGTTATACTGTAACCCCTGGTTTAATGGATAACTTTTCTACGGGAGGTTAGAACAAGCTATTTTTGCCAAGCATCCGTTTGTGATTGCCGAATTGATTGGATTTATGTCGGTTGGTTTAAAAATGTCAACAATGTATGGTCAGTTAAATTGCCCACGTGGTTTTATAATGCAATCTAAAGAGTAGCTAATTATATTCTAAAGAATGGAGAATGACACTTTGTATTTAACTCTAGTCTCAGCATCCCCACTATTTATAGCAGTCCAGCGATGGATGTTTAAAACGCTGAAGCACCTCGACTGTAAGACGATACGATCGTCTGTTGAGCGATGATAGCGGGGGACTCGGCTCCATTTTGGCCACTGAGATTAAGGGGAAGGGGATAAGTATGGATTTGGCCGTTCTGCAATTAGATCATGAATGCTGCATCACGCAATGTACGGCTTTTTAATCTTTGACACCAGGCCAGAAAAGCAGGAGACGTTTATTAGAAACGAGCTTTGTTGACTATGTCGAGGTCCTCTTTTAGTGACGTCTTCCAGATCTGGTCAGATGTAGTCACTCACACCCTGATTCCTTTGAAGTTGAACATATACCCTTGGTTCGTTGTCTATGGGCCATTACCAGCGCATCTTTTTGAATAACCAGTGCAGTGTGGGTAATAAATGAAACCACACACGTTTAAATTAATTTTAATTCTGACCTGTTCTTGAATGAATCAAGTAGTTTTGGCCAGTTATGCTACTTTAATTCTGCTAAATGAGATGATGCCAAAGTGTAATTTGAATACATTCCCTGGGCAAAGTAAAACTTGTCTTAACCTTTTATAGGTCTGTTCAATAGACTTCATTTGAAGGGTTATTTGGGGCTATTCTGACTGCACTGATGAAAAGATTAGTAGATTGTTAGGTATTATATTGATTGACCTGTCACTGATCTTTGACCAGTGCTGCCATTTTCTACTGACATAGCTCAAACTAAAAAAAAAAAATTGTGGACTCGTGCCATTATACAAACTGTGTAATATATGTGTTGGTCTTATGTGACTTTTATCTGGAATCACAGTCGTTGTTGTGGAACTGTAGAATGTGTATATGTTCTATGTAGGACATGCATATGGTTGGATGATAAACACTCTACAGTATTACCACTCCATACAAGCATGTGGCTTTAAAAATGGGGAAAACTCCACATTCTGAAGCAGCTCTGCAATGCATGGAGGCAGTATACCAAACTGCTTGCATAATGCAGAATAGTTCTAATTGACACCAGTACCTTCCAGTTAGGTTTTGTTGTTTTAAGTAACAAAGTGCTTATGCTGCGTTCCATTTGAAATTCCAATTTCCGAGTTTCTAGTTGGAAATTTCAACTGGATCGCCCTCTGACCCCAACCTCAGATTCCAACATGGCTGCACCCTTCATCAATAGAAGTGAAAGCTGTAGTTATTTACTGCTTATTAGCGCTTTAGTCTTATTTATGGTTTGTTAAATAAGTTGTACATGCATTACTGTCCAAGTGCTATCTATGGACATGTCGCTATGGCATTTGTATGCACAAAATACTGAATAATGTGGTGTTATGAATTGGTATTGCTAATAGTGAACCTGGTTGCAACTGGGACCTGTTTCAGAAAGCAGGATTTCTTGCTTAGCTGGATAACTTGTCGGATTTAAAGTAGTCTGGGCTAAATGTATGTGAACAAAAATGAAGACCATTTAAACTGGGGTACCTTAAATCTAACAACTTATCCGGCCAAGCAAGAAATCCTGCCTTTTGAAACAGGTCCCTGGTATTGCTAAATGGCTTTCTGACTTGTTATACTAGAACGTGGTTAACTTGGGTGTGATGTCATTCCCAGCTCCAACTTCCGACTTCAGAATAAATGGAATTTATTATTAGAATCCCTCGCCACTACTTTTACATTTCTGGTATCTTTCCACACTTGGGGGGAGGTTATCACTTTTAGGAATGTCCTTGTGGACCATGTCTGCTGAATTGTAAACAGATACATTGACAAATAATGACACGTTAGCCTCTTTTTGGAATAAACAGTACGTGCAATTTTATCCCTCAGAACAGTCATGTGTCATGGTTACAGCTGTTAATCATGAATTGTGAGTTTGCTTACACCATATCTGCAGTTCTTAGTTGAATTGTATTAGGGTTCTTCTTTGGAGATGCCCAGTTTTTATTTCCAAATGTTACATACATTAAATAATGCATATTCCACAATGATTCTAACATTCTGCTTGGTGCGGATCAGATCCACTTGTGTCTGTCTGGCTCCCAGCCATAATGAAAATATGGAGATGTATCTTTGTATCTGCCGAGTCTGGAGAGAGAATTTCCTCCACTATTTTTAAATGTGTGGCTTGGAGATTCTTCACATCATACTTAATTCTTCAGTTAAATTTTACTGAAGAATTATCTGTCATGATGTGGGAGATGCATAAAGTATGTGTAGGGAAAACAGGTTGGGTGATTGGCTCTGGGCCTCATTGGTTTCCAGTGTTCTCACTTGGTGTAGACCCTGCAAATGGATCCATAGCTCTTAAAATTTCCAGTTAATCAGCCACTTATCTACTAACTTGTTTTGTAAAGTGAATGTGTCTGTCTAGATATTTGCCCACAGTCATCTGTTGGGCATATGAAATGACAGTTTGATCTTCTTCCCATCCTGTTGGCTTTTCAACACTTCTTAGTAATAGGGATACACAATATATTAGTTAACATATTGGTATCAACTATGAAGATTAACTCTTGGAAAATAATGAAGATGAATGCAATCATTCCATTATTTTAGTAGTCAAATCTTTAGCTCTGGTGCAGCTAACTTTTAATTAGGGGTAGGTGATATGGCAAAAATATTACGATTTTTTTTTCTGGCAGGGTCACAATCCACGATTAAGTCATTCTTTTTCATGTTTGTTTATAAGACTATTTTGCAAGTTACTTAATACAACCAAACTAATTCCCCTATTTTTAAAATTGTAGCCCTATTAGGCAATAAAACCTGAAAGAAAAACATACGTGGCCTATTCCTTCAGGTGTTCTGAGGTGGTTAAAAAAGTTTGTCTTGCTGCCATCCTTCGGGCGAACCTTATCGCAAATTTAGCAAATAACTGTTTGTGCTGTACCAGTTTTGGAATATCCAAGCAAGTTCCATATTACCTATGTCAAATTCTTTTTAGGGACCAGCTTCTCCACCTTGTCCATGCTGCTATGTTGCCAAATAGGGAATTTGTTGCATGTTGCACATTGCATGATGGGACGAGAGCGTGAAAGGGAGAGAGGAAGAAATCCACGGCACTACCTACTGTTCGCTGTTATCGGTTTATTGGTGTGTCAAAATGGATTTGGCTGACAAAACTTTAGATGCATATATGACCCATAGCACTGCAACTGATAGAATGTGCACTGCAGCACGATACTAACGATCTCGCCGTAAAGGAGATTGTCGAGACATTTTAATCATTCACGATTTAATATCAAACTCCAACTTTTAATCAGCAATCGGCTATTTTCTCTAGTGGAGGATGACTGATTTTTTTGGCCCAGTCACCACTTAGAAATAGGGTTGCCACTCTCAGTCTAAGAAAGAAGGCTCCTGGATCCCTAAAATTCAAAACAGTCACCAAATGTCAAAACAAGATGCAGGATATTATTCTACAATATGGAGCAAACCTGTAAAATACGGGACATGTGGCAACTCTGCTTAGAAGTGGTCTCAAATTACCAGCCCGCAGCACAATTTTATACGGCTTGCAGCACATTTTCAATTCATTATTAAATCTGGTCAAGAGATCAGTCTTTTGTTTTCCACAGGATTAAAAATGTAACATTATTCCGCTAAGTTTCACCTCTCCACTCGGACAGTGGCTCAAAGTTTAGCCGGTTATTTAAGGGAAATATATCAGTTGGTATCGGTTGATTTCAGCTTTTCATCTTTTGTGGTTAAAAAAAATTGTGTGTTGCAGAATGCTGTCCTGGATCATAAATTATTAGCATTTGCATAAACATATAAGGCAATGCATATTTCCTGTCCGTTTTCTTTAATGAATTGACTTCTGCAACGCAAAACATCTGTGTGATTGTACACTTTGGGTTTACCTGATGCTTGTTCATTGTCAATTGCTGTTTCTTCTGCAGAAGACAGTTTAGTAGATGAAGAGCAAAGGTACCCATGGAATTATTTTACCTCTCATTTTGTATGCCTTAATCCTATTCACCCTTTTTGAATTGCAACGTTCAATTTTATGCTATTCCCGGTGTTTGACCACCGTCCAAGCTTCTGTTACCTTTGTGCAGCACTAAAGATTTGATGAACTTGGAATTTGGGACTCTGCATTGTGTGTTTTTTGACAGGGTTAATTTTTTTTTTTTTTTTATGTTAAACAAGGATATCCAGAGGAATACCAGGTCCATGCACTGGGGACTTTTTGATCAGAACAATACAGGCAGGTAGCATAAGAATTTTCCCTGAGATCAGTGAAGTTAATGCATAAATTGACCAGATGGGTGTAGCCTTCCTGGCCTTATTTAAATATGTGCCTTTGGAGCATGAATTTTTGGAGAAAACAGTACATTTTCTGTTTGCAGTAGTTTTTGTTTGATTTAACATGATGCTGATGACAACATTTTTGGGAAAAATCATATGAACCTATGTAGATTCTTCATCTCCCCAGTACATTTTTATTTAACCTGTAAACTTTAAAGAATAGGGACCCTGTTCATTTCAGATGTGTATAAGCCATAAAGCTGTGCTGAAATGGGTCTTTCATCCTCAATACTCAGCAATGTGTGCAGTGTAATTAAAGTAAGTTTAACAGAAAATCCCAGTCCCTTTTCATCTTCCAGCCCTTTGCATGCTGCTCTTGCCATTTTTGCAGGCGTGGTTTGTGTGATCTGGGGAGTACGTGGTCAGTCTCTTAGTAGATGGGCTTAAATGTATTATGGTTGGTGCATATGAGACATGGGTCTAGATCTTCACAGACCCTGCTCCCTGTCACTCTGCAAGTTCATTTTAGATAAAGACGTGTCTTAAGGGGAAATGCTGAAAGTGATACCAGTCCAGCCCTCCCTCTAATCGCTGAGCAGTATTTGGAAACAACAGTTGCCGTGGCTGACTGCTGTCCTGAAAGTTTAGATGGATGGCAGCTGCAGTTGAGGCAGCTGAAATATCCGTAGCTCAGGTGCGGCCGTTGGTTAACCTCACTGCCATCTCGAGTTGCACGCCCATTGTTGTCCAGAGACTGTCATGAAATAAACAGGTGGCAAAACTGCTGCTTTCTGGGAGGTGGGTTCATATGGGGGGGGGGTGATGAAGACCTTTTTCAACCCATGAAAGTTCCTATATATGAAACCATTTGAAGACTTGAATGTTTGTTACTTATGACAGTACACTTATGGTTTATTAAGATTACAACATATTTTCATTATGTCTCGGAGCCAGAATTGCGTTTTCCACTGTGGGTATTTAGCGAGACAGAAATTATCCTTAAAATGTGCCTCGCAAGGGAAAAGTTCTGTCTCCTGGCCAGAAACAACTACAGTCCCCAGATCAGGAGCGAGAAGGGGCAGCTTTAATTTCCTGCTGCATTGCTAGTAGGATCAGACATGCATTAGCAGCAGATTCTATGCGGGTGCAAGTGCAGATATATGAAGGTCTTCAGTCCCTTCCCCTCCAGTTTATTAAAAATATAATATCAGGAGCTTGGGACCTGTTCTAAAAAGACCTAGTATGTGGAAATTTTCTAATTTGAATGGAAATGGAAGTGTGTTGCCATTTTAGCTGTTTTGGGGAAGTAGCCTTGCCTTCATTACATTTACATGTATATATGTATCAGATGCTTTTGTCCAAAGTGACATACAGAAGCAGCCTTCTCCTCTGTTAAGATGTGAGGCTTATTTGCATGTGGAAAACCCAAACTAGCCTGGTAAGCTTACAGTGACCCAGAACAGGGTGAAAGTTTTTTTTTTTTTTTTTTTTTTTCCCCTTTCCACTCTTATTCAGTCTCAGTAAATTATTTTATATTAATGGGTTACATAATAGGGCTTGTAGATGGGTTAATGTATCGTAATTCATTTTTTCATCTGCTCAAACAATTATTTTTGAACAATTTTTACATTATGAGCTGAGTCTCATGTAAAATTGCCTATTTTTAAAAAGACGCTTTTCTAATAGCATTTGATATTTTTCTATTTGATACACCGGTAATAACTAGAGGAATGGGATAGAGGCTTTATTTATGCACTGCTTCCTGTCTGCAGCCTGGTACGCAATGCAAAGCTTCCCCATAATACAGCTGCCTCAACTTTAACGGTTGCTGCACCTCCGTACTGTACTGTTCCCAGTCTCTTACAGAATAAATTCTCATTTGAGTTCCAAAGGGGGAAAGAGTAATAAGTCTTTTAAATAAACACCTCAGTGTGTAATTTTATAGGAAGGGGGGAGTTACTATGGCCATGTGCACGTTGGTGTGACTGAAATCAAAAGCTGGTGATAAGTGGGTGCATGCATGGGAGTTTTTTTTCATTCTCTCTTTCAGATTGACTCTGCTTATCTCTTTTTATCTGTGTGTGAAGCCCCAGGGTTTCTCATGCCGCAATAACTGGTGAAGAGGGGCTTAAAGGGACAGCGTTAGGGTACCTCTGGGTTGTAACAGAGCAGAGTGGGGCACCTCTGAGGTCAGCACAAGTGCTGGTGTTCCACAGTGCAGTTAGCTATGGACACATCCCTGAAGTCTTGGTAATTTTAAGGTTTTTTTACCAGTAAAACACAAGCTGTTTTCCCTTAATGATTTTAAGAAGTTCACCAATGCCATGAAATTGATTGCCTCTAAGTAGCTGTATTCTTGTTCTGAATGCTTACAGTTGGGTAGACAGCCTGTAAGAGCAACGGCTACTTCAGAAGTTAGGTGACTGGTTCCTCTTTTACTTGGTATGATGGGAGAGCCACGGCAATCTTCAGCGTCTATTTTCTTAACCAGAAGTGGACCGGGAGTCAAAGAGCAACTTGAAAGGAAAGGGGACAATCTCGATGAAGGATTGTCATCGAGAGGGTGAGTGTGTGTAGAAAACGTTTGGGTGTAAAGCAATTTCACTGTCACGGGACTAAAATTTTTACTGTATGCCTTAAGTGGTCACTGTTGATGGATAAAGCAGAGAAAAATAATATAATCTGCATAGAGATATAAACAATCTCTGATTGGTGGAGTGTTTATGTAGGCCTCTGCTTTGTATTGGCTCTTTCTGACTTATGAAAACTGTAGGTCAGTTTGTATAAATCGTGTAGTTTTGTGATGCCTTGGTAGGAAGTGACATGACTTGCAGTCTTACAATAAATATTCGCATAGCTGGCTTTTCACTGAAACTGCTGAGGTTAGGAGGCTTGCTCAGTAAGGGCATCATTGAGGCCTGTTTTATCTAGTTGCGTTCACACTAACTGTCCATATGAGAGCAAGTGAAAAATTCCGCTTGGAAAGAAATGAATTTGTTCAGATTTTTTTGGATGCAATGTAGTACCTCCTGAACCTTGAATTGACTTGCCTGTTTCCTGTTCGACTTTCAGTGTTTGATTTTTGTTACAATTTTGATTGAGGTTAATCAGCAATAGTTTATATCTATACGAGCCATACAATACATATTTGTGTACTGTACTTAGAATGGGTCTGGACAGGCACTCTGGCTTACAGTGGATCTAAAGTAGTCTTTGGGGGTGTTAAATGTGAAAATTCTTGTTTGAACGCATGCAAACAAAATCAGTCTTTCTGGTCTTCTCCTTTTCGTTGAAGGAACCTTTTTATATGCTTATATACTTTCGGTGGCTTTCTGCTGTAATTCATCGTGCTGCTTGACTTTTCACCTTCACAGCCTCAGAAGTATAATAAATTTTTTTTTACTCATGGCCTTTTATTTACACATCGGTAGTCCCATTTTAATTACTCAGTCTTTATTAACTTCATTGGTCATTAGACGTTTTCCCATCTTCTTACTGTTGCAGATCAGGTCCCAAATGCTATAGTCTTGCAGCTAAGGAAATCCTCGTCCCTGCTGTAGAGTTCCCTTGAAAGTGCACCTAAGATAAGAAATGACCATCTGTCACTAAGACAGCAGGAATGGAGACTGTCATCTGTTGATCCAGATGTTTTCGTGGTATTCTGTCTAAGTTGACGGCTTGATTTGGAATTTTCCCTTTTCCTCCCATTGTAACTGCAAATGGTTTTGAAGGAATCTTGCAAATCTTCCTTTTATTTGTACTATTTCTATGTGCTCAATACAATATCTTGTAGTTTTGTGCCTTTTTTATGATTATAAATATATGCCTTGACTACAATTTGAATGGCAGCTCATTATGCTAATCATTTATTATGTCATTTAAGTAGAGTTCTTTTCGAGTTGTGTATGAATATGCATTTAATTTCTCTTCTGTGTGTTTTGCAGCCGACTAATCTGAAGGAGGCCGCCTGCAGTGATGTCTAAGGCACCAAAATCCCCCTCACACTCCCGCTCCCGATCTGGCTCAAGGTCACGATCCCGGTCCTTCTCACGGTCACGCTCTAGAAGCCGCTCGCGATCACGGTCCAGGAAGCACCGCTACAGGTATTTATAATAAACCTCTGCCAAAAAAAATAACTTTTAATACTGTGTCACAGACCTAAATAGAAATGTGAAAACTACAGGGGAGGAATTTGAAGAGAGTAAATACGGTAGATAATGGGATTTGTTTGTGAGTGCCGCCTTTCATTATTTATAAAAAAATTCAGTATTTCTAATAAGGGAGAGAGAGCTTCAGAAATGTGCAAAACCTTTACTGAAGCTTTCAGTGTGTTGATACCAAGAGATTTGAGTGTGGTTTTTAATTAGTGTGCAAGTTTCCTGTTTACTTGTTAGGCTATGTTAAGGTTGTTTGCTCTTTTCTGTTTTTGAGAAGAAAATTACCAAGTCTAGTAGCTTCCATGTTTACTGATCCTATCACATGATTGAAAAGTGACCACTTAAATTGTTTTCCATCATTCCTCTGGGTTCTTTTTTTCGCATGAGAATTTGGATGCGTGATCGGGATTCTTCTTTTTTTTTTTTTTGTAATTTTATGAGAACATTTTATTCCCAAAGCCTACATTCAAATAAAACATCTATTAATGGTTACCACCCTGGTTCCCTAAACCGATGGACCACAGAGCAGTCAGTGCTTGCATCTGGACAGATTTGAGGCATACAGCCGTGTAAATTAATTCTTGTGTCACTAATGCTTTTGCCCAGCGCAACCTGCATGTGTGTCTGCCAAAAGTTGAAGTTGCATATTTGTAGATTTTGTATCCGCTTCCACATTACTTCTCTCTCTCAAAAACGCTTCAATGAGACATCTATCAGCAGCTGAACAGTAAACACAAGTAGTTCTGTGGTTGGCAGTTCACATACTGGACGTTTACCAAGGGAGCGTCCTGCTAGCTTGCGTGAAACTGTACAAGTCATGTATCCCAAAGTAACATTGTGCTCTCTATCTTGCTTTTGTCGCACCAGTGATGGAGAGACCATATTGCATAGTCCCGGAGGATACGGACGCACACCGTATTTGGCCAGCCTATTTTTTGCCATGGCCCTTGTCTGTGGAAAGCTATGATCACTCCACATTCTACGTTACATCAGCTTCAGGAGTGAGGGGCTGAAACAAGATAAGGGCTGCTAAGTGAGCCCTGCCAGGCATTGCTCTGACAGTCCTGCCAGGGTTCTCGCGAGCTTTGTGGCAGGACTACATACTTATTCAAGGAGTACTTCCCATTTAATTTGTATACTGAGTAGTTAAGGGGAATAGGCTCAAAATATCTGAGTCACTAAGCTTAGTCGGCCAGTGTTCATTTTTTTTCCTTCTCTCATGGCTTAAAGCTATGTATGGTTATGGTTTTGGGTGTTTTGGACTGGTTATATATCAGTCTTCTGAAGCCAGCTGGCCAGTTTATCCACATAGACCTGAGATCCTCCAGAGAGCTTCTGAGACTGGAGATCTGGAGCTGTTTAAGTGAAGGAAATTGCTCTTATGTTAGAGCATACGTTTCTGTTTGCTACTGTTCAATAACAAGTGTGCTGTACTTTTCTTTGCAGTCAGGTTCAGGTGTGGATTTAAAAAATTCACACATTTAACCAGAGGTAATTTGGAAGTATGTTTGTCCTTTGTTCATTTTTGAGGGAACATTGTCTGGTTCTTTCTCTGTGGTTTAACTGAATGCTTGTACTGAGGTATTACATTGATCTTGCTAAATTTACCTAACAACCAATTTTAGTCGGGAATCGTGGCCACAGCATTCATTGGTGAATGGTCTCTTATTTTGCCAGCATGCAGGGTTGAATTTGTTCTGATCTGGGTTGGGCCTGATCTGTTGTCCTATCATAGTCTCTCTATGAAAAGGAGGTTGATGGCAGATTCAATTTGTCCATCTACACGCTCAGTTGCTCACATTCACTTCCCTCTGCTGCGGTTGTCCTAAGCCTGTCACTTCGTACCCTGACAAACCTGTTGCTCGTCGTTCTGCGTCACAATGAGGATAAGAGCAACTGGAGCCGTGAGATTGAGGAAGATGACACGCGCACAGCCTCCGAATGACTGATCACCCCCCGCCTGCCCTGTAGCAGCAGCAGCGCCTTGCAAGCTTGCTGCTCTGGCAGCTGGTGGGCTAGGCCCCTCCTTGCTCTGAAGGATTAAAGTAGAAATGTTTCCCATATGGCCCGAGCGCCCGCCTCTTTCCACCAGCGCACACATAAGAGATAGTGCGTCCCTCACACTGCCGAGAGTGTGCAGAGCTGCTCTGTAGTGCGCTCTCCATTCACGGTCGATTCCAATGAAAAAACACGCTGGGTGAGTGAAGTCTTAACATTCCTTTTGTTCTGACTGTATTTAAAGCTACCTTGCCTGAGTGACTTTGGGGAGGTGGGTGCTCTTTATCGGTGTTAACAGGAGCAGAAACACTGAGCAGAGAGCTCTTTATTCTAACTTGATGTGGTCCCTTATGCATTTCGATGAGTGCTTTTTTTCCATTCGTTTTGGCATTTGGCAAACGCTGTTTTGCTCTTTATTAACTTGCCTTTCCATTTTTGTATAATCTATGCATTTTGCTTGTGAATGGCCAATTCAGAGTTTTAAGTCAACCTTGTAAATTTAAATACTCAGTTATTCTCGCTTTTTGATAGTGCCAGGATGTTTAGTGTAAGTTGACATGTTTTATATTTAAATCTGTTTCGTTGCATGTGTGTCAGCATAAATAATTGCATTACACGGCAAAGAGTTTTGCCTTCAGGGTTAAAACAACATCCGTGTTAGAGTTGCTGCGGTTGCTAGAGCTTAAAGATAGGCTATAAAAATGGTTTGCTGTAGAAACCTTTAACAGTAGAACAGCGCCACACAGTGGACATGATTGGATTCAAAAACGACAAGCAGTTGTCTTAAAATGTCCGTTTGCTGCCATGATGGGTGAGTTGCTTTTACCAGCAATGGATTATGGGGTTTGTGTTTTTTGCTACTTTTTGTGAAATGTTAGGCTTTTTGCCTGTGCCTGTGTATATAACACCATATAATGAGGCCTATGTTTAATTATATTTTAAGATGACATCATGGATGTCTTTGATCACTCTTTGGCAGATGTTTAGTTGCCTTCCGCTCTTTTTCATCCAAGTTCTAGGTCTCGTTCCCGCTCCAGATCCCATTCCCCAACCCAGCACCGAGACCGGAATTACCCAAGGGAATACCAGAACAACCGTGAGTTCCGGGGCTACCACCGAGGCTTTCGCAGGCCCTATTACTACCGTGGCCGTGGGCGGGGCTACTTCCCACGAGGCCGTTACCAGCGGGGAGGGGGCGGTGGATACAACAACAATTATCGGCCCAACAACTGGCAGAATTACCGTCAGCACCAGCAACAGCAGCAGCCCCCGCACCACCAGCACAGCCCCAGGAGGGGGCGCTCCCGCTCCCGCACACCCAAGAAGCGCTCGGGCAGCCCGCGTTCACGCAGCTGCTCCCGCTACTCTGACCATTCATCCTCCGGACGCTCCCGCCGCTCCTCGTCATCCTCCTCTCGCTCCTCATCTCCGCGCCGCCGCTCTGGGTCTGGCTCGGCCAAAAGAAGCTCTAAGGATGTGAAGGACAGGTCGGCGTCGAAGGAGGCCCAGCGGGCCGTGGGGGGAGATGAGGAGTTGGCGGGAGAAGGTGGGGGCGGTGGCGAAGCGGGCAACAATGGGGCAGATGCAGAAAAGGCCGCCGGCAATTGGCAGGGCCTGACTGACTACAACAGCAGCCCTAAACGGGCCAGCCCCGCGGTGCGCTCGGCAGTCATCATCAGTCAGGGGGCTACGGGCCCCGGCCACCCCGGCACATCCGGTAACAGCGGCGCCCCCTGGCAGAGCACAGTCACCACACCTTCCAGCAAAAGCCCTGCAGAGAAGAGCCCCACTACTACGTTTCCTGGCTTTGGGCTCTTTTCCAAAGAGGACCACAGAGCAGGGGAGAAAGCTGCCATCTCAACGGCATTTAAGAAGTAAGTTTATTTCTCTCTTTACATTATCTGTTATTTCTGATCTGACGCCCAGTGTGACTCAGAGCTATTTATAAATGGCAGCCCTTCTTATGTTATGTGCTGGAACATTCTGTTTGCGCTGCCATTTAAAATACAGAATCCGTTGATTCAGTGACTCATTGTAGTAGTACTTGAATTTGTCTTCAAATTCAGTCTTTTTTTCCTTTCAAATTTCTGCTCAGAGTTTTAATTATATTTTGTTTTGATTTTTTTAGTCAGCCTCACAGATCCGTGGAGGAATAATATTTAAAATGGGAGTAGTAGCCTTCTGCTTAAATAAAACCTACATGTGACTGCTTTTTACACCTGCTGCTGCGCGTTAGCCGCACATTGTAAGCTATCCCAAATGTTTAGGAGTGTGAGTAAGGTAGAAGTAAGTATGAATTTTATATGAATTACGGTTCGTTGTGTCCATGACTGCACCGTAACTGTTGTATGTGCTATATCAGAGCCGCAGTTGTTTGTACTCTGTGACTGGGAGCACAGTAACCCCATAGATAAAGCAGGCTGGGATTCTAACAGGCTAAAACAGGACCTGGCATGTTCAAATGGCTCTGGGGATTTGCCTGTGCTGCCCGATTTCCCCCTCTCCCCCTTAAGGTCTAAAGGTTTAATCGGGGGGTAAAGCGGATCTTGAATCTTTTTTTCAGTTGTTATTGTGTGTTCCTTGTTTGCCATATGTGAAGTATAAAAGTAATTTAAGTATGTTTTGTAATTTATGTCAGAGGAGAAATGGTGCTGCCTGTTGTGCCATTTAAGTTTACGAAGATGCCTCGAAGGTGTTTGTATATGACGACTGCTCGGCTCTCTCACAAGAAGCACTGAAGTGTGCTCCCCCTCTCTGACTAGGTTCTTGGAAGAACACAAGAGCAAAAAGCAGGCGTCTGACTGGGAGAACGGCAGGGACAAGGAGGTCAGCTCTGCTGATGGTGACAGGGAGAAATGCAGCAGCAAGTCTGTCTTTGACCGGGGCTCAGTGTACGGAGCCTCAAAGAGCCTTGAGCACAGCGGCAAGGCTGAGAAAGACAAGTACAAATATGGTGATAGCTTTGAGGGCGAGTCTTCGAGTGGCTTTATGAAAGGGCCTCCTTTCTTAGGCGGCAATGGGGGAGAGGAGGATGAGGAGGAAGTGGCAATAGAGCCACGGGCCAAGCTCCGGAAGGAGCGGGAGGCTGAGGAAGAGCCCAAGCCCAAGGGCAAGGCTGCCCTCTCGGCCCGGGAGGTCTTCGAGGAGCGCTTTGGCAAGTGGGACGATGTGTCCTACTTCCCCACGGCCAAGGAACGTATGCGTAAGGAGGTGGAGACGGCTGGCACTGATGACCTTGACGACATGGAAGAGGAGCTATACCGGAGCCGCAAACAGGAGAGGGCCTCGGCGCTGGCCAAGAAGGACGCATACAGGGGCTTCTCCCCGGAAAAGCCAGCAAAGAGCAGGAAGAAGGAGCGGATAGAGTCCAGTCCGTCCCCACCACTACCTTCTCGGAGGAAGAGTACAGAGAGCAGGGACCATGAGATGTTCATGGTACGCAGGGATGGCTCTCCTCCCAAAGCCTCTGTGAAAAGAGGGGCTGAGTTTAATGTCAGAATGGACCCTCTCTGGGATGACCTTGCAAGGTAATCACCTTCCTCATGGAACTGGTATATCCTTCCATACTTCCCTGCCTTCACTGGCAGCTAAGCAGGCAAAGGTCTAGGAGTCTGGCTTAACCCATTTTCTTTTCTTCAGTTCCTCTGGGACTTTGGCCAACGAGCGCCGGATCTCACGGGACCTGGTTCATCCCACTAAGAAAGATAAGGAGTTCCGCTCCATCTTCCAGCACATTCA
This sequence comes from Mormyrus iriodes, assembly GCA_011763525.2. NCBI lineage: Eukaryota > Metazoa > Chordata > Actinopteri > Osteoglossiformes > Mormyridae > Mormyrus > Mormyrus iriodes. The sequence goes on from JAAGVU020000129.1 coordinate 23,368,471, forward strand.
GGCCACCCAACTGCGCAGAAGCCCTTCAGAGCTGTTTGCCCAGCACATTGTCACCATTGTTCACCATATCAAAGGTAGATCCTCCCTGATGTGTTTGGCCAGTCACTGCCAGCCCCAGCATGCCTTGGCTTAGCACATGTGGCATGACAACAGCATACTTTGACCTATCATTCCAACCATCCCAAAGAAACCCACTGTTGTTAAGATGCTAAATGAGTTAATACAGTTAATATCTAAAAGGTGGTTCTGTATGGAATAGCAATTGTTTTCTTAGTCTGAGGGAATCATTAAATTACCCTCCAGAGAGTGGGTCATTTAATGGCCTGTGATCAGTATGGAGGGAATAGCTCAAGTATGTCTTGCACAAGTTTAGTGCAGGGTACTGGCACTATTAGCACCTTGGATCTTCTCGCCTGTACTCCTCTTTCTGTAGGGCCATTTTCTTAGTTTTGTAGTCCGAGACAATTTAAATGCTCTGCTGTATGGTTTGATGGTCCTATGGTAAGTTAACAGCCCCTCTTAAGAAAACATTCATGGGCTTTTTTTTTGGCTTTGCAAACTCAACCATGATGTTCCCAACCTTACCTGCATTCTTCCAGGGTAAATGACTCATTTCAGTTCGCCATGACCTCTGACCTCCCTCCTTCCTGTTTGCAGCACAACATTTCCCGTCCTCAGGGATGACTTTAAATGAGCGATTTGCCATGTACCAAAGGAGGGCTGCTGAAAAGGAAACGGTGAAGCCAAGAAAAAGTCCAGAAATACACAGGTAGGTCTGTGAGCCACATCCTTGTTCTCAGGGTCACCTATGTGGCCACTGTTCTCCTAAAGGCGTTATTGAGCGAAGCTGCAGCATATTGTTTTCTTTTGAAGGACCCCTTGTTTATAAGCAACAGAGCTGTGCCCCAACCTGCTAAGGTGATGTTTTGTCTGACTCCTCTCTTCCAGGAGAATTGATGTTTCTCCCAGTGCTTTTAAGAAGCACTCTCACCTGTTTGAGGAGATGAAAAGCTCCGGAGAAAGCAGCTACAAGGTGACCGAACATTTTGAAATATGAAGTATTTGGAGAGCAGAACCAGACAAAACAAAGCAGAGGCCCTTAGAGTGCCCTCTGTCTTAAGTCTGTGCTTTCTTTCAAAGGAGGTGCTTAAGTCTAAAAGCAAATGCAGCACACTGTCTGTTTTGTGTTACTATGCCACCCCTCCACGTTTTGTGATATGGTTATACTGTGGTACAAGCCTGCCAAAGGCAATTGACTTGAGATGTCAGACATGGAGGTGACCTTTGCTCCTGTATCCAAGCCTGACAAAGGAATCTAAACGTTGTCATCGTAAGTATTTTCATTCTACCTGAGTAACACAAAGAGCCTGAATATAGTTAACGTACACACTTTTTTTTTTTTTGAGAATCCATAAAGGCATGCTGTATTTTTTTTTCTTTTCTTTAAACAGAAATGTTTCACTTAGGAGGTCCACACTTGAAACTTTGTACTCTCTCCTGCAGTTTGTTCAGTCTTTGTATGCTTGTTGCTTGTATCTTGTCAGTAGGGAGTCTGAACTGTTAACTTTAAAACATTACCTTAGGGAAAGAAGATACTTTTAATGAAAAAGTAAAAATGGCTGTTTAGAAAAAATGCTTGACAGTGAACAGAGACAAACGCCAAACATTTCACTAGCTGGTTTTTGTGTCCTTCAGCTAAAACCTTTCTTTGTGATGAATCCCAAATCCTTTTTACGGTTTGAAGCTATGGTCTGATTTTACTGCTATGATAGCATGTTGCTAATGGACCGGTTGTCCCACGCTTGTACTCTCCTTCTGGGTTTTCACCCCCTCTCTCCTACAGGTGTGCCTTGTCGATCGTATTGACATTAATGTGCGGCCTGTCTGCATCGCTGTGTTTCACAGGAGGACAGCAAAAAATTTAAGGGTGATTCTATGGATCTGCGTCTGGACATTGAGCGCCGTAAAAAATATTCAAGCAAGGAGCGGGATCACAAACGGGACGGAGGGAGAGACTCGGACTCCCACGGGTCCAGCAGAGAGAGATCCTCTGAGAAGTTCACAAAGTATCACAAGAAATCCAAGTATGGGCTTTTTACACAATCTTGTGTTATGCCTGGTTCCTCCCTGCCTAATGTTTTATCCAGACCTCGAGATCTACCACTCTGAGGCACTGAATTCTTGGTTATGCATGTCATCTTAAACGTGTTACTTGAACACGGATTTTAACGAGTGGTGGTCTTTAATGGCTGTTAAATTTGTATAATTTTATAAACAAGTTTAGTGCCTGTTTATCAAATGCAAACAGCTCGGCACATTAGTCTCATTTCATTGTCTTGTAATATGGAATTCATAGGATTTCTTTTTTGAGCATCGTATGACCTGGTAGTGTTTTTGTCTTCCTCTTGAAGGAAAAGCAAGAAAAAACGTGAGCGCTCTCGATCCTCCTCGTCCTCTTCATCCTCATCCCCCTCGCACACCCACCGGACCGGGGAGTACCCTAACCCTCATGAGGAGCCGGAGCCCCGGGAGGAGGGATTCAACAAGGCCCGCCTGGGGCCCCGAGAGTATGGGGGCCCCATGGAACGAGGCCGTGCCCGCGGCGGGTTTGTAAGTATCCCCCAGATTTAAGATTTAAAGGATTCCAATGCTTTGTCGTTTGCTCAGGTAGAGATATACAAGGCATCGGAATTCTTGTACGGATATCTCTCAATGCAAAATTATAGTAAATCCACATAGTAACATTGCAGATACACATAATACGGTGTGTGTGTGCATATGGAGAAGATTCTGGCAGTTCGTTTATGTGAGAGTGGTGATGTGGGTCAGCGAGGTGCTGTCAGTCTCACAGGCTTGTACATCTCCAGGAGGATCTGCTTTGACTGGAGGGGGCTGGGGAATGCTTTCTCATTCTGGGGACCCTTTTTTGGGTTTTCCTGTTGACGTGCAAACCCCTACAAAGCCTTGGCACCGTCTTATCCTCACCACACTTCAGCGGTTTTGGCAGCATAGAGTGAGTCATTCGGCTTCTCTGCCTGGTTCTCATTGCAGCAGTTCCGGATAAGAGGCAGGGGCTGGAACAGGGGCAATTACCCGGGGAACCAGAGCAACGGCAACCCAACAAGCATGGGAGCGCCTCCACACCCAAAGAACGAGGACTGGGACCCAGAGTACACTCCCAAGAGCAGGAAGTATTACCTGGTAAGTTTTCCGGTCATAGCTCTTTCAGCTTTGATCAATTGCTGCTCCTTATGAGCACACAAATGGGAGTGGCAGAGGAGGAAGACCAAAGACCTCGTGAAGATACTGAGTCATGCTGAAATTTTGCTATGATAATTACAGTCTTTATTCTGTGGCTGGAACAAATTATAAACAAAATTTTATTTCTGTGCCTATTGTTTTTCCCTCCCACTATGAGTAGTATCTCCTCATGGTCGTGTGGGTTAACCTCTGTCTTATAAAATCTAATCTGTTTATCAGAGGTATGGATTTATATCCTCTATAGACTTGGTATTACCGGCGTGTTTTTTGGAGGGAAAAGTCTTCTATAAATCCCATCCGTTTGCCCCTTGTAGCACGATGACCGTGAGGGTGAAGGGGAGAAGAAGTGGCTGGACACGAGAGGCCGGGGCCGGGGCAACTTCATCCGCGGCCGGGGCCGTTTCATCTTCCGCAAGGCTACCGTTGGCAGCAGCAGCCCCAAGTGGACCCATGACAAGTTCCAGGGCAGCGGCGAGGAGGGAGAGCTGAGGGACGAGGAGAGCGAGCAGGACCATAAAGAGGAGGACAAGGCTGGCGGTCCTGGGGTCGAGCAATAGAACGTCGAAATGGCGCTCACTGTTCTGGGATAAAGCAGAAATCTGACACACTGAGGCAGTCTCCATACCAGCACAGTAACAGCTCTGTCCAGCCAGCCACTTTCAGCCAAAAACTCACACACTTTAAATACTCACTAGAGTAGAATGACCGTTTTTAAAGTGGTTTTTACTTTCGGACTTTGAGGACTCGCGGGGCTTTTCCCAATATGTATTTTTATCAAAAGGATACTGTCTAGGAGTAATTTCATTCATTTTTTTTTTCCTTTTTCCACATTTTATTTGCTCATTGTAAAAGTACTGTCTGACAGTAGCGATGGGGAATAGGAAAGGGAACAGGAACTAACTGACCTGAAATGAAAGATAAATGTGGCCCCAAAACAGCAGTTGATGGGGAGGGATTCTGTTTTTCTGAGCACGAACTGTGTTTGTGCCTTGGATGATGACACATAACGATCCATGCAGTTTAATTTTTTTTTTTTTCGGAGGGCAGGTATTTTTCCAGTAGGTGTTGAAGATGGTAGGGTCGTGTTTGATTGTTGGGCTGTGGACTAGCCAAGCCCAACATGACGCAAAGACCTTCAACTGACCATGGGACCAATCTGCTGTGTGGGTCTAAGGTCACATACAAAAGACCAGCACGCTTTCTCCCTGTCGTGGGCCGTGACGTCCATGATTTACCGTCCATCACAAGCGAAGATGTCGAGCTGCCCTGATGGCAGACCACAGAAACGCAGGGCTCTTCCTTGTGCTCGCTGCTGAGGTCGATTTTAGGTTTTCAGACCGAACTGTCTAGGTTTTGATGGGTGTGTTCAGTGCAGAAGGTTTTGTGGATGTTGTACTAGATTTTTTTTTTCTTTTATATTTTTATGCATCTGTTCCGGTTTTCAGAATTTAGTAATCTCTTAAGATGAAGATTTAAGTTAGTGCCTCTTGGATATTAGAGTAATCTCTTCGGAATAGACTAAATGAAATACTGAGATTGTAGAAAATAAATTATTGTGGCCTTTGTTAGGGGAAACTTAAAAAAAATGTGCTCTGTAGGTGTTTAGTCCAAAATTTGATAGGGTACAATGTTTTTTTTTTCTCTCTCTTTTGGAGCCAAATTACATTTCTTCATTTTTTTTTTCCTTTCAGTTGATGTACATCAGCAGTGTGCAACCCAGTCTCTCTGCAGTCCAGATTTCTTTGTTTCATACAATGTTTAAGGAAGGGGATACTTTTCCTGTGTTAATTCCATTCTGTAATTCTAACAGTATGTATGAAGAATTTTGCTTTCACAAGGAACTACTGCAGAGACTCTGGCACTATAGTAATTTGTACATCTTGTTCTGAATTGCACTGCATTTTAATGTACAGGATATACTTTGACTGTGATTATTAAATGTTGAGGCAAAGTTGAAACATTTTTAAATTGTTCCTGTAACTCTTGTAATTTCCCAAATTGTCAATTAAACAAAAGGCTGGAGTATTTATTTGTTGTGTCATTTATTATAAATGAGGGCTTGTATGCCTCTTTTGGGAGTTCAGGCATTCACGCCAAGACTATGACCCACAGGTATTTGAGTAGCAAATTAAATAAAGGTGTAACTACATTTCAGTGGCATATATAACAATTTGTTGGGGTTCATGATTCAGCTGTTTTTTTAAAGAAGCCACAACACATGCTTTATTATAAACATTTCAATAAACGTCCAGTTAGTCAGAGGGAAGAATCACAGCTTCGTTTGTGTAATCTGATCTGGTATCTGCACTGTGCCATGCTGCAAGTGTCCTGCTTCACTGTGATTCATGTTCACTATGATTCATGTTTACATGAACTTCTGTTTGATTAAAGCTCTTCAAACAGTTATTCCAAGAACCAGTCTGAGGTCCGTGAGCTCTGGCTCTTTCCTGTCATTAGAGTGCTTTCTGGGGGCTGTCCCAAATCATCGGGGGGAAAATTGACCTGTGGTTTGAATGGCCTTGTGTGGCAGAAAAGCCTACTCTTCTGTTGGAAGTGCCCTCTGAGTACGTTTTTGGCGTATTATTGGTTAATGACATCGCAACAGGTTCTGCTGGTTGTGGTAGCCAAAAATATTCTGTATTTGTGATAGCCGATAATTGTACTTGTCTGCTAATACATATTTTTTTAACAAAGTGCTTCCTCATTATTAAGATACCATTGGTTTGTCTTTTTGAAGGATTAATTTCCTTTATCCTGGCGAAGTCCCAGGTGACTATATGCAGGAAATACATGCTTAAGGAATTTCCCAGTTAAAACGGGGTATTTTCGTTATAGGTGAAACTATATGTTTACGGTCTGATGTTATTCCCAGAGAATAGTAGTATTATCTGCATAAAATCTAAGTCGTATGAAACAATCCAGGAAATATATGGGCTGTAAGCAGAAGAACTCACTATGTAATACATTACCACATTACCAATGTGTTTTTTTTTTCCCATGAAAAGCTCAACCAGCGGAGGGTGTGTGTATGTGTCTGTACCTTCAGTCTGTTAGTTGTCGGACCTTTGGAGTGAAAACACGATCAGGGAGAAGTTATAAGGTCCTATCAGCTGTTTTCTTTCAACACAAACCTGTCTCTCCTGTTTCTACCTGTGTGACGATCTTGACCCTCCTAGCTTGTCGTGACTCGTTCAGAAGAAGCTTTTTTTATTTACGTCTTTGGCAAGGGGGAAGAAGCTGCGGTAACCAGTGATTGGCCAACAGTTGCACGTTATTTTTCTTCTGTTTTCGCTTTAGTGTGAACTTTTAGTTGACGGCATAGAAAAGGGGGAGCCGCGTTTTCCCGGGTGTGCAGGGAAGAGAGCCCTTCTGGACAAAATGGGTAAGTCCGGTCTGCGCGCACATGGGACCCACGGGCGACCTTTTTGCGTGTTGCGCCAATACGGTGGGTCGATCAGACTGCTCTCCTCCGATCATTCATATGGAAAGAAACGGACGAGTGTCACTTGCTGCGTATGGAGGTCGTCCTTCATGTCTTCTGCCTGCTCATTTCTACACGCGTTCTGCTCAAGGGAAGTGATTTTTTTCTTACGCGTACGATCGTAGTGTTTAACACAGCAAATCGCCCACACCTGATTAAGGGAGGTAGGGTATCTCTCCTCACAAACAAAAATAAGGTGCTATGGATAAAACATATAAAATGCTCGCAACACAAAACCGGACCGACTCCTAAAATCTTGCAGTGGAGCCAGGTGTGAATACTCGCTTTGAAATGTTTCCTGGATGAAGTCTGAGCGCGTGTCACTATTTATAAGCCTGGAATCAAAACCCCTTAGTCAGACTTTGTTACATGTTTTCTCGACGTGATTACTGCAAGTTTTTTTTCCTTCTTGCTCTTATTATTTCATTACATGAAACCAAAGACGTACCCTTGTGTGTTTTAACAGTAGTTCCAGCGCTTTTGAGCGCAGAGATTCTGAAGTGTCCGGTCATCTGCTTTTATTACTAAAAACTACGAGCTCCTCACCAGCAGAAATCCCGATCCCAGTAATTAAAAGGTTTTAGAGGAATGGTCCTGCACTGGGCTTTCCTTCCCTGCCGTTTTATAATTTAATATATTTAATTTATTTTACTACAAGGCTACGTTCTGGTCGGGAGCAATCAAATTCCGGGCGAGGGGGGGTGGTGTTAAAACCTGTGTTCCTGGGTAAATGGACCTATTAAGGCGTCAAGGCCGTAATTATAATATATATTGGTCACCCCCAGTTTTGACTCTATGGCTATAGCCTTGGGGGACATACGTACCCCATTCTCCCCATTCCAGTGCCCCTGTTTATACTAATGCAGCATGCAGCTATAGCAGCCTCCCTGTATTATAAGAGCAGCCTCTCCTATTGCAACCCTGGGATGCTGATAAGGCAGAACCTCCTTCCTGATTGCTGGGATTCCATAACATCTCAGATCCTCAGAAACTTGCGACCTGTACGGACATGCACCACCCAAAGCACCGGTGGCCAGTATAAAGCCAGTGACTTTCAAGTCGAAGCAGACCCTTCAGGAATTTTACTCGTCTCGGCTAGTACGGAACTGAAACCTGAAAGGAACAGCAAAATTAACCAGGTGTAATGCTGCAGGTACCATTCACATAACAGAGCCCTTTATGTGAAATATAATTCATCTGAATTACTTGAGGAAACATAAGAATAAACATTTGTAGTATGTTGCGGCTAAGTATGTTATATTTGAACATCTACCTGTGGTCTCTGCTATGTTCCAGAGGTCATGGTCTTCATGGATTTTGAGGGCAATGAGGCAGATGAGTTGACGATGCACGTGGGAGACCTGGTGAAGAATGTCAGCAAGGCAGCCGAGGATGGCTGGCTGCAAGGGGAACTGCGGGGCCTGCGAGGCATCTTCCCTGCCAACTTCGTCAAGGTCTGTGGTTGGGCTTGGAATCTGTTCTGGAGATCAGCTGTCCGATGGGCCAGAAGCCTTTGAGGTCCACGGGCTCTGAGGACTTCCAGCAGCCATGTCACACACGTACTGCTCGTCATGATGTGTGGTCCTCTTCCCGTACAGGAAGTTCCTGCATATCTGAAAGGCGGTGAACACAGAGAACCAAGGAGTATCAGAAAACGTGAGTTTAGGTGTTACCATTTCACGATGTCAGAGGGGTGTTTTTCTGTGCGAAAGAAGCACATAATGATTTATCTTTATTATCCTTATCTTGGGAACCCCCAAAGAATTGGTCCTGAAGGTTTGAATCAAAATAGTACCCACTGTAAATGAAGCAGGTAAATATCCTCTTTGAGTGTGAATCGTCTGTTTTGTTGGCCTGTGTGTGTTTTGAGGAAGTATGTCTGGTTTGAGTGATGCTGGCCTCTAATGTTGTTTTTGTTGACTGTGGAACTGGAATGGACACTAAACCCAAATTCATTGCCCATTCACACACAGGTTTCTATGAAAATGCAGAAGGTTGAATTAATAGCAAAACTGGCCATTTTTTGAAGCATGTGTTTGCTCGAAAATCTGACATTAAATCCCCAGAGATTTAAATATGGACACTTCGTGCTTTGGGATGGAGACTGCTTTGGTGTGGTGGTGGTGGTGTTACTATTGTTGTTATTTTTTTATATATATAGAAATATATAATATAAAAAGGGCTGTCAAAATTAACATGTTAAACATTGTGATTAATTCAAAATATATTACGCATTAAATTAACACTGCTGCATTTTGTTTACTTCCTGTGTGGGGGGCTGACTTATGACACGGCCACCAAACTCATTCTAGCCAGAGACAATAGAATTTGGCAACCAACGTCATTATGCAGTGCATTATGGGGTGGAACTGCGATGTTGTGTAGCCACGGATCAAAATAAACCGGCATCTCAGTTCTATTTATTGTGCTGCATGCTGTTTGTAAGCATGTTTAAAATTTGTCAGAAAGAAAAGGGATTATACAAAGACAACCTCCTACCAGAAGCAAAGAAATGTTATATTGAAAAAATCTAAATTATCAGAAACGTGAATCCTTATGAAAACCAAAAAGAGGAATGGATTCGTGACCCTGAAGCCTTACCTCTCCTCACGTTTCCTGATATTTTAGTTATGTTGTGTATGGCGTGAGTGCTTATACCGCTACACAGTTTTGTAATTTTAAACTGTTGGGAGAAAATATTATCCTGAACAAAAAGGCTGAAGTAACTGTAAGCACAACTTGCTTGGCATGTAGTCTGGATGATGTGCCCTATTAAGGAAGCACTTACTAAGAGTACACATTATCACACCATGTTAAGCTGTTCTTCTAAAACTTGCACGTGTTTTTTTTTAATTATTTAACACTTTCTTGATTTATACTTGATTGTACCTGAATTGCAGAAGACACTTTTTTTTTCCCGCTGTCGTTCATGACCTACTACATTGTTATGTCTTTATATTTGCATATTGTTATTTCCTATTGTTATACTGTTTGTATTAAGAGTTTTTGCACTAATAACCATATGGTTTATATTTGATGCTGGGTACTATATCTACTACAAACAAGTACAAAAAATTGCATGGCATTTTGTTAATTTGATTTTACATTTAAATATTCATTATAACAGGCTTTAATATTAAGAAGAAAAACAAATTTTTAAATGCAATTAATCGCGATTAATTCATTGCAAAATGTGCGATTAATTAAATGCTTTTAATTGACTGATAGATATATAGATGAAATGCTATTGCGGTCACATATATGGTCAGACCTTTATATATAAAATGAAATGCTGTTACGTTCACATATCTGGTCAGACTTTTATATAGAAATGTCTACCCCTGTCCAGCGAAGACCTTGAAGGTGGCGCCGGCCCGGAGATGTGAGGTCCTCTTCCCTTACACCGCCATGAACGAGGATGAGCTAGAGCTTACCACTGGGGAAACCATAGAGATCCTCAGAGAGGTAAAGGGACTGCTTTCCCATGCTGTACTAGTAACGGTTTATCTGATGGTTTAAGTCAGAGGGCTCAAAATTAGTCACTGAAAGAACAATCTTAAACACCACCAATGAATTTGCCGACAGACTAAAGCTTATATATTTAGTTCATAACGGTATTACTCAAACATTGCAGTTAGTTGATTGTAGGGCTGAACGATTTATCGATTTCAAATCGAAATCGTGAGTTGAAACAACGTGATTAGGTAATCGCAAAGGCTGCGATTTAGGGTATGCATTATCCAGCACGTCTTACCCTGGGTTTAAAACCGTCATGAGAATAGTTTTACAAATTACAACATGTCCTCCTGGTGTGACAGTCATTTTTACCAATCAGAAGTGCTGAAAAATACTGATTCCACTGCTGAACTGTAAGTAAATTACCAACCTATTTCATGGCCAGAGATTTACAGAAAGGTCCTATTATTAGGGGTCCAAGCAGCGTTAGCTCCAGGATCCCAAATTTTTGTCTTACTGGAGCTGTTTCATTTTTATTAGTTTAACTTAACACGGCTTTTGTGATAATTGTTTTATGTTCAGGGATGCGCATAACCGGTATGCAACTACGAATTCGCATTTAAAAGCGATGTGTGCGGCAATCGGTTGTCGTACTTGTGTGCATTTTTCGCTGATATGACAAAATGATCGTGCATTTTAACCGTAATATGTTAATTCCTAATTCATTTGCGGTATAAAGGTTAAAATACACGATAATTTCTTGCTATAGCAGAGCAAATGCACATAAAATACGAACGTGTTTGTGTTTTCACAACAATCGATTGCCGCATGTATCGATTTTAAAGGTGAATGCGTACTTGCGTACCAGTTATGTGCATCATTATTTGTTTAATTGTTCTCTGCTAATTTAACAAAGTAATAAATTCATGTTGCAAGCAATTCACATGTTTACGTTCTCACCCTTGCATATGGATATAGACCAGTTAATATTTTGATGGTATTCTATGTGGTAATGCGGCGTCATTTGTTTTAAATCTACTACACACTGAATATTGACCTGAAGCTTGACTTCTAAAAAAAATGGTAATCAAATCTTAATATCTGTCAGAGAAATCGCGATTAGATATTTTCCCCAAATCATTCCGCCGGATTTGATTTGTGAATGATACTTAAATGAATTAAATATTTCAATGTAAACATTTTATAGTAAAAAATATTCCAGAGAATTCTCTTTTTAAATTAAGGTGAACAATCATATACATAATCCTCTCTGAAGATATAAAATTAAATCAAACGCATCAACTGGGCTGATTTAACTATTATTCATTTGCTTTTTCTGACATGATCCATTGAATCCATCTTTTAAATGAAAAATAAATGAGTTTTAAATGAGTTTCGCCCCAAGAAATCAAAACAACTAGATTACAATTGTGCAAATTAGCGTCCCTTAGGTTTTGATATTTAGAGCCTTTGGTTTACAACAGTTCCTAAATGTGTTTGCAGTTTTTGTAATAAATAGGCCTAATTTCAAAACAAATTATGTTCTCCCTGCTGTACTGAAATATCACTGAATTTTTTGTGCCATTACAGCTCTATTCCTGGGCCGTTTTTAACCATATCATTCTGGGGGCTGGATGTGGCCCACGGGCCTTGAATGTGACGTATGTGGTTTAAGTTTTCTATGCTTTCTCCTTTTGTATAAGCAGGCTTATTCGTGTTCCTTCAGAGGTATTTCGGGGGGTTCAGAATGACGGGAGAAGGCCGTGTTGGTTACAGGCGGTTACACTCTGACCCACCTCCAAAGGACGCCATAAACTTGGCCAAGCAAACAGAAAATACAACTTAGCACATCTTTGACATTTCCTCCTCACTTCACAAGGGATGCACATGGCACAGGTGGCCAATATTAAACATCGCGCTGCTTGAGGTGCCGCTTCTGAACGCGGTGCCCCAGCCGGTATTTTCAGACGAGGGTTGAACGTGACGCTTTGTTGCGTCTCTCGCTTCGTAGCATAACGTATCGTTTCAGCATCGTCATTGCGATATGCGCATGCGTAATATCACGGCAACACCACTTATTTGACACGCTGTATTAGGTGATAATGTTCTGTTTGGCTATAGTTCATTCAGGTAATTTAATCTTTATTTTAGAAATATCGCAATATTACTCATGGATATTCCACATATCGTAATGTGATATTGCAGTGTAATATTGCACAGCCGTACTTAATTTGCTACTTGTTCATTTTAACAGTAAGTCCCCATATAACCAATGTAATTCGGTTGAGATGTTATTGTCTGCTTGAGAAATAAAGACCTGTCTAATGAAGTTTGATTCCACCTTGTGCATAAATAGAGCAATATTGGCAACCCAGTATAATTAAAGTATTTGAAAAAAATGTATGTTTTATTCATTTTTTTAAATGATTCATTGTATACCTTTTGGGTTAATCTTTTTTTTGTCTTTCCCATCATTTTAACAGATTGAAGACGGTTGGTGGCTGGGAAAAAACAGTAATAAATTAGGGGTCTTTCCATCAAATTTTGTCAAAGAAATTTTTGTCACAGGCAAAGGTGAGTCTGGATGCAAAAATGTATTTATTTTGTTTACCGTTTACGTACACTTTGCACTATGAATATAGACCCTTGTATCCATCCCCCTTGTTCTGCGCTTTCCTGTTTTTTACTTTCAAGTCCTGTGAAAACCCTCTCCTGTCCCTTTTCTGGTTGTATGTTGCACTGTGGTCCTGAGGGAACATTATTTCATGCTGGTGTACCCGTTCACTTGTTGTATGACATTCCTTCCAATATTCCCTCAGCTTCTGATCATTTTTATACCGACCTTATCCTCGGCATCAGAACCAACACTTTCCGTCGTGTGCTGTCCATTCCTAAAGTAACCACGGCTGGTTCATGTTGTTTTGTGTTCCACCATCTGGTCAGATGGCTTTCGATTCTCTGACTCAGATGCTGGTATGAAGAAAATGTTGCATGACGCTTGTGTGTTTTTACGAGCCTCTTATAACCCACTGTCCCCTGTGGCAGTTTCTGCAGGAATGCATCATGTCTCAGTGGGAACATTTTCTTGTTTTTAAAGATTGCAAGCCTGCCGAAGGTAAATCCCGGCCGAAGCTGACAAACGCCTTATTCACCAAAGAGGTTGGTGTTGGCTCCTGTTGGATACCCTGGGTGGGGGCTGTTTGGGGATGGGGTGCTGAATTTCCTGGTGTGTTTCAGGTGAAGGAGCCGCAGAAGACGAGCATGCGGAGAAAAACTAACAGCGGTGAGTGACCCTGAACTTCTGAAACCATGCAGGACCTGTGAAACACTCTGATGTTAACAGGAGTGTGTGTGTGGGGTGGGGCCACATGGGCGCTGATCCCAGCTGAAAGCTGATTGGACCCCTCCCCTGTCACTCACCATTTTGCAACATTTCATTGACTAATGATAAGGTTGTCCCCTGTCTATGAATTATGGCCCATCCTATGCAACCCCCCCACCTTAGAAAATCCTTGAATCACCCCTAGATGTTAAACGGCATACAAACCTAGTATCCCTCTGCCTCAACTTTATGAACGTAGGAGATTTCACAGGGAACCATGTTGCTTTTATGTGATGGACCCTGACCTACAAAAGCAGTGCAAATGGCTGAAATTGGACGGCACATTATAGTAGTTTCTCTATATATGCCTGCGTTGTTAGTGTGTATTATAAGACTAATGATCTAAATAGAATTTTTTGCACCTTATCAATTGCAGTATCCTATTCAGTATTTTTATTTAATTTTATTTAACTTTACTTTACCCTGTTATCGTATTGTATTTTCCTGTAATTTACTTTAATTTTACTGTCTAATTTAAATGTGCCTGGCTGCTATGACAACTTAACTTTATTGATCCCCCGAGGGAAATTATCTGTCTGTCTAAACCATATGTATTCTTTTTCTTTTAATAATATTTTGATTTAGCAGTTGTGTAGAAGTGTGGCTTTATTAAGCAGGAATAACATTTGTAATATGGTATATTTTATCTGAAGGTAGAGTTGATTGACTATCAGCTGGAAGTGGAATCTAAAATAAAATTAAAACGTGTGATAATAGCAGCATTGTTGGAGGACGGAGTGAAAAACAGTTTTGTGACTGGATCTCGCTCCTTCTCACATTAACAGTGAATGAATACTGCCAGGTCATGTTCGACTACAAAGCGGTTCTTGACGATGAGCTGGATTTGAAAAAGGGCAATATCGTGACGATCATCTCCAAGGTAATGGGCTCCATGTTCCGAGACGGTGAGCTGTAACAGCGGCCTCATCAGGGACCGATACTATCAGTGCAGGAAGTGAGAGCAGTGTGTTGTGGGTATGGCCGTCCCGGCCAGGGCCGCCCCTGTCATAAGGCACTTGGGAATGCGTCCCCTGGCCTGTCTTTCAGGTTGGGCTGGAATGGAGAGCCGCATGACTTTGCAAGCTGTCACTAGATGGGCACGGTGTTCTCTGCACGGTGACGTCGGACAGGGAAATCGCAGAAAGGGGGATGATGGGAGGAGGGCCAGAGATGCTAGTCTCTGCTGCAAAGCCGTATAGATGGTTGTTTTGGTGACATTGTACAATGTGACTCTGCGTGACATCACCACTGCATCTGTGTGTCCCCCCCCCCCCCAGGACTCAGAGGACGAGGGCTGGTGGGAGGGCGAGCTGAATGGGCGGAGGGGATTCTTCCCAGACAACTTTGTCATGGTGCTCACAGCGCCCCACCTGGTGAGTCTCCACCCCTGGGGGTGGAGGTTGATGTGTGGGACCAAGGCTGCTGCTTTCTAAAATAAACGACCATTTCAATTAAAACGACCTGGATTTCACTTTAGCACTGAGTTATTGCTGTGTGCTGGTTGGTCATTCTCCTATAATCATGCATGTATCATTAATATTAATGTGAAACGGCTGGATGAGTCTTTCAGTCAAGGAACCAAACCAGTCAAAGTACAAGAACAGTTCTGCCAAGCACAGAGATTTTTACTAAATTCACGCTTCCCCTTCTGTGGTGTTTGGGGATGGACCTATCAGATTTTTTTTGCAGTTTCTCTGTGGTTTCAAGATGATATTTGTGTGTCTGACCGCTGCCCAGTGTGAACAAGGCGTGAGCAAAGGCCCTGTCTGAGTCTGTCTCTCTCTCCCTCTGTCGCTTGCTCGCTCACTCACCGGGGCTCCCCCTCCCTGCAGCTGGGTGCCATGAGCCAGCCTCCAACACGCCAGTCATCCGAAAAGCTGCCTGGTAAGGAGACTCCCCAACGGACCTTGTCTGCTCCATTTTTGGTGTGCATGAAAATGATTGTCATACCCCCCTTGTCTTTAACAGTGCTAGTTTTGGTTGGTAATGTAAATGCCGCCTGTCGTGTTTAACAAAGGCCTCTTGTGCCAGCAGGTATCACTATGGTGCATATCAGTGGTTGACTTTTAGTAAAGAGGTTTAGTTTGAGGTAAGCAGTGTAACTTAATCAACTTAACATCATAGACTGAGTCGGGTAGTAGTGAGCAAGTTTTAAAAATGAAGAAAAAGAGAACTTTCTGCTGTGGAAAGGAATCCTGTCCTATGTATGAGAGGTTTGGGCATCTGCTTTAACTGGCGCTGACATCAGTTGCGGTGCCCATGCTGGGCTGGGATCACTGATTGATTGAAGGAGTCCCACTGAATCGCTGGACTGCCGCTGGGGAGGTGGACTGGTTCCTGTATATTGCACCATTGTCTTACTGAAGGTTCACTCTCGCTCCATTGAGATGCATAACCAGTGAGAAGAGTGTGATTTGGCCTGGTGGCTAAGGGCATGGGTCAGTAACCCTGCAGATGCTGGTTAATGTGTTCTTGGGTAGTACAGAAAGGTGTCTCTGGAAAGTCCCTCACCCACATTAGTGGTCTAAAAACTAACTCGCTCCAGATAAGAGCAGCTTAAAATAAACAAAGATGGCTCAGAAGTATGTAGGACAGTTGAACACCTGACAGATTGTTAAATTGGGGGGGGTTGATGGCCGAAACCTGGAGAGGTGGTATAATGTGGTGGTTCTCCTATGAAGGCTTTGGTCGGCTCGTTTCTGCAGCACATTGTACTTCCTTCTCTCAGTTCCCCTTGAGACGGAATGCCCACCCTGCTTGGGACGGCAGCCTTTGTGAGGCAGGACTGGCCAGGTTCCCTGCACAGAACGCATAGCTGTGCCACCGGGTGGCGCTGTCCTACAGACGCAGACCACAGCGGCAGGATCGGGGCTGGCTGTGGGTGCAGGAAATGCAGGTGCTAATGGGTAGCGTAAGGGGCTCTGTGCTGGGACTCTGGAGCCCTCGGGAGCTGACGTCCGGCCCTTTCCAGCACGGCCTGAAGTGACTGTGGCTGAGCCGGCTGGAAAGATATGGGATTCAAGGCACTAAGCACATTTTGGTGCGGATGAGCTTCTCTGCAGCCGAGGAGCGCGCTCACGTTGGCGCGCATGTGCATCCGCTGTTGCCAGGAAGTCAGAAACCACAGTGGGCTCACATGACGCACGGCTGGGGAAGGTCATGCAGGGGGATCTCTGCGGCTTTGCCAGACTCACTGTATCGGGGGTGGGTCCAGACCCTTGCCGGGAGGAGTGCATCCCCGCCCGTTTGACCTGCCTTGCTTTTCAGGAGTGGCTTCTCTCTCGCTGATATTTTTTAGCTAAGGTGTGTTTTAGGTGCCTGACAAGTTCGCAAGATTTTTTTTTTAATTTAAGAGGCAGTGGTTTCCGAGACAAGGAGCTGAGTAATCTGCGGGCACCATACGGCATTTCTGCCCAATAAGTCTACCTGCGGTATTGCGAGCCTCTTGACAAACTGCTGTGATTGAACAGCCGCTGTTTCTGCACCACGCCGTGCCACCCGGGCCGTTTCCTGTGCGCCTGTTTGTCAGCAAACAAATAAAACACACCGTGATCTCCGGTCAGCTGAACACAGCAATTAAGGTGTAGGACCTTGTGCTCAGAAGGTCATGGGTTCACTTCTCGATACCACGCGAAAAGTGTGTCAGTGAAGAAGAATGTGGTGTTTATGTGCATCAGTCATAGTGTGTTAGAGTGACTAACCGGGTGGAAAGAAGTGTGGCAGAACTGCCACCACCCAAGAATCGCAACTGTCACCGTCATGCTTGGGACGTGTAGAAATAAGTATCCCAGCCTGACAATCCTTCTGTGTGTGTGGTATTGCAGGTGAGACCAAGGCCCCCCTAGTGGAGAAGATGCCTCATCAAGACGGCACAGACCTCGTGCCACCTGGTGAGGGGAGGGGTAAGGCGGGCTAGTCTCAGAGGGTGCGGGACCAAAGAAATGTAGAAACTTCGGTCTTGTTATAAGAGATCTACGGATGAGGTGGCTGAGTCAACAGTGAAATTAGGAGCCTCGGATTTCATAGAAAGGGTTCTACGATTAACAGGGAGAAAATGAATCCCTTTTTTTGCTTTGCAAGTTAAAGCATCAAACAGTCTGTCTAGCTGAGGTACGTTTCAACCTGCACGTCTCGTTCATAGAGATATGTGATGTTAATGGTCGTGGTGTAAAAAAGTTTGGTTTCTGAACTGAGCAGCACAGAAACTTGAGAGGTAACAAAATTCATCTACTGAAGCAACTTTTTTTTTTTTTTTTTTGATCGGAACTCAAACCATTCCGCTTATCATGCAAATGAAAGAACATCACGGCTGTGCGACCGACCGTAACGTCACTGTGAAGCTGCAGCATGGAGGATCTTGATTTTCCGTAAAGCACTTGTCTGTTGAACCTCCCTCCCCCATTTGCAGAGGAGAAGACTGACTGCCCCATGAAGCAGAGAAAGGCCCCCCCACCGCCGATAAAGGACAAGCCCAGCCGCCCTCCACAAATCAAGTATGTCCCTCGCCCTGACCCAAGGTCCACATGCTGTCTGAAAGCTGGGGGGGGCAGTGGCTATAGAGCACAAGTCTTGGGGTGAAATGCTAATGTGGAGCGTGGTTTTCAGTCTAGCCGGGATGTAGATGAAGGCAAGGAAAATTTGGTGGCTTTGTTCGTGTACAGTGCCACTCGTCAGAACTGGCTTATGTACGCAGTGCTGGAAATGAGGCGAGTCATTTAGACAAAGGGCAAGTACAAAAAACCGAAACACTGCCTATACTAAACTTCTTTCTATATCTGTTATTTCTATAAACCTTTGTGAATTACTGAGGGAACTCCTGAAGGAAGAAGCCATGGAATTACACAAGTGAAATACTGACGTCGTGTTTGTTCATCATTAATGAATCATGATGCATCTTTTATCTCAAGTAGCAACTATATTGGTTCATGATTTTTTTCATAACAAACCTGAGATCAGTATTTCACGTGTTATTCGTGACTTTCCATCATCAGTTCCTTCAGTTTTTCACAAAGGTTTAACAGATATAGTAACGAATACAGTAATTGCTTGAGATAAAACATGCATCACGATTCATTCATGATGAACAGACATGAGATCAGTATGAAACTAAGACTTAAGAGGTTTGTGGTTAATACATGAGTAATAGCGTAATACTACATTATTTGTGCCCCCTCAAGTACAGTGTTACTTCTTTTCTTCCTTATTTAACTGTTTTATATATGTGTATATATAGGGTTTAACCCAAATCCAGTTCATCATGAAGGAAGTCTCCAGCTCTGGGTCGTAGCTGTGTTTTTGTGTCTTGAGTATATATTTGAGCACAAGCCTTATCTGCCAGTTCCAGGATGGCATGCGGGCACAGGAAGCCATGTACTGCGCGTGTCCCCCGTGCCACAAGACGGGAGTGATGAGGCTGGGGCCCGGGGCTGTTTCCGGGTGGCATAACGGTTTGACCCCCCCCACAGGGCGGGAGCAGTTGTGTCCTTTTAAGGAGACGTTTGTGGATGGTTGTAAATGCAGCTGTCTTTCTCAGCTTCCGGAAAGATCTGTCCCCAACAGTCTAGCCCTGCTTTTTATTTGGGGAACAGGTACAAATAAAAGCAGACTGGCTAAATCCTCCCCCCTCCCCCCTTGTCCAGAAGTTGAATCCATAATCATAAGTGAATTTTTATTCATTAATTTATTTTTTTGCTTTAATGTGAAGTTCAAAATGTGCAAGGGATGCTAGGCCTCGGAGTGTCGCGTCGCCTCGATGCGCACACTACATGAACCTTCTGCTTCCGCAGTCGAAAACAGGATGTTGGGCGTTGTTGTGGGTGTTGTTGTGAGTGTGCCAGTCGGCTGACGCTGAGCTGGCATGCTAACGTGGCAGCAGGCACCATGACCGAGGTACCGCAGCGAATGCTGTTTCTGATTTCAACTCCAATGGCCGTTGTTCACAACCTATCTCTCTACGCCCCCCGCAGGACCAATGGCGAACTGGCACCCTTGTCACCAAAACTGGCAGAAGACAAGAAAGAAAAAGGTTTGATCTTAGTCCGATTTTTAAATCCACTTTTTATACCCGTCTGGCAGGGATCCGGGGCCTATTTTCAAAGTTACAGAGAGTAACCCAGGATGGGGTGCCAACCCATTACAGGGCACACACCAATTAACCAGTTAACTTTTGGTTTTGGACTGTGTGGGGGGAAAGCCGGAGAACCTAGGAAAAATGGGAAGAACATGCAAACTCCACATGTATGTAGAGTTGGAGAGGAAACCCTAACCCTGGTCTTGGGAGGTGTGAGGCGAGAGTGCCTACATGCTGAGAATCAGGATCAGAATCTCACGTTCATGATCATTGTACGGAGTACAACGAAATTAAAAGCTAAGCTTCCAGTGCAAGAGCACATACAAACATGACACACATCACATACATTTTAACATTTACATAAAGTGTATATATATATATATGTGTATAGTGTGTGTGTGTGTGTGTGTCTATATGTATATAACAAATGGGTAACCTGAAGGGTTACCTCTGACTCAACACTCACTGCCGCCGTAACGCTGTGGCTTTAGAAGTTTATCGGCTAACGTGCTCTCTGTGTGAACATCAGCCCACAGCTTCTGTGACTGTATCACCTTAACCTCACCCAGGACAAGATCACGGGGAGTTCACCCCCTCTCCCTGTGATCAGAAAGCCCGGTCTCACACGCCGTACAGGCACACGGACCATGCAGTCGTGCCCGGTCTCACACGCCGTACAGGCACACGGACCATGCAGTCGTGCCCGGTCTCACACGCCGTACAGGCACACGGAC
>JAAGVU020000129.1:23395029-23405960 GCA_011763525.2 Mormyrus iriodes
TCCATTTTCAAAATGAGGATAAATTCTATAGAATCTAGAATTTAGAACGGAAGAAGTAAAATACACAAGGATTAAGGCAGAAGCCGATTTCAGTATGAGAGTCTAACTGGCGTATGATCCATATCCTTTTTGTTATAGTAAACAACGTGAGCCAGAACTACTGGGTCTTGGTTTTAGATTCTACAGGATGGGAGCGCTGGCTGGGGACACAGATCTGGCATCGCCTGTAAGGCCTGGTGAGGGGGCGGAGTCTTTCTGGGGAACATCTGGACCCCATTACAGCTGCAGGGCTTCTGAAAACATGGGAACAGACTATTTTTAAAAACTGTGCTTGGCTGAATAGAGCAGACATTCACAAGTACACGTTTCTTTTTCTGGGGGGTGAGGGGGGCTTAACAAAGTAAAACTACATAAATCTACATAAGTGGGCCCAAGAATTTTTTATTTTTTTTCCTGCGACTACGTGCCCTGTTATTTTTTGGGGGCTTGTATTACCTGGCGGACTGCTGAGGAAGCCTTTCTCCTTTAGGGGTGATGTGAAGGTTGACGGGATATGTTGCAGCCATGGTGTGGGGTTGTGGTCAGGTAGCGAATTTTACAGCTCACAAAAGCGGGCAGTGAACTGTAAAATGCTCCCCTTCTGGACCCCTTACAGCTGGTCTTTAAGCCCCTACCCGTACTCCAGACAGGCCGCAGAATAAGTAGCCTTTTCAAGCAGCCAGCACAAGTCCGTTTTGAAAGGGCCACAGTGGCGTTGCTGTACGGCGAGAGATGGAGGCGTGCACAGGGCTGAAATGGCAAGTAAGGGAAGAGTCCGGAATAACAGCCGGCTAGGGGCAAAGGTCACTGTTCCACAGGAAAAGCAGATATTTTCTAAAATTAGACCTCATGTCTCGCTCCAAGGAACGAAAAACAAACAGGATCTGTCCTGAGGAGAAATGGAGTTGTGTAAAGACAGACAGCCACAGACCTCGGCCATAATGGAAAATGAACTGGATGAACTGGTTAGTAGACTGGGGTGGTATGGCATGGTGGTGCAGTGCTTAGCACTCTCGTCTCACACCCCTGAGATCAGCGTTCAAGTCTCTGCCATGGTTCACTGTATGGAGTTTGCATGTTCTCCCCATGCATTTGTGGGGGTTTCCTCTGGGTACTCATGTTTCCCCCCCACAGTCCAAAAACATCCTGAGGTTAATTGGAGTTACCAAATTGCCCATAGGTGTGAGTGTGCCCTATGATGGATTGGTGCCCCATCCTGGGTTGTTCCTTGCCTTGCACCCATAGGCTCTGGATCCCTGCAACTGACTGGAACACGTGGTTGCAGAAAATGGATGGATTTCTTAGTGTTTTTCGCTGGTCAATGAGCCAGCCTCAAAGACACTGGTTAACTATAGGTGCATCACTCATAGAGAAATTTCCAGAAAGTGATGTTATGTCATGATCTAGAAGTAGCTTTGAAGACCCAAGGCACTGGCAGCAGGCGTCGCTGGGGAACTGTCGTGCCGGTGGGCTCACGGGACCGGGTGAAAGCTGGGCGGGCCGACGCACCCTCACCATAGCCATCCTGTGCTGCCATTTAACATTCACACAAAGACACTGTGATCCTTTTAGCCCTCAGGGTTGGGAAGGGGGCCTGGGGCCATGATTCAGCATCTGCTAATATGCCACAGATGTAGCTCTCAGACACAAGTCAGTGTCAGACAGGAATTGCTTACAGACCATAACCTTGATACTTTAAGACACAGACGCACATATAATTACTATATGCATTTATTCATGATTTATATAAAAACCTATTTGAATAGAGTATATGTATCCTAATAATTATATATTTACATTTCTTGATGGTAAATTGTACAATTTATGGTACATGTTCACATAAATAACCTTCGGCAGCTAACACTGTCATTTCAACAGAAATGTTCAGATTCATGCTGGGGCAAATTTCCATGACGGGGTTGCCAGTCTCTTGAAAAATGCCGGTTCGAAGTGAACTGTTAAACACGGTCCTTCATTCAGCATCAAGCGACGTGACGCGTTTCTCTGGAGGTTCAGGGTTCACGTTCATCTCAGCCTTGTGATGGATGGGGTCTCATGCCCAGAGACCCAGAAGTGTCCAACGTTCTTTTAAAAAGTGATGAAAAATGTGATTTCATATTGCAGACTGTACAATCGAAAGATGTTGGGAGAAATGTCTTGATAATATATGTTTAAGCAGAACAGCATTTGTTTACAAAGGTCCCATAGTTATACGGGAAACAGACATGATAATACTGAATACAGTCCTAGGCTTCATTTCATGGAAAAGTGTGACTTGCACACATTTAGACAAAGAGCCTCAGTCTGCACATTGCATGGCCATTTAAGGATCCAAATTATAAATTGGTCTGCATACTTCTTGGATTGAGAACAGGCTTTGTTTGTGAACCAGCTTTTCTTCCATTGAAACTTCCAGTTGTGTACGTCACACTGGGTTCAAGAGACATAGCAGATATCACAGCACCCACTGCCGGGAATTAATGACACAAAAGAGATGATATTTCTGTCATATTAACCTGTTGCTCCCCTTTATCCTTTAACGTGACTTGAATTCTGGAGCTCTGTTGTCTCAGACCACGTTGTCTAAGTATCTTAATTATAACTCTGAGTAACATCAAGTTGTAATGTACTTATCGCAGTCAAAAAGGCTCCCAGAGTTTCCGTGTGGAAAATAAAATCAAAACATAATGCTATTATACTAATGGAATGTGAAAAGATATTACAATTTGGGCTTTGAATATTTGCTCAGAGAACAAATTAAGCAGTTTTTAAGCACTAACCTTATGGGGCCTGTTTTCCACACAGCCAAACGAAGGCTCTTCTGGTAATTACATGTTGCAGAAATACCCTTTTGTTGCCATTGAAGGATGTGGCACTATACTGGCAAGCAGCTCTTTTTTGTTCCTGAAAGCCATTGTGTTTACACAAAGGCCACAAAGGTATCTACTTATAGTGTCTGGCTTGGATAATGTTTTCTCTTCCGCAAATGCGCCAAAATAAAGTCCATCCATTTCACTAGTGGCCCAAGGCATTGTGGGCTGTTGCTCTCTTGGAGGAAACATCAGAAAGACAATAAGTGTGCGGAATGTGAGTTTGGAGGACCATTGCGTCTTTGGGATCTGGTCTGGTGCTTCGCCGCCAAGCTACAATAACACAAACTGTCATAAAATCTGTATTATCGGTTTATAAAAATAGCAACAATTTGTATCTGCATGGCAGTTTTCTGAGAAATGTGGGACATTATTAAAAGCTAGGGTTTGATGTGCACTCAGAGGCTCAGACAGTTTTGTGCAATCCTGAAAAAAGAAATCATAGATCAAAACAGAAAAATATTAACTTTTTAACTACAACTGTAACTAATATCTTCTTGTGGACTCCTATATGTAATGGCTTCAAACAGTCATATCCAACATAAAAACAACTAAAACTGAGCTTCTCTGTAACTGCCCATATCTGTGACCTTGCTTCCTGTCATCAACTGAAAAAGAACATTGAAAGATATTATGGAAGGCATTCGCGAGCCACACGTATGTGCCAGCATGTATGGCAAGTTCCGTGGCCACCTTAACACAGCTACCACTAAGGAACGAAGTAAACATATGTGTGTGTCAAATATACTTCCTATCTGACAACTGGGAATTATGAGGAAAGATCCTTGCTAGTAAAAAGCAGGATTCCATTCCGGCGTCAGCTGCACCCAAGCCAATCATACCGCAATCTTTATCGTCCGTTTACCAAAATCCATGGCAGCTACAAAGCATCTTCAGATGAGTTTTAAGAAACTCCGCGCTTGTTAATCTGTGGATGGTTTGCGGATCTATATAGAGACACTCCATATGATTGGACCTTGAAGTTTAAGGAAGCCCAATAGCACCTTAGTTTGCGAATTCAACATCCAGATCAGAAACACATTCCACGGTCTGTGGGGTGGAGATGTTTGACTAGCACCATCTGACCGGCACCTCACCTGCACTTTTGTGGGCTGTTGTGGGTAAGTCTATGTACTCTCACCAAACACACAGATCTTTTGTAGAGTCAACGCCTTGTGGAGCTGGGGGTCAGTAGTAGTGTACCCGGCCGATAGTGCCCGTTCCTGTGCCCAGGATGTCGGGCTGCCCGTTTCTCCAAATTTCACGGATGATCCGCTCTCGCTCCTCAAGCCTCTGTGCCCGCTCCAGCTCCTCTGCCGACGTGAAGACATTGACGCTGAGAGCTCCGTCTGGCTGGCTGTGGTTGACCGCCGGCAGTTCAGTGGTGGTGGTGGTGGTGGTGGTACTGGTGGTGGGGGGCGGGATGGCCACCGGGGTATGCACATTGAGGCAATCCTCCTCTTCCTCCTCATCCTCATCCTCGCTGACATCGTCGTCGTCCTCACTGAAATCCTTCAGGCTCTTTTTCTCAGACAGTGGAGGCCCCATCTTGATGCGGGACTTGCAGGAGATACGGATCACCAGGAGGCAGAGGGTCAAAACCAGGCCAAAACACACGCCGATCACGAAATAGAGGCCGAAGCTTTCGGGATTGGCTGAACAGGGACACATCAAACAATTGATTAGTCCAAATAAATCAGTGTATTCTGAGATCAAACTCTCATAGATTTCATTACAAAAAGTCATTTTAGGTTGAGAAATAAACATCTGATTTTTCAGTTCCCGGTTATATTTTCAAACTCCTGTGTTCTACACGGACTGTAGAACCGTGCAGAAAATAGGAAAGAAGCATATAATGAAAATGATCATTAACAAGTGTCAAACTGTATTCATATGAAATTATTTCTGGCTGACTTTTTATTGTGAATCAATAAAACAGGCTTCATCCTGTTGCTGTGGAAAATAAGAGCTCCAAGTTCACCCTGAAGTCTGCATTAGAAACAAGCCCATGTTGTTTAATGGCGGAGCCGAATGACCCTCCTCTAGGAGTAACGTCAAGTAAATTCCGTTAAGAGCCAGGAGTTAATATCAAGCTGCTGGCTTCACCTTTAATGTGCGCGTAGGCAGCTATGCTGTTGCTGAGCAGATGCATCTCCTTTGTCTTCACGTCCATCCTGGCTCCTGGGATCGAAGTTCTCACGGCTGCAAGACAGACAGACTGTAAATGGCACGGCACCAGCAAGGCGGAGGAGGGGCCTCACAGCCAAAATGGCCCCCAAGTAAGCTGGTCGCAGGGACTCAGGGAGTGCAGCCGGCCTCCAGAAGCAGTGCAACGTTGCCGGATGCTGGATATACATTTACAACAAAACTCATCTCACAGTGTGTCACCGCCTCAAACCAAACGCTCCAGGATGTGGTTCACGGAAGCCCCCCCCGCCCAAATGACACAGATCGACAGGAACACAGATTCTGGCCCACTGTTCCCCTGCCAGTTTGTCCTGTGGCTTTGTCTGCCAACGCAGGGTGACAGATCAGGTCAGGGACAGTTGACTTTGGGAAGGGGGGGGGGGGGGCACAGTTTCTACGTAGAAGGAAGTACGAAAAGGGGGGGGGGGAGGCAACAGTGGCTCATGTCCACATCACGAATATCTGTTTGCGCTCCATTGCTGCTGTGGGCGCTGTAGCCTGACTGTGACACACACCCCCTTGCCCCCCCCACCCCCTCAGACAGTCACAATGCGGTGTCCTTGGCCTGGAGCTCATTTTGGGGAGGCTTGGGGAGGGATTCTGGATTCCTTGGTCAGCCAGGCCATTGAAAGCCAGACAACGGGGAGACATACGGAGCACAAATGGCGGG
The DNA here is from genome assembly GCA_011763525.2 of Mormyrus iriodes. NCBI lineage: Eukaryota > Metazoa > Chordata > Actinopteri > Osteoglossiformes > Mormyridae > Mormyrus > Mormyrus iriodes. Next base: position 23,400,796 of record JAAGVU020000129.1, read on the forward strand.
AACCATTCAAACGAGAGGGTAATACCGGGGGGGGGCGGAGGCTTTAAACAAATCGTACATGACCTGGGGATTACGGGCAGCTCATTAGCAGCTGCCTATAGCTAAGCCTGTTCCCAAACACCCCCCCTGCCCCCCAGTAGCCCGAAATCCTGCTGCTTCCTGCAGACCTTCCTGCTATGCATCCCCCTGCCCCCCTGGCCTTCCTGCTGATGTTGACCTTTCTGGCCCCCCTGGTATTGTTCTCCCCCAACACCAAAATCACTGCCTTCAGGCTCGCAGGCTCAGGCTGGAAACAGAGGGACTGTTGGGAGCTGAGGCCTGGGAAAGGAAGTGGAGTAGCCTGTTCCAGATTCCCCCCTCCCCCCATTGGGACTGTCCAGTCACATGCTCTGAAAGTGAAGGCCTTTCCCAAAATCCCACAATCCAATATGACATAATATGCAACATATTTTAACAACGAAAAAGATTCAGCAAATACACGGCATTTTTGACTTTGTAACATATGACAACATGCTGTGTTTGTACGTCTCAACACTATGTTGTAAACGGCTCAATACTGTGTAATAATCAGCCCAGCTTACCAGTTAAATGAGCATTTAATGGGACAAGGGCAGTTCTTACCAAAAAGACGTTATCTGCTGCGATTCAGAGATGGCGTATGAAGGGTTGGGTGGGGGAGGGTGGCGACTGCTTGGTCTCAGCTGGCAGAGCCCATCTGACCATCCTGAGAAGAGAGCAACATACACAGATCATCAGCCCCCGGCCAAATTCACTGACCCACCATTAACAGCAACAACAGGCCAGGACACGGTGTAGCTGCCATAATCCTCTCTGGCCCCGGGGGCGACCGTCAAATATACACTCCTGGCATTTCCCCCACCACGGCTGGTGAAATTAAAATCAACCCTGGTGGAGCTCATTATCAATCACTCCAGTGTGTCCAGCCCTCTGAGCAAGAGATTTTCCAAGTACCAGCATAACCTGAGTAAACTTCTGCAGTGTTTTTTTTTCCAAATCGGAGAAAAAAGGGTTTAACCTCTTCTTCCCTCTTCCTTTCAAGAATGCCAGCTATCAGATAAAAAAAAATGCTGGACAAAATGAAGACGTATCCATCACTATATGATCCCTACATGGAAAAACGATTAAACACAGAGACTTCGTTTTGAAGATTCGCAAGCCAAACCAAACGTCGCGTAGGATGGCCCCGTTACAAATCACTTCCCCTTAAATCTAACCTTTAATAATAAACATTTCTCCAGAAACACAGTCCAGAATATACTTTAAAAGAAAACAATCCAGCATTCTCCCCTGAAAGATGCTGTTGGACACCCCAACAGTGACCATGGAGATGGGGATGGAAAGCGCAGAGTTGGAACTTCCCAATTCTGCTTCCCCTTGCGTAGTGACTATTTCAGTTCATTCTCAATCCTCGAGGTGTCTTGGCAGGTCGAGGTGGTGGTCATTATGGCAACACCTTTCCCCGCCTAAGAGGTGATGAGCTTTGTTCAGACAACAAGGCCTGAGACGGCCCCTTGGCCGGCCAGCCTAGTCGGGGCTTGCCTCCTCATCAAAACAGTGCACATGTTTGCAGAAGGAATGTCAACATTGCCCAGGCAACTCATGCACAATTCTCTGCTGTGGACCCCAATGTAAACTCCCACATCTTTGTTCATGCTTCCATCCATTGGCAGAGAGGTCGGTTATGTTTGCTAACCAACAAATCAAAAATGTGCCTGTTGTTCCGTCGACCAGCTACATCAGTATTAGACACAGGATGAATCATTCTTAAATGGACATTGGGAATGACAAAGATTTTGTTTACAGCTAAATCAAAACAAGAAATAGTGCCTCACAATTGTGCTTTATTTTTTTCCATTGGAGGTTTCTACAAAACCTCATTAATAACTTCATTTTGTCCCTATGAGAGCATTTTGTTGTCCTGCAAAAATGACCGTTTGACATTATGGTCTGTTGCACACCAGATGCTGTCTTCAAGCACCAGGAACCCAGAGCAGGTGCTGAAAGTGCTCCATCTTCAGGGACTCAGTTGAAGACAATGCCCCAGATGACTCTAGAAGGCTTTACTTTACTGTAGTTCTGTTGCATCTGCATGGACCTCGACAGGATGAACTACGAGGAAAGACTGAAGCCATCACACAAACTCAAGATACCGTACAGAGAGATTCATGACTTTAATCCCAATGATATGAACAGAATTAGTGTGCTGCCGGTTGAGTTTGCAGGACCAGTACAAGGCCACCACACCTGCTGTTTCTGGATGGTCATTAGGATGGTTTTAGAAGCTTAAGAAATGCGTTTGTGGTCAGTAAACTCAAGAAAATATGAGAGTACCTCAGGACACCAAACTTGTTTTTAGCCTAACAATACTCAGTGTGTTTTTTTTTTTCAATACTTCTTTTCAGTGGTCCAGCATACAGCTAGCTGTACCTAGGGTCGACAAGTTTATCTTGGATCACAGTGTCAGCTGAAAAGATGAGTTATTTTCATGCGACTAACGCACAACATGTTTATAGACAGCATCCAAGGAAAACAGCACGTAATTGTAGCATGCCGTGTAGTTAGGCCTTGGAAACGAGGGGTTTCTATTAGAGATCCTTTGAATAAATTGTTTTGGTTTGTGAAAACCGTGGGATAGCCACCCTCAACTGACCACAACAGAGTTTCCTTCCCACAAAGAGACCAGTTGGGTTGTCTTAATATAGCTGTGTTGACACCCCCACCCACCTTCTGACTCTGCTTCTGCCCCCTTTCCTTCTGAGATGGGATCACTGCAAGAAGTAATTAATGGTATTTGCGTGTATGACAGGCATTTTACAATTTTCGACCACAAAACGACAGGCTGGAAATCTCCAGGGATCGCCCTCCATCAAGGTTCCAAACAGAAGCTTTCCCTCAGACACAAATAGCAGAAACAAACGCTTCCCTCATCAGCGTGACCGCATGACTCTGTGCCATGGCGCACGACTCTGTGCCATGGCGCACGACTCTGTGCCATGGCGCACGCCACAATCACGGTGGATGAGGGGAATTTACCCAGGGTTTTAGCTGTAATCGTTTCTCCATTTAACCAAGTCAAAGCTGAACAACACTGAGCTGTTTCCTTGTAACAAACACAAATTTGTTGCCATAAAAGTGAAGAGCCTTTTTGATACCTAAAATACTTTAGCAACCACATGAATTCCTGGCACGCTGGCCGACTTCTTGTGGTTTTCTCTGGCTGAGAGGCCCCCATTTCATTGAAATTTAATTATACATTATTGTTTTTACACTTACACGTTCCCATATGCCAAAAACTGGGACACAGGTACTTTGCTGAATCTTAGTGTTCAGAGAGAGCCACGTAGACTTCAACAGTGTAGCTCCTTGTAGTATGGTACACAGACCAGTAGGATCAGGAGCCCATATTCAATTGACAGTGACGCCAGAGTGTACGTGTGTGTGTGTGTGTGTGTGTGTGTGTGTACACTGTTTGGATGTAGCTGAATTAACACTAGACCAGTTTTGACGTATCCATGCTTCTCTGAAGGGTTCTCCGATTTACCATTCCTGGTGTGTTAATCCATGGCAAGGCCATTTCTCAAAGGGATGTACACTTGGCATCACACAAGGTCTACAAACTAATGAGTCGGCAAATTTTTACAAGGTCCATTTTTGAACAACAAGCAGAACTACTCTGTGCTTTGCTGGCCCACAGTTGTATGTTCCGTCCTGGAAAACGTTGAACTGCAGAAACCTGAAATATTGTGATCTAAGTGGTAACAGGAGCTCTGATCTGCTTTTTAAATCAAAGGGTGGGAGAAACCAATCCATCATTTGTGATTCTGCTTGGCGAGAGTCTGAATTCCTTTTGAAAAATGGACCCTAAAATAAAGTATGGTGAAGTGAGCCATAGGCTAGTGATATTGAGATAACCAGTGTGCCGCACGCTCGCAGATCATGCCCTGGTCTCCAGAAGTCCTTAGTTTCAAACTGCATGCCAAAGAAAACGAAATGGACCACCATCCGAAGGAGGCAGCGGTCCCAAGTGAAGGCCGACGACACGCCAGGCACCAATCACAAGGAGCGGCACTTTTCCAGCTGATGAGCCCTGAGGCATTCCGCCCGAATGGAAAAGACATTCGCTGGATCAGCGGAAGAGATTTTCACGGCTTTGAACGGAGCTACGGGTCTTCACCAAAGGGTACACCTGGCTCTTATCACATTGCCACAGCATGCCAAGCTAAGCGCTCACATTTGGCAGCATCTGCTGCCTGGGAGGGTCCGTTTATCTTGGACAAAAGCCAGACACATGGATGCTAGCGGAGCCGTCAGCCACCTCGTGACGTAAAATGAACCTTGGAGATGGATGGACTCTAGAGATGTAGATTGCTTCTCTCATTTATTACCCCTAGAATAAAATTTACTCCTCCCACCTCCCCCATGAAACCCACAGACACACAGACACGCCAGCAAGACTGTTTGACTACATGGCTACACCGAGCTGTCTCATGGCTCTACTTGGAGTACTGGGCTGCATCTGAAGTATACCTGACATTACTGCTCAACCACCAGGTTTTCCTCCTGGCCTCAATTTGACACCAGCCTGGCATTTCAAATACCTGTTCAGCCAACATACGAACGCAATCTGTCTCTCCTAGAAACCCGCGCCAAGCGACTGCTTACATTCCAACTGTTTCGCCTACATCTGTTACCCATAATAATACCAACAACAGGAAATACATAAACATATTTACATGAACAGGTGTTGCTCAGCAGTAAATATATATTTGTATCTATATCTTGGCAAAGAGCTGTTAGGAAAACAGGTTATTTGAGAAGTAAACAGCACTGCGAGCTCTAATAAGCGACACATACAAAGTGAGGGACGTATGCAGGCAGAGAAGAGGGGAGAATATTTCTTCTGCGGAATTTTAAATTAAAGATTTAGTTTACTTACCAGGAGTTTGCAGGGCTGTGGAGACTGAATGGACACGGGGCTTATAAGTGTGCCAAAAGAGTTCTGTAGACTTTGGAGGTGGGGGTTATACGGCTGGGGTTTATGTAACTAACCAAGGAGGTGGGGGGGGGGGGGGGGGGGGCTTTCTCCACGTGAAAGATGTTTTTTTTTTTTTTTTTTTTTTTTTTATCCGTGAAGGTGTGGGTTT
>JAAGVU020000129.1:23406060-23420236 GCA_011763525.2 Mormyrus iriodes
GGGGTGGTGGTGGTGGGTGAGGGGGGGGGGGGGAATTCCCCACGTAAAAGGGTTTTTTTTTTTTTTTTTTTTTTTACACCCATAAGGCTGTGTGATTGAAATGTGTTTTCTCATAACAGCATATTCAGTTAGCAGCTTTTTAATGGCTTTAGCAGAGGGGGATTAGATGAGTTGCATTGGGGTCGGTGATGCCTGAGACAGAAGGAGAGAGTGATGTTCGATTCTAGAATGTTCATTACTGGCACAGCGGGGATCTGAAATAACCTCTAAAAGTGAGCCAAAGTGTCCCACCATCAAGTCTGACACAGATTATCACAATTTCCAGGCATCGTCACCTTCTCAACACATTCTTGTTGCCTTATTCACTGAATGGACATACAAAAAACACGCCAATCTTAAAGACCAGACCCTTCCCACGGAGTCTATTACGAAGTTAACATTCGTGTTTGGCAGACGGCCGTTCAGTGAATGGGGACTATGCTAACATAGCATTAGCGGGGCGTTCTCAAAGTTCCAATGCAGCATGTCGAAATAAAAATGTATGACAGCTAACAAATATATTGTTATATTGGTAAGACACTGAACATCTATAAAGCTCGGAACAAATGCCTTGATTTCGATGTGACTTTTAGCGCCTCCAAGGCTTGGCAAAGAAGTGATACAGGCAAAACATCTGTTGCGCTTTTCAAAACAGCTCTTTTTTTCTGAGGGTGCCTGCATCCGCTAGAGACAGCTCTGCTTCTCCAGGAGGGAAACATGAAGCTGAAAGGAGTTTGGCAGTGACCGAGGACACCGCGGCGAGGTGGGGGTCTCAGAGGCGGAGCTACAGCCGGTACCTCGGTGACAGGAGATATTAACCAGGGCTGAACACATGGTCAGCAGGGCCGCAGGGATACGAGTTTTAACTGTACCCAGATGGCACTGAAGGGAACAGGAACCTCCGCCCTGGGGCATAATGGGGGCGTGACCCATCTTCATCTGCAGCTTGGCTATGCAGCCAGCTGCGTGCCCCCAGATGCTGAAGCCTTTAAATCCTCCTTCATCACCCTGAATGAAAACACCATCAGCGCTCAGCACTCCTCTGAGTGTTCACCATCTACCTACATTACTTAAGGGTTAATGCGTGACAAACTGCGCATTATACATTTTTAAACCTGTAATACATATAAAAAGCACACAGCTTGATTACATTATACCACGGCTACTGCACATTTGTCTTACTTGTTTGTACCTAAAGGCATTTTTTTTCACATTTACAAATGGAAAACGCATATATTAGTTGAACTGCTTCCCTCCTCCACTGATTAAACGTTTCCGCTTTGTTTCCATTCATTTTAAATTATGTTCTATGTTGGGAATTTTAAGTAACATTAGTGCAGCGATTATAGGTTATAATAGCTTGTTGATTTACTACTGTGATTTGCCTGGTTGGCACTACATGTGCGGTAGTAGAAAATTAATCAACATCCATCTGACCAATCAGATTTGAGGATTCAAGAGCTGCCACGGTATAATTCACTTTAATACCTGCAAATCACTTGCCTCTTTATCCCGATAGTTAATGTGTGCCTACAAGCCCTAAAGGATGAGTCTCCCACTGCCAGCTTGGTAAAGTCCCAGGCAATATTGTAACCCTCTTAATGCAGTTATGAGACGCCTCTTATCCTTTAAGCACACGCTTATTCCGTGCCATGCAAGGCAAGCAACACCCAGCCGAGCCCGAAGACCGTTTCAACTTTGTCCCTGAAACCGAGCGAGCTTTTTTCTCAGACTTTGGCTGTGTGTTGCACAGATCCCCACCCCACCCCACCCCACGCACAGATCTTCGCCAGCAGCGTTCTCTCTAGCATAGCATGGCCCAGCACAATGCGGGGACTCACTCAGGCACTAATCTGACCCACATTGGCAGGTTTCGTTCATTACCCGGTGCCCTGATTGCTTCATGACGCAGAACATGTGCGTGCCATTCCCCAGGCGGACATGCTTAACCCATTCCTGTCTGCAGCCCACCTCTTCCACACTTCCCAAGGACTAATACTAATAATAATCTGTCATATTGAAAGGCTTTGTGCTCCTTAAATTCTAAGGGGGCAAAGTATAAATAAACAGGGAAGAGGGAAGGACTGCATTAAAACCCTTTACCGTTTTATAATTGGTTGCACAATCAACTGGCACAATGGTCAGGCAAGTTAGTTGGTGTAGACTGACCTGGGATCAGTGTCAAACCCAAAAACCTTATTATTGCTACTGGATCCGAAGCCATGACTTTCTGTGTGAACCTGACAGCAAAACTGCACAGAAGATAGCCTGGGGGTGCGGGGTCAATTAGTGTAATATTTCACCTCCCCCCCAACACTCCCCCAGGCACTGGAATTTGGAGCCATTCTTGCTCATAAGTCATCCAAGCTGGGGGTAATGGAGAAAATTGTGTCAAGACACTTGGAGAACACGGTGTTACTCTCTGGTTAGGGTTATGCTCTGGACACAAAAAAAATTCACAGCAGTTTCCCCACCCCCCCATGAAATAAGGGGAAAACAAGATCTGTCACACGCTGTGCTGCCCCAGCAACCTCCACATGCAAGGGAAAGGGACAGGAGCGAAAACCGCAAGAGTGGGCTGGCCCCCTGTGGCTGCGCAGAGCGGCCGGCCATGACGCACAGATCTTTAATTTTGCAAACCAGGAAAATGCCTTTTCTTTGGATGGTCATGCATGGTACGCAATGGAGCAGCTTCAGAACCACAAGCGGTCGGTGTAACGAAGGACACCAAAGCAACGCTGCCTGACATTGCACAGTGCCGCTCGGCAAGGGGCCAGGTGTTAATGGTGAGGGGACAGGCACCATGGGGCCTCCCCAGGGCGTCAATGGCAGGGCAAGCAACATGGTCCTGAACTCTGACCGACTAATCAGCAGCATGCCCGGTCTTGCCGGCCCACTCTGATGTGGGGGGGTGGGGGAGGCACACGTTACTTTCAGGAAAATCACCCCTCCCGGTCTTCAGCCTGGGACAATTCTCCTTCCTGCTGGTGCTTGGCATGTGCCAAAACATGGCATCATCTGATGATGGAGCTCCTAACAGCCCCCGCTCTCGCTTGCGACATCAGAATGGAGGCTAACGCAAAAAAAAATAAGAGGGCAACACCAGGGGGCGCTGTGATGATAGGCTAATTACATCTTTCTGCCTGGCATGTCCTTCACACTCTCCTGAAGGCGTTCAGAGCTCAAAGCCTCCATTCATTAATCTGCAGATTGCCCGGCTGAAGCTGGACCGGGAGCTTTGAGGAGGGCATGTGAGCTCAGAGCCGATCGCGGTGCCACAACATAACAGGCATCCAAAACACAGACTGACAGCCTGGCCCCTTTCTCTGAGCACAGGCATGCCGTGGCAGGGGGGTGACCAGAGCCTGCCCATGTCTGCTGTGCTCCTGACGCCTGAATTTACAGCAAACAGACACAACGGGTTAGGAAGAGTCGAAGGCGGTGTGGTTAACACAGCACCCCTGCAGGAGTCCCCGGGACTGCAAGTGAGGAAAACTCACAGACTCGTCACAGTACTTTAGTAGAAGCCACCTGCTCAGGTGCATCAGCCCCACACCCCTGTGCGCTGAGATGCCAAAACATTAACTGCGCATCAGTGAACACCACAATAATGACAGCACAAGAGGACGCCCGTGGCACACTCACCGTTACTGACTGGGAGCCCACACTCAGTTCTGCTGGGACAGGTCACCAGGTTCCCCTGCCGAAAAAGACTGTCACGCCGAACAGGTAGAGACTTCAGGGAAGAGGAAAGTCTGACGGCACGGGTGCAAGAGATGAGCAGAATATCTGGGAAATTTCCACCATAAAAAAAATGTAAAGAAATGGCAAAAGTAAAGAGTGCTGTATTGGATCCAAGCAGAGGTGGAGACCGGTGAGGAAGCAGGGCAGACTGTCTGCAGCACGACAGCGAGTCCGGATAAGGGCGGCAGCTTCCTGCCACTGCGAGGGACTGACTAACGGAGACGCTCATCTGGATCCACGCTGCAGAGGCAGGAAAGATCGTCACACAACCCCCTCCAGAGAAGGGGAGAGGGGGAAAAACACAGGAACAGCCTAAAATGGGCAGGGTTTGGAGGGGGGAGGAGGAGTGAGGGGGGGGGCTTTCCTCTGTGTTGTTAAGGAAAGTGCCAGGAAAGCCAGCATTGCACTCATTAAAAGAAAAGTTTCCACTCAAAAAAAAGGAAGAGACAGGCAAGATGGACAAGTAAATAGTGGTATGTTTAATTTACTTTCATTTAACTATTTAATAGTGCCAGTCTATGTGAGCTAAATCTATGTAAACTAAGTCGCATCTCTGATGAATTTGCCTCAGCTGTAATCTGTGAAAGAATCAGGAAAACCCGCTTGGTAAAAACAGTCCCACACTCAATCAGATTCTCACGGGAGCCTCCCAGCCTCTCTTCCTTCAGAGCAGACTCGACCAAGCAATCATCAATGAAGATCTCACACTGAGGTCTGTGCATTTGCAGGCTGCAGGAGGATCAGGTTTCACAGTGTGTAAAACAGGAAACATCTCAACACCCCCCATCTGCACGCTTTTCCAGTAAAATCGGCACGAGGCTGTAGGGCAGCATGGTATGGGGGTCTCTCCTCCCTCAGGCCCTTTACAGCGATCGCCTGCCCCCACGGTGCAATGCTATTGGTCAACTGCCTGCTCTGAAAAATGCTTCGGTGGTATGAGGTTGTTGCTTATCTGAAAACATGTTCGTGGGGGTGATTGGGGGGGGGGTGGGTCAGTCTGTAGATATTCTGATTTATGACTGTACAAGATGGGTTCCAGTGATGTTGGAGAATAGAGGTTACCTGTATTCAAGGCATAGTACATCAAGTTTAAAAGTTTAAAAGTTTAAAATGACAAAAGGCAAATTTCAAGCATCGCAATTTAAAATGGGACGAAAGGTCACCCCACCAGGGCTGGTAAACCATCGATATTTCTCACTCTCCTAAAGATTAGCGCTTATCTTTCTCACAGCCCATGGTTTGTTTATGACATTCTTCTGCTGGATTTCTTCATGTTCCTTGAGAAGCTTGTGAGCTGTTATCGAGGACTGCACTCCGTAGGGAGCTGCATGGCTCTTGGGTGGATTTTCCGTGACTGCAGAGGCAGGGGTCTTGGAAACCATTAATACACTCAAACATCCCCCCCAATCCCAGTACTCAACGGCTCCTCTGCTTTTCCCATCCCGAATCAAATGATCTTGACTCTTCCAAGCCCTCGGCACCGGAGAGCTGGACGGTATAAGCAGCCTAAGGAGGGATCTAAAGTCCCATCAGGGATCTCAGCTTGGTGACGGTCCGGCCCAATCTTGGCGTTCCAGCTCACATTCCTGCATGGATTTCAGACGTCCACTTTGCCAGTCGGGCTGAGTTTGAGTCAAGCGGCCACAGGAGACTATCAGAAAATGGGTCCATGAGGTCAGACCCACCCAACTGCCTGCATCAGGCCAACAGCGACATTCAACTGTGATTTCCAGCTGTCTTCGGTAGAAAGAAAGAGAGAGAGACACACTCACACACAACATTCAAATCCTGTCTGAATCACGCATTTTCAGCTAAATGCTGAACTCGACGCAATGAAGGCGCCAAGAAAAACGTGCCCTCAGAGGGCAGGGCGGCGTTACTGGAGCCGAATGCGCAGCACAGGGCCGCAAACCCCCGAACATGTGAATGTGCTCCACATGACCGGGGAATCACTGTTAAACTCTGATGGCGAGAAAGGCCTCTTTGGAAACGACCATGCAGGAGCCTCCCCAGATGTCCAGTCAGCTGAAGGCTGGAAGGGGAGCATAATGAAAGCGACTCCTGTACATGAAAGAGAAACGCCCACATAGCTTCCTCCTTCCATACAGCCGTATCACTTTCAACGTGGGCCGCACGCCCCAGCGAGCTGATCCTTTACCTCAGCTGACATGGGTCCCATCTGGCCCAACACATACCGACAAGTGCCAGCATGTCCCTGCATCCCCCCCCCACAAAATCCACTCCTTCCTGGCCATCCCTCAGCAGATAAGCCCCAAAGGTAAGCTGTTCACTTTTGGACATGAAAACACGTGTCAGCAACTCCCATCCCTATACCTGTTCTTTAAAAAAAAGAAGGGGGGAGGGGCATTTTACAGGAACTTCCAAGGCATGCGTGTATTTCCACAGTTAGCCTCAGTCAGGGCTCCCAGGCCGCAGCCTCCTACACACTGGGCATGCTCACAACCCCAGCCTCTGTCAGCCCCCCCACCTCTCCCCTGCATCTGCAGCAGGATGCCCCCCCACCACCGTTTCCATAGCCATCAATTGCGGAGAGAGGGAACATAGGTCGTTTGGATGCTTCCCTCAATCCTGGTTCCTGTCGCCAACCCTATGGGTTACCCGAAATCTGACGTGTGGATTCCAGCTGGCCCTTAAACTCTCGCCCGAGCCTGCTCAGACTTGTGGTGTGCGATGGATTCTTGGGGGTTATAGCCATGTGTGGGCCAAAGGCGGTGGTGGGTAGGTGGGGGTGTATTGCCTACTAAGCCAGGGGATTGGGAGCGATGGCGAAGAGAGGTCTGTTTGGTGTTAGGTCGGGAAGGGCGGGGTAGGAAACAAATCATGGAAGATCGACACAGCCCCTCGGTGACTCAGAGGGCTGACCTTTTCAAAGGGCCCAGTGTTTCCCTCTCAGGCCTTACCTAAACAGTTCAGTGCCCTGACACACAGAGATGCCTCTGACCCCACCCCCTCCGATAACTGCCTGCTCGCACGCGCCAAGCCTCGGCTCGGGAGGGAGGCTTACGGGGGCTTGTCCAGCCTTGCAGCAGTGATCCCTAATGATTTTTAAAGCGTCATTTAAACCTTGGAGAAATATGACTAATGTAGTACTTAACGCAATAATGTAATACTTCTCACCATTCTCCCAAAAATAGTTTCTCTTAAAAGCATTAACCTTGTCATTCTAAGAATAAGCTTTTTGAATTTGGAAACTAAAAAAAAATCACAAAAACTCAGCATCATTTCTGTGGTCATTTTAGAGCATTTGTGACAAAACTGTCCATCATAAAAATGTTTTCAAACGGGGGTGGGGGTAGCGAGGAAGCATTCTTGCTCACTAAACAGACTTGAGAGCTCTTCCTTCATGGTGATACTAGATGACCCTTAAAACAGATTCACAGCCGGTTCTCATCATCTCAAAAGCCCACAGTATTGCATTACAAGCCAAAATAGGGGTCTGTAGATGATTTAACCTTAAACTGCACTCGGTGACGTACTGCTCTAACAATTGGAGGCACGATATTACAATACAGCTTTTAACTGCAATGCTTTCACAGAAAATAAACAAAAACAAAAAAACAAACGTGATCTTACATCGCATTGAAGCACACACTTCTGTCTTTGCGTTACTGAATGACCATCAACTTGTGTAATAACTCACAGGCGGCCGTGATTCATTCTTAAGCTCTGCATGGCACACGTCAGTTTCTGGCAACACGGTCCCCGACAACGCAAACAACACCGACACGAAAACCCATTGCGTGGAAAGGGACTCGAAGGCAGAACCAAGTTTTATTCTTCGGAAAGTGAGCGTGGCTTCATCAAATTACTGGGAAATCAGGCTGATGCAATGAACATTTTCCAGTAAACCTTTTGTTCTTTTACTTAAATGTGATTTATAAATCCGCGGCTTGAGTTTAATTCTCAGATGTGACTCATAGCAGAAACCTAACACAAATGTTACAATGAATGTTGACAGTGTGGTAATTATTAATTGGGAGTAAAAACATTTGAATGCTGGACCCCTGGCGAGGAGCCTTCAGGCAAAAAGAGCTCCGGCACATCTGTGAGGGACTGGCATTCCCTGCAGGGTGTCCCTGACCCCCTGCTGCCTGGGATGGGCTCCAGCGTCCCCACAGCCCTTCACTGAATAAGTGGGAAAATGGACAGTGGAAAATATAATGTATGATTATATTAATACCAGGGGGGCTTAGAGAAAGATGTTTAGGGACCAACAGCGCACCTAACCTCTATTAGGTAGCACTCGCTCATGAATACATTTCCATCATCATCATCATCATCTTAAAGCCCCTCGAGGTCATTTTCCTTTCAACAACAGGCTTGTAGTTCATATAGCACACAATGATGATAAATCAGGTAATGCAGGTAGAACTCCCCTACTTAGGGGCATAAGATCGGGGGGTAAAAATTTGATCTAGATTGACTCACCCCCCCTCCCCCCAAAAAATAAACAGACTGTTTTGCTAAAATTATTGAATTGCCTCCCCCAATGAATAGACTTTTGTTAAAATTATGAACTTGTACCCCACCCCCCAGTATCAAACTCTCTCCTACGCGGTAGCCCTTACAAATTTTTGTAAATCATTTTTCTAGGGGCACACTTAGCCACGTAAACAATCATTAAACAATTCGATGTTTTTTTCACCATAATCTAAATATTATCATTTATTTCTTTTTGTTAATTGCTTGTTAATCGCTTTTCCAGACTTTCTAAATTCAAGTTTCCCGCACCCGATGCAGGATATTTTATTTTATACACTTACTTTTATAAGTGTGCCGACTTACATTAATTGTACTAAATTAATACATTTCTGCAGTTAGTTTTTTTGCAGATACCTTGTCTTAAATTATACAGCCCAAAAATTGCAGCATTACAGAAAACTATTCCTTGAAACAATTTTTTTCTTATAAAAATTTGATCAACCATCAGACTATATCAAATAAACTGTTCATTTTTCACCTTTATGCATTTTTGGTAGTTTAGCTTACATTAAAAATATTTAAACCTGTGGTTTGAAGACTTGTTTTTGAAATATGAGTACCTGCAGAGATTTCAACTTGTGTACAAATATGTGATCATTATGGTCACCACGACTTAATAGGGGACACATTTCTTTATTTTTCGGGAAACCGTGTTTGTTTATAAACATCACTGCTGCTTTCCTTCACTAACATCCTGATAAACTGGTTTATAAAAGTTATCTACAGAGGTAATTTCTGCCAAGTTTCTACGAACATCTCTGCTATTCCAAGATTTAAAAAAACAGACACACACTGTCAACAGGAAAAGCAGAAATTCCAAAGGCAGTCAGTGGGGAGGGTGTCCACTTGCACCCTCCGAATCACTAACCCTGGGATAATAAGCAGAATCTACAGGCTTTAAAATGAGACAAAGGCAGAACAGGCTAGCACTGCAGCAACAAATTCACCGTGAACTATGGCAGGGCGAATGGCAAATAGCAAAAATGCAAAGCCAACAAAGAGGAGAGCTTGGTATCCTTTGACAGGAGAATGCTCAGAAGGTATGAGAATCCACTTTAATCAGGACCTGCTTTCAAGAGCTGCCTTCCCTCCAGCCTGCTGAGTTCAGACAGAGAAGGGCTCATCTGCTGGGCCACTTCAAATTTTAAAAGTTTCCAGGTTGAAGACTAAGACTCTTGCAGTATGCTGTGTGACTGCAGCTGTCGACATGCACAGCTTGGGCCACTTTAATACAACTGTACTCAACATGCACTGCTGCACCCCCATTCCTAAACAGAGCCTTGGCTTCTTTAATTATATACTCAGAGACAGACAGACAGACTTCCCACTCTTTTTACAGTTACTTATCTAGCAGACGCAAAGCGATGTACAAGCAAGGAAAATAGCACATTACAAACATACAGCTGTCAAGGAGCCAACTAGGCATAAGTGCTGCTAGGCGGATGAATGCCCAGTAATAAGTGCAAGTTAGCATCAGAGCAAGAGCTATACAATATGTTATGGTGCCCATAGCAAAAACCTAATAAAACAAATATCCAAGACAAGTCCAAAATATGAGAGCATGCAGGATAGACGAGAGAGCAGCTGTGGGATCACAGATGGAGAGAGTGGGACAGTGGTTGGAGGACTAGTCTAAGGTATTCCTGGAAAAGAGGCATCCCTTGAAAGTTGAGAGAGATTCTAATGACCGAATGTAGATGGGTAGCAGTTCCACCATCAAGGAAGAATGAGACCTGACATAGTGGGAGGGAATCTCCAAGTGGTATTGGATTCCTGAAGGAAGAAGGCAGAGGTCTTGATGAGTGAGGTTGGTGCCGTTCCATTAACAGCTCTGAAAGGCAACACCAAGGACTGGGACTTTATGCGAGTGCCTAAGGTGAGCCAATGAAGATGACAAAGGTGAAGATGACAAGCACTTGGACTAGAAGCTGAGCGGAATATCCTGTGGGAAAAAGACTAGAACTTCCTGATGTTATATAGTGACTCAACAACCCTGGGAGAAAGCTGGACATATACCACAAGCCCTAGGTTCCTGGCAGATCCTGACGTCAATTTTTAAAGCTGTACACGATGTCATGGTGAAAGTGAGGGCTGGCAGGGAAGACAAGAAACTCAGTTTCGGAGCGATTCAGCTGGAGATGAAGCATAAAAATAACCAAACAACACGGTAAATGAAGTTGTGTTCTATGGCGAGACTTACGGATTCAGTGGAATTTACTTAGGGTCCATCTGAGAGACAGTTACTAATTTCAACCCTTGACCAATGGGTGTAACCTACCAATAAAAGAGACTGACATAAATTGACCATTGGTGAGTAAGCAGTGGTTTAACCCCACAACACTGTAAACAAGACACACACTGCTGGGTACATTGTCCTATTCTTCAGTCATATGAAAAAAAAATTACAAACCCTATATAAATTAACAGAAAATTTGGTACAGCAGTGTGTCAAATCCAATGTACATCACCATATAAGCTGCCATAAAAAGTATGTTTTCCATGAAAAAAAAAAAAAAAGTTATTTCATAAAAAAAAAAATAATTGTATTGCGAAACAAAAATATATTGTTGGCAAGTTTGTCAATCGCCAGTAAGAAATGAGATTTATTTTCTTGCATATTTCAAAAGCTATGATCTTTTTTCTGAACAAGTACCGCATTACACTAACAATAGTGTAAATAGGTCGTGGGTTAGAATCCCAAAGCGTACAAATAAATTGTAACCCTTTCCTACTGTAAGTGGCTTTTTGATAAAATGAACAAATAATTACCAGCTCGCGGCACCAATTGGGAAAAGTCGCAACAAGAAACGAACCTTCAAATCCTCTTTGCAGGCAACAGAACATGCAGAACATGACCAAACAAAGAGATGAGACCAGGAGACATAATTCATTTCAGTCAGCAAATGTCAGCTATTTTATTTGGGGGGGTGGGAGTGGTGAGCTGACATTCTTGGCAAATAGTAAGTTACACAACAGTTACTGAGAAACTAGGGGGGGGGGGCTTTAAAATCTCCTTTGGTCTGATAAAACAATGTTTGCTCACACTCACTCAAATCAGAAGGAATAGCAATATTTGGTACTTGGCAAATCACATGGTTTCAAGACCGATTATAGCCAGAGAGGAGGAGCAGGACACTGTGCTTACTCAACCTGAAAAAACTGGATTACTGAATTAACTGAACAAATAAACTGATTAACCAAGATTTCATTTGGGAGCCCCTTCTGTGGATGACACCCACCAAGCGACAGCTTCTACACTGTGAGGGGTCGACACCACAAGCAGAGCCATCCTGCCATGGCAGCAGACTCTCTGCATTCCAAAAGCAGTTCATCACGTCCACTGAGTCACCTCTCTGGGGTCATAACTACTTGGACTTCACCCCCCCCCCCAAAAAAGACAGTCATTATGAAAGATGCAGTTTCCTGTGTGGGGAAAAAACAATCAAACAAAACAAAAATGAAACACTCAAGATCCACAGGAAAAAGAAGACTTTTCTTATTCTCCAATAAAACAGTCATATAAAATTAAGATTAACAGTCTTATAATTAAGAAATTAATGAAAAGCAGAGTATTACAGGCACTGCAGACATTTAATTCATTTTCATTTAGTAAATAGAAACAAATAGTGCTGCTCATATCTTAAGTATTTTGGGGGCGACCTCTTGGCAATGAGGGTGATTATTTGTGTTTATGAAGGCTGGGGGAGGAATTGGACATACAGGCTTTCCCTTGTGCATTCACAAAGCGACGGACACCATCTGTGGTGGGCCCTGGCTGATTGCAGCCCTCTTTGAACCCCCCTAAGCCAGCCTTCCTTGACCCCTTTGACAATGTTTCTCCTCAGTATCACCAGTGTTTGACAAACATATCCTTCATAAATTATCCCCGTCCAGCATTTCCAACAGGACAACCAACAGATTCCAAGAAATGTTCAGCATGCCTCAGGAAATAATAAATGGCTTTGTCTGCTCTATGCTGCATCTCACCAGTGAGCCCTTGACGAGTTCTGGGTCTCTCAGGATAGAAGTGACCTATTTCATCTGTAATTTGTCAGAACTATGGCTGACACTAGCTAATACAACAGGGCTGCTTAAAATCTAGGAAGGCCAAACTAGAGGCTCCAGGAAGGTGGAGGTGGTATTGAGGACAAAGCGTTGAGCACAGATAAACTGAGAATTGAGTTCCATGTACTTGCTGCTGCAGACATACCTCACTACCCCAATGGAGACTTGATATTAAATGACCCTGACACACACCTGATAACAATGACAAACAATGACATCTTGAAGAGCATTTGCCAATTTGTTAGGTGACCCAAATGTAGGGCGCAATCCATCGACAATCAGTTAGAGATGATCAAAAGCTGACTACCATACAAAGCAGAGAGCCTCAGGTGGGGTGAAGGAAAGTCCATTTTCAGCCAAGTTTGCCCAGATCCCACTCAACACGGGACTGTCCCGGGGGAGGCTTACAGATATTACGGTTCCCCACCAGCGATAACATGGGAACATGAGCGATTGGCATTACTATTATTACACATGCCAGAAGAAATTCAAAGTTGATACAGCTGAGTAATTAACCAAAGCAGTTGAGCCTACAATTACATTCCAGCAGGACTCTATTTCGAGTCGAACATGCAGCCCTCCCCAGTTTGCATCATTCCATATTGCACCCCCTTCCCCCGAACATCAAACCCAGTACATGCTTCAGGGGCACATTAGCCGCAGCATGTAAACAAACAGCGCTCCCAACAGGAAACCGCTTAAGTTCTGGTCAAATTCCCAGCTTTTCCAAGCTGGCAGCTGCAGATCACTGGTGGAAAGATGCATGGAGCAACATTCATATTCCTGGCCAGCTCAAAAAGACAAAGACTCAGGACTAAAGGGATGTCAGCAGGTGATTCTAAGCATTAATTTTTGACTATGTAGTGTAAATCGAGTAGCTTTTGTGACACATACAGGGATTTACTCTTTGAACTCCTGCAAAAACAGCATTTCACTATCATTAAGGGCGTTGAGTTGCCTGAGGCGGGTGTAGAGAGCGAGTGTTGGTTATGGGGTTCGTTTCAGGTTAAATGCAGGTGTGAGACTCAGGAAGCCATGCAGGCGGCCAGCTGGGTTAGATCTGGGCAAGGTCTTTCATTAAGGCATATCATATTTAAATCATCTCTGTGTTTTTGGATTCTAGCCGAGGAAGTCGACCCCCAGTCTTCTGAGGGCCACAGAGGCAGCAGGTTTATATGGTCTGTTCTACAGGTCACCATTAACACTTATGTAGGAACTCACTCAACTGCCCATGCAAGTCTTTGAATGAATCTCCAAATGAATTTTAAGGCACCGAGGGCACTGAAGTCCAGGGCTGTGGCTACAGGCAGGACTGAACTGGATCTTCTGTCCATCCAAAGGAATCCCCCCCCGAGCTCCTAAAGGTTTTCGCTGTTGCCTGCTGATTGAGCCTAGCTTGTTCGCTGAGGGGACACAGCTAGAACCCAGGTTGCATCTCCAAGGACACCAATGGCGTGGGAGCAACTGCACGGGTCAAACTCTATGGCATGCTTAGACCCCCCCTGCAGCCCCACACTTCCTCTGCGAGAGAGCTGCTCAAATCTGCCCTTTAAAAATATAAAATCAGACCCCGAGATCCTGTAAGTGTCGTATATTTTAATGACACACTTACCATGACTCTCCGAACTCTCTCATAGATAGGAGGTATAATTATACTGACAGCCAACTTGGTTCCTATCCACCAAAAATTAAATGAGTTAAGAAAACAGTCATGCAATATGGCAGGCTTTGACTGATAAAAAGTAGAATGTGTGTGTGTGTGTGTGTGTGTGTGTGTGTGTGTGTGTGTGTGTGTGCGCATGCACTCATATCTTGTCCAACTTGC
>JAAGVU020000129.1:23420336-23440364 GCA_011763525.2 Mormyrus iriodes
TGTGTGTGTGTGTGTGTGTGTGTGTGTGTGTGTGTGTGTGTGTGTGTGCGCATGCACTCATATCTTGTCCAACTTGCAGGGACAAATTTCAGTCCCTAGTAAATCAAACCTTTGAAGAAAAAAAAAAAAAAACTGGTTGCACAAGATAAAAAAAAATAAAAAACAAAATGAATGAATTCCCTTCCCAGCTTTGGTGGTTTGAGGGTTATTTCAACTACAATAAAAAGGCGACGGGAATCCCCACAAAAATAGCTGTGTGGGGGGTAGAAGAAAGACATACGCAGCGCCTGTAATTATGGGAAGAGCCTGTCAGGAAAATATAATTATAGGCAATTGTGAAGATGTGCATGGGCTACTGAAGCAGGATGCAGGCAGGTTTTCAGACAGGTTTCCAGCTGGACAGCCAAACATGAAAGGACTGGGGTGGGGTGGGGGGTCAGCCTCTCTGTCTCTCTCAGCCAGCGGACCTGAGATGACTGGCTTCCCCATCTGGGGCCCTCTCACCAACGCCATCCATACCAGAAATGACACGCATCGGCCTCTTTCAGTGAACTGTGCGTAAAAAATTGATGACCCACAGCCAGATAAACCAAAGCAGTCAAGTCTAAGTCTAAGCAGCGGTAGACAATGGGCCTAGCTCACTGGCCCACGACTGGCCACTGACTGCCAAGAACAGGCCTCTCTTTCGGGCTCTAGACCAGTAAGCAAACATCACGTGCTCCCAATACTTTACCCTCAAGCCACCGGCCTCTGGCTCGGTTTCAGTCCACAGGTTTATCTGATGATTGAGTGGCATGTGACCTGGACCAGGAGGGGAACATCTTTCACCTAAAACATGAGCGGCCCGAAAAACAAATCAGCGCTGGAAGAATGTTTGGAGATCCAGTCCCCAACAAGAGGGGCCCAGGCCATGTTTGTGATGTTCTGGGTTCCAGAAATTTCCTTACATAGAAGATCTACACCCCCAGACCCCTGTGATGAATCATTCGAGTTGAATGAGAGAGGTTTAACTCCACTGCCATAGTGTTATGATTTCAGTGCTTCACAGTGTTCTGAGAAGGAGGAATCTTCTGGTCTATAGCTATTACACTCAGTTAACAGTATCGAGGGTCAACTATAAATCTGTGAGGTGGTAGATGGGGGAGTGAAAGACTTTTCTTACCTGTCTCATACAAGTGGAATGTTAAAGTCAAACACCAGCCATCTCCACTCCAATCTTCTCCATTTGTGTCCTTTCAAAATAAACCATGGGACATAGGATAAACGATAAATTCAATAGGTCACCAAAAAATGGCTGTAAAAAAGCTGAAACTGGGTCTCACTCATTGGCCTGGGGGGGGGGGGGGCGAGGGGAAGGTCATATGTACATTCAGTCTCTATTCGATGATCCTTCTTTTCCAGAATTGCATCACATCCTTCCAGAATGAAATACAAACAAGCAGATCTCTGGTGAAAGACCAGATGTCTTCCATAGAACCACAGCCATCCAAACAGAACACAGAACCATGACCCAGAACGGTTCCCTCACATGAAACGGTTTGAATATTTCCCCTTTCAAACAGTATGTGGTGGATTTGTGTGTTCGTGTGCATTGTATCGTGAGCTTGAACCAGCTGAATTGTCAAACAGCATTTGCAGAGCTGTGTTTGACCCAGTCAAAGCTATCAAACAAACCATCAAATTCAATTTAAGAAACGCACTTCTCATAACATTTCATAACACTGTGCTCAGATCCTCATAAGTGTCCCTGCTGATGCGTCTCCTCTTCCACACACACTCACAAAGCAGTCAGCAGCTTCTGCTGGCGTGCATCTGGCCTCCAGTGAGCTGCCCCTTCCACCTTAGGCCCCCACCACCCCTGCCCAGCTGCAGGGTGGACAAACAGACCTATGCCTACAAACTCTTTGTTCTCCCGATGGTGTCATGGAGGAATATCTGAAGTCTCTTTGTCTGGCATTGTAAACATATTATGGGTCCCTGGGTAAGGACGAACAGATGGCCAAATCCACACCGAGGAGACACTTAGCCGAGCTCTGACGCAAAGAGGCTGGGGCAAGCAGCGTCGGTGCCACGGGGGAGCCCCCCCCGCAAATGACCAGCTATGACCCCCGCCCCCCCAAAAAAAAAAAAAAAAAATTCACAAGCACAAGTGACGTGTCTTTTGCTTTCTGTCACATTTGATTCAACTATGCTGGTTGAGCAGAACCATCAATCTCAGTGATTAATTCCTTATAGTGTGTCACCAGGACACCACAATGACAAGACCAGCAAAAAATAGCCTCAGTTAGGCTATGCAGGATGTGGAATGGACCTGAGCTGTTCTTAAGACTGACCTTGGGGGAGGGGAACGTAACTAGACCTAAACACAGAGCGCAAGACTCGCACAGACCATGGCAGCCATCGATTGACTACTCCAAGGCACCCATCAAGCGTAAAACACTTCAGTTGATCTCATAAAAACATGTGATATAAACAAATCCCCCCTCCCCCAACAACGCAAACTCATTACCCTTGGGGTCCCCGCCAAATTTGGATGGCACATTTCAATGTCCCAGCAAAACAAATACCAGAACCCTGCCAGTCTGCTCGTTCTGGACAGTTGGACTCGTTTGGAGTGTTTTGTGTATATTTCTTCAGATTTATTACACCGATACATTGATGTGGGCCGTAAATGTTCCAGAACGTGGACACGGCCTTCGGTAGCTCGCCTCAATTAGCACAGGAAGCGATAGGATCAGAAAACAGTCTCCACGTCTCGAACGGCCCCCTTTCCTCGTCTCGTAATGGGCTGGACAGCGAGAGCCAGCACCAATTCCAGATAAAATCTCCCAGAAATGTTCTCTATACAGTTTTCCTAGTACAAGAAGTTCAGAAAGTAAAATACAAAGCCATGACTAAGATCTTGAAAAGTTTAAAACTCAGAATAAAAGCAGAATTTCAAAACCTGGTCAGTTTCAATATCCTTTACTATTATGGTGCAACATACTCCATAATAAATAGCTATGGAGCCAGAGATAATCACACATTCAAAAAAATAATGCAAAATATGCAAAGCCTGCTCTTCTGTGCAACCAAATGAGAAACCATGTTTACCTGGGCCACTTGTTAATCTAAGGGCCCCGATTCTCCAAAACAAGCAGAAGAACCTCTGCTAGTGTGGTGTCAAAAATGAGGCAGAGAGGCTGTTTGCTGACACGGGCAATCCGGTTTTCATTGGACACCGATTCTGATACAATTAGTTGGTCAGACTCAGCAATGATAAGTTGAAGTGAAGCCTTGCTAGCCATCACTACTCGTGACGAGAAAGCTGACCCTATGGGAACCAGATCGGAGTGGCCTGACGTATGGCCAGATGTGTCATTCTGGGTATTGTTAAGCGAAGTGTGACATCTGCACCATGACGGCCAAGCACCTGTGATCTTAAAACACGTGCCCACTTTACCAGTGAGACAGGAAAAAGTCAGCATGCTCATCTGTGATGACTGACATGAACTGCCAGGCCTTCAGACAAAGGAGTGCCTGTGGGGGTTTTAATCACACTGGCATGTGAGCAAGCCTCAGATCCTGATATATAAGGGGGTTCTTGCTATGGCTGTCCCAGTATGGCACCTTTGTACCTCCTGTATATAACATGGCGCAGTAGGGCATCTTGTCCAGGCCCTGGAGAGGCAGAATAGGCCTCAGCCACACCAATCACCCCTGGGCTGGAGGACATTGGACCTGTCCAGACCCAAAGAGCCGGGGCGGAGCTCACCCCAGGGCTGTTAAACCATGACCGGTTGAGTAACGGCTGATGCACTTTATTCAGAAGCTCCAATCTGCAAACCAAGCCAGACGCATAGTCGCCATGATTTGCGTTTCCACCAGTACCCCATAATGATGGAGTAGATGTTTTTTTCAGCAAAATATAGCATCCCACACGCCTCTACGCTGTGTCACGCTGCCGCACCCCTGTCCACCCTGACCACAAATATCCTCGTGCCATTTCGAGAGTTAACCACTAAAACGAAGGGATACGAGAGGTTCATGAACCAAACACCTTCGGGTCATAGTCAGAGAACCATGTTTTCATATTTTCAAGCACAAATAATGACAGGTGTAAGAGGGGTAACGCCAGCTGTCTGAACGAAGACAAACCCCAAACTCATAAATCCAAAATTCCTTCCAAAATTAACATGTTCCTCTTAGACAAAACGTGCTATTCCACACGGAACGTAAAGTTGCAGATATCACACTAAGACAGGCGGTGGCAGATTCGATGCAAAGTGTGTAACCATACCAAGCATTTTTCTGGCTTATTTACCAGGTGCATCATACCAGTTCATGCAGCAAGCTGAACTGCCCTCCCCCTTCTCCAAAGTCCCCCACAGTCAGCATTACCCAATAAATGAGAGCCATCCCTGCCTTTGATGCGCACAAGTCTAAACAGACAGGCCTACTTTTAAATATCCCAGCCCTTTGATCACAGAGACGTATTGAGGGAGGTGAGTCAGACCAGCAGACTGCTGAAATCCCGGGTCGTCTCCGCTCCTGACCGCGAGGAGCGAGTTTGGGTCAAAATGATTACGGTTCTGGCACCGGTGTTGGAAGTCCCCTCAACAGTCTTGAGTCGCAGACTCATCAGTCACGTATATGAAAGCAATCTGCTCTGATCCCCTGTGCTCTCGGGGCCTCAGTTATGCCAGATCCAGAACTAGCAGCAAGCATTTAGGATGATGATCAGTTTATAGTCGTATCAGTTCATCGACAACATTTCCGTTGAGGGCCAAAATAAGCTGAATAGTGAACATTTTTCCCTCGTTAAAGAACAGAAGCTGACATCAGGGTCTCTGCCAGTCCGTTAAAGCTCCCGTCACGCTAGCCCAGTAACAATCACAGGAGCTGCCTTTACTTGATGCAAAATTGGTAACAATAACTTAAGTTTTCTCCTTTAAAATAACTAGGTTCTTAAGATGGGAAGTACATCCCAAGATCTCTGCAGGTTGGTTAGTCTGGTTTGCAGCTTATGTCATTTCACCATAGACACTGAGCAACAGCAGTTCATTTGCAAAGTAAACATGAAAGCATATCACTCAGATTAATGACCGGCAGCAAGCAACGATGCGCGGTTTTCCGTAGAAACTGAGACCCTGTGCGGCAAATATGTCGCATTCTTCAGAAATCTGTGTCGGTACCACGTTGCTGCTGTGACTTGTGCCCAGATGTCAGACGCCCCTCCTGAACTTGGACTGACTGCTGCCAAGCTCCCCCAGCACCGTTTTCCATCCGCCAGCCCTTCTTGGCCGTTTCCACCCTTACGCAGGACAGCAAGCAGAAATTTAGCCTGACACCAGATGTAAGCAGTTATCAGCTATAATTCAGTGTATTAAGCCTCTTCAAGACTGCTTAAGCAACAACATATGATAAATGCATGATGCAAGTTGGATCTGAGACACTGCACCTTTGTCATACACTGGTCCATTTCATACTAAAATTAAGCCCATGACCCTTCAGGATGGTGGATTTTTTCCCCACAGAATCTTGAATGCAAACACAAATTAGTGAAAAACTGAGATATTAGAACTATAAAACTCATGGTAGGTTATAAATAAAGACTAGACTGCCACAGTAGTAAGGGGATCCCACTCACACATTGATCATATGATGACCCTCCCACATGCAGGCAGCTTCAGGAAAAGTTATTAAATAAAGCATCTTGCTTCCACCAAGAGACTCAAAAGAGGTTTTTCAGCTACACACGGCTCAGAGTGCAGGACGACTGCAGGACAAGGTGAATGAGAAGCTGCAGTCCTGAGCTGCGAATTTGGATTCTGGCGCCCATACACTTTGTCAATGTTCTCCTCTAATCACGAAGGGATCCAGCTGCAAAAATGCATAAATCGTTACATGACGCGGCTTGATCTCAAATGAGCCGAAATAACAAAAGGTGCAGACTGCAAATGAGGGGCAGGCAGCTTCGCCCACACTTACTGCTCCCGGAGTGTAGACAGCATGCAGAGGAACCTCCACCAGGCCCAGGAAAAACACAAGGTGCCTAAAATGAATGAGGAGGTCATGCCCTTAATTACATCAGTAACTTAGGTGAAGACTCTACCGGCTTTGAGTTTTATAATAAAAAAATATGAATACATAAACTGAAGAAGAACAAAACTAAGTAGACTCCTCAGGGCTGTTATTCTGAGCTTTCTGTAGTCTACTTATCCATGCTGTGATAGAACGTATAGTTCTGGATGCAGTGAAATCAGCCATTTGCTCATACAGGTTCAGGGGTTTACAAACAGTGACGTGGCCAAAAGACCAATAGCAGTGGCATTCGTGGAAGTCAGTGTGAGCTGAAAAAGACAGGGCTACAGCTTTCAAACAGCAGACCAAGAGCTTCTGCAAAGCAACACCGGTCAGAATGACAACCAATAAAATGTGAGATACAAGCTTTCAGTGAGGCTTTTCTGGTGGAGCTGAAAGTCAGGCATAAACCTAACAGCTCCCTCTGCTGGTGGGGCTGACTGAATCAGTTACAGAGTGAGCTCCAGAAACAGCCTTCAGCCCTCAGCTGACTTGTGATCCCTCAGGTCTCATTCCAAGATTACGTGAATATCCTAAACAAAACAATCACACCGTATGATTTGTGGTACCAAAAGCTTCTAAAAAATGCAATAACTTTCTTAATGCTTTATGCTTTTTCCCAGTTTCTGAGGCAGTAAAACTAGCAGTTCCAGTAGTGCAAATGCAGGACAATCTTCATATAATCAGCAATAAATAGCTGCAATGCTGGGAGATCAGCAGTGCTATTGCTGGCCAATCTCAGTCCAAACAAGCCAGTGCCGAAGAACTACACACCATGTGGCCCTAGGGAACCAGAATAACCACCCCCTGCTCCAAGTTGTAAAACAGATTAAACTTTATCACCTTCATATAAACACGTTCAGAACTAGAACTGCAAAATGCCTACAGCATTTTACTTCATGCAACAGAAGAAGGTTTTCTAGCTCTGGGAAATATCAGAGCAAAACACTGACCTGGCTCACAAATTCCCCCTCTTTTCATGCAGAAGGTCATGCTGCATCTCCTGTTCAAGTGTGTTTAGAGGCATCCTTAGTGAAGAAAGATGACCAAGAAGCACCCCCTGCTTTGTACACTATCATGATCTGTTTCAGTTCACTGTCCACTTTGAAACTCTCCTATCAGCTCTGCTTAATTTTGGGCATCATGCTCACAAACCCCAAGCCATTTAACGTGAAGGTTCATTTCCTCATGTTGCTCAAAATAAGTCAAACACATGGACATTACTCTGTAAGCACAGGCTTTAACCAGTCCAGTTACTTCTCAAACTGAATACTCTGTGCCATTTGACAAAAACAATTAGACTTCACATTTTATTGCCTTGTATTAAACACGCTTGTGGTCAATTTTTAACACATATAAATTTCATCCCACACTGCGTTTTAATGCGCTTTCCAGGGAATGCAAAACAATACAAAAATGTGCAGAAAAACAAGCACTTGAAAAGCTTATAAACTGAACATATGCAATGCGTATCTGCTTTTCTGTCAGCCATATTGAATCCTTGTGTGTTGCTCCAGGGTTTCAAGGAATCTGCTTCAAATTAAAAAGTCAGGGCAGCAACAGTGGCAGTGCAGCGATGCAGGTCAGACCAAAGTTAAGCAGGATCAAGAAATTATTTCTCCCTTCACTTTCTCTGCACCGATTCATTTTGAGAACTTTGAAACACATTTATAGTTCACAATAAAATGAACACAGGTGGAATATTCCTGCCAAAGGACCCCCAGCCTTTGGAAAGATTTGAGGACCTGCCAATTAATGCAATTTACACAACACGAGTTAAAATTACTATGCATAAGCAATAACCAAAATTGTCACAGCAACCACAAAACTGAACCAAATATGTCTTTGCCCAGTTTTACACACACAGCAGCTGAAACTCTGAGGATACCAGAGCGTAACAGAGACGTAACGTGAGACAGCGGCAGCATTATTAAGCGAGGATAATTGACAAAAACTTGCAGGAATTCAGGACGGGTCTGCTGCTTCCCAGCTGGTTTGGGTCAGGGGTAGGGTGTTCAAAGGTGGGGGGGGGGGGGGTCTCCTGGCTGAGTGGTTTCCATGTGTGAGCCGGCCCAACTGGTGGGCATAGATACTGATGATCAGCTGCAATGCACTCAAAAGGCGGTGGTCGGGGCAAACAGACCCTGACATATTTCAGCAAGAGACATCTGGGAGAAAGTCGTCAAGCCCCAGGATGAAGTCACACACCCCACCCTGAGCTCAAAGCTCGAGTCCTATTACATCTAAAAGAGGAAAGTCCTGAAGAAAAAGGAAGGGGACTCGTCTGCTGTGGAACCACCAAGACCCACTTTAACAGAGGAAGATCCCACAGTCCTGCTGGTGGCGTGACAAACTGGCAGGACAACCCTCAGGCTTCAGAGCACACATATGGGCAAGAGGATCCCCCGGGGATTGGAGCACATGACAAGGCTCAAACTGGACAGGAGAAAAATCGCTCCAAGTGACATCACAATGTCACAACTGTATCATTCCCCAAGACCATAGAGAGAAAAACAACAGTAATCATCAAAACTCACTTACTGCAAAAACTCACTTACCTCCTACAGACCTCTGATGATAAGCATGTTCCATTTTAGGAATAATGCTTCAGGGCATTTACCAATGAAAACATCCAGAGAAGTCCTGGTAAGGTCATCATTAGTCTATAATCAAACATGTTCATGGCCACATTACATGCTGAGTATATCGGCGTGACCCAGTGCTGGATAAGCAGTACTGAAGACAGATGGAGTGTCAGAAAAAGACCCCTTTAAGTACCAACATATGACACAGAATTCAACCTGCAATGAAATCGACCCATTACCAACCAGACACAAGCCTAAACCCATTATGAGCCACCCAGTCACCTGCGATGACAGGATGAGACACTAAACAGATGAAGCTGGGGCCTGCGGCTGGCCAACGTTAGCCGCTCCTGAAAGCGATTAGAGGGAGCCCGTTAGGGATCCAGCTGCCAGGTGTTCGCCCCCGGCCCATCTGTTCTCGGGCATCGCCGGTAGTGACAGAAACTCTAAAACAAACGCAGCTGGGTGGCGGGTCCAGATTAGTACCCAAGGTGATGTCACTGGTACAAACATGCTAGCGTGATACACGGAACAGCTTCTGCACCTCTGCAACACTAAACATCAAGTGCACACTACCCTGCCACCCACAGGAACAAGTTTAAACAGAGGTAAAAGCTAGAACGGTGCTTAGACAGCACATTAGGGGATGAAACCTACACCCCACAACCAGGCGAGCAGATGGAAAACCCAACGGCCAAACTGTAGGGCATTCACAGGAGCAAGTGGGTCAGACCAGTCAGTTTTTGAACCTTAAACATTTAATATGGAGAAAAAGCTCCCCCTACTGGAGAAAGGAAGAGGCATGCAGAACTGGAGTGATTTAACGTACCAAACGCCAGGATCTGGTAGGTTACCATTAGTCAAGTTATTTTATACTGTTTAAAAAAAAGGGAGAAAAAAACATTTGAACAAAATCAGACTGACAAGTTCCAATTTTTCATTTATTTATTGCTGACATGCATGTAGAGATTTGATGAAGTACAAAAATATGTCTTTTATACAAATTTGTTTTTTTCATCTCTATACAATTACCCAGTTTCAGCTTTGATACCAGCCAAGCGGCTTACTACACTGCGTTTAAAACCCGTCTGCTTTACGTCCGACGACATGATCCATTTTCCAGTTTAAACATGAGGCATGTCAACTTTACACTGCAAAAAGGGTGTGGGAGGGAGGGCCAAAATAAAAAATTAAAAATGTCCCTCCCTTAAAGCCACATCCCTTCCCATTACTGACACACAGGCAGTTCCCTACACCTCAGCTTTTGCAGCGTATTTTCAAACTGAATCCACAGCACGTGGGACATCCATACAGTCCTCTTCTTTAGTCAGACTTCATAGCCATACCTTGCAGGTCAAAAGCATGCAAAGACCATATCTTAAACGTGGAGCTCAACAACATAGTTCTCATGCTGTAAAAAGGTGCTTCAAAAATGTCCCCGACCTCGCCTGACATACGACGTGACTTTTTTTGTTTTATGGGGGCAGGTGAGCACACAACAGGCCACTCCAAATGTGGAGTAGGAGTGCATGTGTATACGCAGATGCTCAAGTGTAGGCGAGTAAGATGGTACTGAAGCAGGCTGCACATATGCAGAGTCTGCTTTGGGCGGGCACACACTCACAACTGGATGGTTTGAAAAGATGACCATTTGCCCAGATGACCATTTGCAGTCATGGTTGCTTTAAAAAAAAAAAAAAAGAAAAAAAAAAAAAAAGTGTCTCTGGCCAAGACACGCC
This sequence comes from Mormyrus iriodes, assembly GCA_011763525.2. Lineage (NCBI taxonomy): Eukaryota > Metazoa > Chordata > Actinopteri > Osteoglossiformes > Mormyridae > Mormyrus > Mormyrus iriodes. The sequence continues at coordinate 23,430,724 of JAAGVU020000129.1, forward strand.
TACAATACTGCTCAGTACTCAGAGGTTCATGTCGCAGCTTCAGCACTAGGTGGCAGCGTAACTCCGCATGAGCGCACACCCTTGTGTTAAAAGGGCATGGATGCCTACATACTAGGTTTCTCTTTTTTTTTTGCAAGATGGCAAGTCACTAGTTTGCACAATGTTTGCCGGCTGCTGTCAGGATTTGCACGCACGCACGCACACACACACGCTAACAGAGTGCGGCACCAAAATGAATCCGGTACGTTCTACAAATCATGCGAAATATTTCCTTAAAAAAATAGATCTACGCAGAGTTTTAGTGTAGCTTAATTAGCCACTGGCTTGTGGCAACCATTTTTTTATACAATTTTAAAAATAACTGAAGTCGAAGCAGAAATCACAGCAATTAATGAAGACGCAACGACGAAAATTGACACTTAACACTCGCGGGGGAGGGGGGGACGACAACACCTACAGGTTCAATGACATAATGAATAAATAAAATCATAAGCTTAAGACAGAAAATGGGGGCAAAAATAAAATAAAAAAAATCACAAGAGCCTATACTTTCCACTTGTGGTTTTTTTGTCAGTCTTGCTTTGTCACGGAAATGCACAAAAGCATATATACCTATATTACAAAGTTTATGGTAAGCTGACCACTGCTATGGTGTCCTGTTCTTACGTGGTTAGCTTGAAGGGTTTTGGAAGATACTGCGATGATGCGGGAATGCAGGTGAACAGACCCCTTACGTATCATCTCAGCACCCACTAACGCTGGACAGAGCCTTCACCAAACAGAAGCCTTAAATAAAAATGGATATTAATCTACTGATAAGTAATCATAATTATTGAGTTGAAAGGTTGTAATTACTTTAGATATGGCAAGAGGGGTAAAAAACATGGAAAAGGACAAATCACAAGATGGTTTAAAACTACAGTACGGCTTGTGTGTACATGCAGGTGGGACAGGAGGATGCGGAACCTAGCTTGGATTTCTACCAGGTGATGCTGATTCACAAGCACTGGACTAGCACCTCCCCGATGTGGCCGATCCAACAAAGCCCCTGTCCTAGACCCACGATTTTTAATGACTGAGGGTGGGGGGGGGGGGGGGAAGGGCACCCCTCCCAGTGTGCTACTTAATGGTCCAAAATGGCAGGCCAGATCGCAAGGCGACCTCGCCTGAGATTCGACCTCTAAGCACCCGAGACTGGAACTGGCCCCGGGTTTGGGTAGAGAGAGAAAGGCACCGGGTTTGAAACGCATTGGCTGTGGAGACCAGGCTACAGAGATGTATGGGGGCACCGTGGGGGTCAGGGAGAAGAGCCGCCATGCCGCTGTCACACGGATTCTGTTCACATTAGCATGCTGCAGTTGTACCGTGATGCGAGAGAACAAAGGAATGTCTGTCAAACAGCACAAAGCGACAGAAAGACAGAGACGCATTCCTTGGCAAACCACAAATTTACAAAGGAGCTCCGTATTTGGCTATAAATATCACAAATAAAATAGATCATGCTGGCTGATTATTGTCCAAAAGAAAACAAAAAACTGGAAACAGTACAGAAATAAACCATGCTTAGTAATGTCGGGTATCCTCTGGATAATGCTTGAAAGTCACACGACTCAAAGCCATTCATAACAAATCTGAACAACAACAACCACCAATACCCAACCTCAGTCCAGACCATGGCATCCCTGAATGGAGCATGTGAGGATAGCTGCCTAAATTCCAAGAGAGTTAGAATCCTACCAGGTGGGGCAGAATGTGGATTCTGCTGTTATGAAAACAGAAGTTGTCAGTGGCCAGAACAGATGTGGTTGGCGGTAAAAACAAAGAGTGGAAAAGAAATGCTACTTTTTTCAACTGACAGAAAAAAAAAAAAAGTTAAGCTTATTCAGATTGTAGGGAGAGTGCCACCGAAGGGGTCACCTTCCACAATATATTTACGCACCAGGGATAATTAAAAAACAAAAAAAAAACAAAAGTAATGCTTCTCCAGGCCAGATTCACAACGTCCTCGAAGAGACAACTGAAAACAGCCTCAGTTAAAAGACAGAAAGAGGTAGATCTGAAAGTCAGTTTCAGGACCGATCCAGACTGATTTGGTTAAAGAAATCGGGGGGACAACACGCACACACACAAAGGTTTCTGCACGTGGCAGGGCAATGTTGATAGTTGGGGGGGTGGGGGGGGGGGGAAGGGTCTCCTTCCTGTAAAAGCTCTGGAGACCAGTTGCTACGCAATTCCACTGTGGAACGCTCTATTGCTCTGGGTGATGTGGCTGATCTTGGCCTGGGGGGCCCTTAGCTTCCTAGGGGGAGCGTGACACCAGACAGGGGGCGGGGTCCACACTGTCCATAGCCGGGGGTGGGAGCAGAGCGACACCCTCACACCAGTCTAGGCCATGATCGCTGAGCCCTGCTTAAGGCCCCTCCATGGTGATAGGCGTGGAGTCTGTGTTCGGGTCCACCCCCCACCTCCCCAAAGCCTCGACTGCCCCCAAGGCAAGACCATGTTTCTCTGCGGCACAGGGCTGAAAATGGAGTTTGTGGCTAGTGGGTTTTCCGAGCAGGGGCACCGGAGAAGGGTGGGGAGTAGGGGGTGGGGGCTACTTCCTGAGGAAGCGCTGGGCCAGGATGGCAGCGTCCAGCGGGCTGACGGGTTGGGCGTCGTGGCCGAGGCGCCGCACGGGCGGCACGCTGCCGCCGTACGGCCGCTTGCTCAGGAAGCTCTTGGCCTCGTGGATAGTGTTCTTCTCCTCCGCCAGCAGCAGCTGTTGCCTCATGTAGTTCTCAAACTCGTACTGGGAGGCCTCCTCCGTGACCTTGGCCTGGGGAAGGGAGGGCGAGATGCGCTTTAACCTCGATACACGGGCTTGCCAGCGCCAGCCGACACTCGCCTCCCTATTTATACTCAACAGTGGTGCTTGCTTACAGTGTGAACTCACACAGCATCCTGGTACTTATGCCATGCATTTCCACTGCTCACCACACCATTCACAGTTAGCATATTGTCCTGCCCTCTGGGCTACAGTCTTGCCCAGGAATACAGGGCTGCGCAGAGAAGGCAGAGCCGGGATTAACACTTACCTCCTGGAGATGCTCGGGATGGTTCACCTGGTCATCAATGTCTGGTACCACCTGCAGGGGGCCACTCAGAGAGGAAACGGACTGCCTGCAGGACACAGACAGCAACCCGGGTGAAACTGTTCAGTCACCTCAGTCTGAAACACCACACATATCCAGCTACTTAAAAGCTCCAGCTAGCAGGTATTGTAGCCCTAAGGGCCATGGACCAGGGTTCCTCAGCTGAGCCTGAATGTCATGGTCACTGGGACACTTTGACCTCTGCAGTGCTTGCCTTTATCCACCAGGGGGAACCCTTACCATGAGGCAATGATGGCACTGAGGGACTCCAGCACCTCTGTGGCAGTCAGCCTCTGCTGGGGATCCAGGACCAGCAGCTTTCGTATCAGGAATACTGTGCTGTCCGACACACGCCCATCCCTGTGTGGGGGGGAGGGAAGGGACACAGGTGTGTTTTTAAAAAAAAAAAAAGTGAAGGAAATTACAGATTATTCAAATTCCTTGTATTTAACACTACTCTCATGATAACAGTTCTTAAATTTAGTGCTGATGGGCCATATTGTCTAGATTCATGATTACCTGTAATTAAACCACTCAACTGAAAAAAATCCTGTGCTGCTCAAATGATTTTGCTCCCTTGCTCAGTACTGAAGAGGTTACTGGTTTAAACAGAGCAAAACACTCCTAAAAATTCAACAAATAACAGTCTGAGCAATTCTCTTGGGGAGGCAGAGGTCAAAGGTGGAAAGCAGCGGATTGGATGGGGTTGGGTCATGAGGAGACTCACTCTGGGATGGTGTATTCTGCGGCTTTGATCTTCCGGAAGAGCTCTTGAGGTATGCTGTCGTAGAATGGGAACTGGCCGTACAGCATGGTAAAGAGCACCACCCCCAGGGCCCACATGTCGCTGGGCTTGCCACGGTACGGTCGGCCTGCAGGGAACCAAGGGCGTCACAGCCTGTACGAGCACGTGGAACGCGGCATGCACTCTCACCTAACAAAAACAAGTCATCACCACGCTTTCACCATGATGAGCCTTCACTGTATTACTGAACTCCTCAAAGGGCAGGGCCCGATCGCTACAGGCCTGCTCCAGACAGTCAAATACTCCAAAAGAGCCCTTTCGTTGGCCAACACCCCAATGTTCAGGATGCCATACAAATAAAAATGAAAAACCTCAGCCAGATTGGACGGCCAGAACCTCAAGAAAAGGAGACATTCCCCTAGTGAGAAGCTGAGGATTAAAGCCTTAATCCTGGTTGAAAGTGGGGCACGGTTTCCATGTAGTGGCTACAGCTACCACCGAACCACGGTAAAACAGTGATTACACTAAAAACGACCCAAAGGCTCGAAGATCACAGGAGATATCTGTGCATGCCCCACCCTTGGGGTCAAGGCTGTAATTTGTTGTACTGATGAGGGCCCCCCCCAGGCACAAGCGAGTCCATAAGGACTTTCCATGGTTGTACGAGCACTTGGGAGTAGGCCCTCCCCCAACCAGCACCACTCCTCCCGGGTGTGACTCACGGCTGACTCATCGCAGTGCTATTTCTCCATCTCCTGTCACGTTTGCTTGATTTACTTCTGGATTTTATCTTCCTTCCCCAGAACCCCCTTCGGCACAAAAAACATGCAATCTGCACTCCACGATGTCGGGGGGAGCAGGGAAGACCTTCTCATCATCCCGAGGAAGCGGTAGCCAAAACGTGTTTGTGCCTCTGTTTATGACTACTGCCATAAATCTTCCTCACAATGTTTCTTGGAGACAAAGAGATAAAGCCCCATTTAAATAGTTACCTCGGGCACGCCAAGAAAGACCAAGTTAATACCGAAGCGGCCCTGAACGGTTCCACGTGTGCTCCGCCACGGTACTGCATTAAGATTAAACGTATCTACGCGCACATCTTGCATTCCTCATATAACATCGATTAACACTGCTCTGCTTGTGTTTGAAGGCTCATACCTAACCTCACGCAGGACGACCAGACAGCCACAACCTACCCCCCAAAAGGCAAGCAGTGGTTGCACAAGCTCTCGATTTTGGACCCCGAGGATCCAGTCCCTCCAGAAGAGAGACTCATTCTGTGCACCCAGCCCATTAAAAATAGCTACTAGATCTTTTATCTCCACTTCCCCGATTTCAACGATACACAAACAGCAATGTGTTGACAAGAAAACCAAGATGATCACTGTGTGTTGGGTGTCTCCTAGTTTTGATTTGGTTGTGGGTGTGTTGTGGGGGATGAGTCACTGTGTACCTGTGAGCTCAAATAGCACAAGGACTATGGGAAAAGCCTCCCTCCCCCCACTTACTGCTTAGGACATCAGGGCTGATGTAGGCGGGGCTACCCCTCTGGTCCTTCAGGAGGTCATCTTCACTAACCAGGTGCTTCCCCAAGCAGAAGTTAGTGATGGTTATCCGGTGGGTCCTACAAGACATGGATACGGGAATGGAAAGGGGGGGGGGTGATTGTTGGTATGCCATGGCCAGGAAAACTTCCGGAATCAGGGACACAGTCTGCAACCTCAGAGACATATTGACAGCTGCCAATCAAACCAATGATACCCCACCCCCCGCCCCAATGTGACACAGAAACCAGCAGACTAACTGGCGCTGTGTGACTAAGGCTAACTCAACCAACAGCGATGGATGCGTGTGCTCTGAATGTTTATCTGGATGACCAAAACCAGTGGGGTGAGTTGCAAATGCTGAATTAGGGCCTTTGTTGAAGGGCAAACATTCACACATGGGGGGGGGGGCAGAGGGGGCCCTGGGAAAAGCCTCATCTTTGAGGGAGAAGGAAAGGAATAGAAAATATTATAGTATGACAAAAGACACAGTGACGAGTGAGTAAGTCAGCATGTGGCTTTGGTTATGCGATCAGATGACTAATGCTTCAACGGAGAGGAACCTCTTTCTTTATGGCCTGTGTGCAACACACACACACACGTGCTCATGTGCATCACACACACACACACAGCCTGTCCTCGGGTTACACAGGTCGGTTGACCGGAAATCACAGACTCGAGTCTCCTCTCACGGTCAGATCTGTCAGTAGCAGCCCTCAAGTCAACATCCCCTTTCCAGAAGGCGGCCCGGAGCCTTCTGCTTCCCCATTCTATGTACTTTCACACGCCGGCTGTCTGAAAACAACCGGTTTGAAGTGGGGGGGGGGGGGGGGGTGTAACAGAAACTACACCAGGGTCGAGTGAACATGTCACACACCGTGCTCACCTATCCCGCTTCAGCTTTGCGCCTAACAGCGCCACAGAAACAGGAACCATTTAGCTGTGCCGACAGTAAACCGCAGCAGCATCTCCCAGCCAGGCTGGATTAATGCGATTCTTCTCTTTTTCGGGATGCTTTGCCCATTTCTCTTTTTCTGAGGCCAACTGAGGGGCCTTCTCATTCCGACAGGAAACCAAGAGCTTCTCCATGTCCTTTCCCCCCAAATCCGAGAGACGCCGGACGAGGGGTTAAGTCTAGGGCACCCTTTCCATTACATTCTGGAAAATGCTGGGCTTATGAACAACTCCCCGACACCTGTGTCTCTGAAGAAAGAATGGTACCTTCCAATTCTTGCAGGCAATTGCAGGCAAAGCAGATACTATTGCAGGGAAAAAAATAAAAGCACAGCTTAACTAATGCGCATCAATTACAGCTGGCATTATGCAAAAGGTCATTTCTGCACGCTTATTTACAACGGAACGAGCTGGAAGGTTCCTTGCAAACTGATTACCATCACAAATGACACTCTGGATGATAAATACAGGAAAGAAATCTGCACGCCCAGAATGAAAACCAGGGGAAAAACCAAGCGTTTTAGATTAATAAGCTGCCACAGCTTTTGGGTTTCTGAAAACCGAAAACAATGGTACATTGTTTGAAACTCTGCGTGAGCATGTGTGAGCGTGTGTGCAATGTGTTTATGGGTAATACCCTGTCAGTGGAACCCCTCTCAATCAGTATTGACGGCAAAACGATGGGGATCTAAGGTTAAACATAGTGCTCACTATCATTGTCAGTGTTGAGCCCCCCCCCCCGCAAAACCATCCAGTTTATTCAATAATGGGTCTTAAACAGTCGCCCCTGGCAAATTCCATCTGCGCACCCTTGACCCACCAAAAGCCTTCAAGACACTTTGACTCCATCTGGGTCTTCTGAAAGCACAACATCAAGCCGCACGACTGACAGCGCTTGAAAGAAGCATATACATGTACAGTGATGATCAAGAGGGAGCAAAAAGCACGGCTAGGGTGAGGAGTGTCACATGCCAGTGTCATACGTGAGCACTGAGGTCCCCCGCACTTTAAGATCCACTGCAGCTAGCAATCGGAAGAGACTCCCGGAAGAGCGAGATAGAGCGGCCAAGCAAGCGAGTGAGTGAGAGTGAGCGGGCGAGAGAGAGTAAACAGAGTCTTGCGTCAGCGCCGGCCGTCAGGGGATGAGTCAGCCCAGTGCTATGGACCCGCTGGCAAGCCTGCCCATTGTCCTCTCCGGAACGGCATGTTCCGCTCCGCTGCCCTGCCCCGGTGCTTTCGATTTCGTCACACACCCAGCAAAACAAAGGCTCCGCCGGCCTGGGCTGAGGCGACAACATTTAGCCTCAAGGGTGAGGGGGACATCGGCTACCGGAATCGACAGACCCACGTCCATAGTTCGGGATAAACGCGGCAGAATGACCGCCGCCGGGAGAGCCCTCTCCTACGCACCAGGGCCCAGCTGGGCCCGTGGCCTGGCCAAGCCCCCGCACACCAGCTGGCCGGAACTCCAACACACCCATCAGCTCCCAGTTGCTGCTGACCTGTAGCACACCTGTCCCCCGCCAGGGTCCCTTCGGGGTGCCAGACGAGGAGTGCCATCTGATTTTAATTAGGCCCCCACAACCCCCCCTTCACTCCCCCACCCATAGAGAAACGGGAGTGAATCATACGCTTAATCAGCAGCGAGTCTGGAGCCACTGTGGAATTGCGTTTCGCCACGGGGTAAACCCTAACCTCCAGTGGATCTGAGAGACTGTGGGTGGGGGAAAAGAAAAAAAAAAAAAAAAAAACTGAGAGCAGCAGAACAGGGCAGGAGCCTCACCTTTTGTTGAGCACCATATTGCCGAGTTTCAGGTCTCTGTGCACAATGTTTTTCTGCAGGGTGAGAAAAGAGAACGCGTGAGAACGGGCCGGCTCCCCCAGCACGTGAGTTGGATCCAAAGCCCTGTCCCCCCTCACAATCCCGAGACGGGCCGCCCACCTTGTGTAGCGCCTCAACCACGCGCACAACATCGTAGAAGATGACGATGGTCTCGCGCTCGCTCAAACGCTTCTCCTTGATGACGTAATGCTGCAGGTTGATGAGGTCGGCCGTCTTGTCACTGAAGTCGTGGGCGCACAGGCAGTCCAGCACCAGGCAGATGCGCTTCTTCATCTTCCGGTGCTTGTTTGACTCAGGGTCCTCCACGATCTCGTAGGCCCTGTCCTGGGGTGCACAACGCGTGCAGTCAGCTCTGAGCCCCCTCCCAGAACGCACCATCTTGTTTGTCCCCCTCCCCTCCAATAACCTATCTACATAAGAAGAGAACAGGAATGCCCCCTTCATGGTCGCCTTTTTGCTCTACACAAAGCTCGCTGCTGGAAGATGAGACGGGTCAGAAGCAACAGAGAGACCACAGGCATGAACAGCTGACGGGAATCAGGGTGCGCCGTTTACACACAGCGATTGAGTGGCTGCCGCCCCCCGTTCCCCGGCGAGCCTCTTCCTGAAACGGCATCGGCGGCCGGAGTGCTTCTCGTTAACAGATGCGGCTATTGAGAAAACAACAGACGGTAAAAGCGTTCTGGGGCCATCTGCGATTGGCCGGCCCACTGAGAGCCCGCTTATAATAAACTGATCGATACGGGGGGCCTGGCGTGACTCACCCGTTTGATTTGGCCGTCAAAACACGGTTCTCAAAAAGGGTTTTCGAAAAAAAAAAAAATCATAAAAACATGGGAGATGCGAGACGAAGAGAGCATCAGAATAAAAAGAGTGACTCACGAGTGAAATTCCTGGCGCTAGAAGTGAGAAAGCAAGGCTACAGCATCTCTGTTGCTCCAGTTGAAATCTAGAGTTTCGGAACCAGGTTACAGCGGGAGAGACTGCCGGGTTATATTAACCCGGGAAGCAGGGTCTTAAGGGGACTCACAAAACCTCTGCGTGTTTCTGACTCAGAAAGCCTGACCCTGGTAACCACGAAGGGGGTACATACTTGGAAGAGGCCATGATGGTGGACCACGCCGTCCTGGCTGTGCAGCAGTGAGAGCAGCGAGTACTCTGTGTGCAGCAGCATCTTGCCTTGCCTTTCCTCTTGCGTCTCTGCCATCGCGTCCACACGTTCCTCCAGCGTCAAGATCTGCGTTAGGAAGTGCAGGTTGGGGATCAGAAAGAGAGAAAGGGCCCACGCCCTTGTCTGGCCGCCCAACGAATGGGCAAACGCAGATGGGGCCAGAAGGTGCTGGCGACACTTTGCTTGGACAGCCTCAATAAAACTTGCCACAATCTGTGAGCAACTCAAGGCTGTGTCTCTGCTCTAAGAG
>JAAGVU020000129.1:23457171-23471089 GCA_011763525.2 Mormyrus iriodes
AAGGGTTTATAAGGGCTTAAAATATACAAAAATAACCATATAAACATATGGTTTTTACTTTGCAGATTTTCACCTTTTGCGGGGGGTTCTGGAACCCCCCTGATAGACGAGGGATCACTGTAGTTTGAAGAAGAATGTTTGGCTATGCCCTCAGCAGACTCAATTACGAAATCCTCAGCTTTACAGCAATCAGTTGCATTAATTCAGACCATTTTCAAGCAAATCAAACTAGTGACTAATTTATTTTAATGTAAGGCTTGTAAATCATGATGAGCTGACGCCTTAAATTTATGACAAAAACACAATGAGATAAGTTGGGTCAGAGAGGTTGTATTACATTGGATGAGCAGGATTGTATGTTTTGCCTCTCTGAGTTTTTAATCAGTCTAAGAAGATTTTACCTGATCAAGCCGGGGATCTGTGTTCCATAGGGAACGGGCCCAGATGTCGGAAGAACAAAACGGCCATTGGAATTTTGGACTTTATCTTTGAGAAAGATTGAAACCTGGAAAAAAAGCATAAATGTGGCATTTATATTATTATTCCAGATGTGAATTCTGTGGATTCCTTTAATAAAAAACCCACTTTAAATGCCTTCCCTGCTTGTCTATTAATAGTACTTTCAATGCTGATTCATCTACATGAAAAGATGACATGGCTTCGGGAGGGGCATGTGTCCATTTGTGGGAAATATGAAAGCCGACTCACCCGTATATGCATGTCCTGAAAGAATATTAGCAACGTTTGCCGGATGAGCTGAAATTCACCTCCTGAAAGGGGCGTGTACATCTGTAATGACAGTGACAATCAGAAAATGACAGGCCGTCGGGGCAGACACCGACACACCCTGGATTACATTCTGTACTCCGCATAATTGTCTTGTCGATTACAATAGCAAATCTTATTCATTTAGCAGACTGTTTTGTCCAAAGTGATGTGCAGTTGAAAGCAGGGTCAGACAGTCCTTAGAACAATTGGTGGTTAAGGGCCTTGCTCAGGCACCCGATGGCGACATCACTCTGGCGACTCTGGTATTTGAACCGATGACCTTCCAATCACAGGCACAGCACCCTAACCCTCTGAGCCACACACCGCTCCCCATTTCTGATTTTTAAGAATTTTTTTTTTATTCTTTACAAAAATATGTCACTCTCACATGTATCTTTCGGCTTTGGAGAGATGCTGCCAGCCTACCTCAATCAGCTGCCTATATGTCTCGTCCACCTGGTTGAGAATGCTGGGTGAGTCTCTCACAAAGTCTCTAATGGCATCCATGTGGTTGAAAGTCACCAGCAGCATATCCTTGGGCCGTGGACACAGAAGGACTTGGTATTTGAAGGCCATGGTCATTAGATCGTACAGCTGGACAGAAATCAATAGCAAAGAAAATAGAAAAAAGGGCACACGCTGAGACCTTTCTAACACTAATCACCAGATATGGCCTTATTCAGACACATGACACAGAGCTTATCCATGCCAAACACAACACTCTGATGACATCATGCCCCTACCTTGTCCATGCTGGCCTGATTGAGCCTCATGATGGAGGCGTGGGCCAGACGGTCGAACACCGTCCTCAAAGCCCTCTTGGAATACAGCTCCTGAGGTTTGAAAAGTTCCTCCAGGAACTTCTTATTGAACATGGTGGTGATGATGTCATTCATGACTGCGGGACACACGATGGGTAGCGGGGGTGTAGTGTGCAGAGAGAAGGGCGAAGTTAGAGTCACAAGGGAAGGCAGACAGGTGTGACGAGGAGCTGAATACAGCAAGCAGAAACGCTCATTCTACCGCTCGAAAATAAACTGCAGTGTGACCAGAAGATGCTTATGCCTGCTGATTTTTTGGACATCCCACTTTTTCAGAATGTTACTGAAAGCCAAAGAAAGGAGGAGACTGCTTTGAGTGAACAAGATGTTCAGTAAAGGATCTGAAGTGACACCACTCAGAAGTATTTTTTTAAGTAGCAAAGTCATGCATAATCTATGCCTTGTCATTGCTGAAACAAGGCCACCTGCAAGACTGATTAGCAGAAGTGATATAGTTACAGGGACCCGTAGAAGGACCTGGTTCCGAGGGTAAAAAAAAAAAAAAAAAAAAAACGAAAAACTTTTTGTTGGCCATAGAGACCAGCTATTCGTTACAGCTGTTAGATTAGTGCTGGAAGTGGGTTTAGAGGTGACGACAGCGGTCATTATTTATGCTACAAACTTTTTATATGGTGAAAAGGGGCTTTGTGAAACATAGCTGAGAGCATACAGAGTAATCATGGGCACACAGGAGTCACGCTGAAGCAGTGGAATAAGCCATAAAAATATGCGCAGCGCGTGACATTGGCGTGGCCTAGCTAAAGGAAGCAAAAGCAAGGAATTAGTCCGAAAGAAAATTCATGTTTCCGGCACTCTAAATGGAGACTTTTTGAAAGAAATGTAGGGAATATGTGCATGTTTTTTTCCCCATTAAGGAAAACTGAATACAGTATCCAATGCCTGTTACAGAAGGTAATCATGTTCAATGTGTGCACCTAAGTAAGACTTTTCATGAGCACCAAAAGGCAAAGCAGACACTATCTATCTTCCTATCTATCTATCTATCTATCTATCATTACTAATAGTCAGCACATGTGACACATTGGGCTTGATGCCATGGGTCATTCTTACACAGATAGGCAGTTTTGTGTTACACTGAAGCACTTACTGTACCTTTATGTCTGTCTGCTTCAGTCCAATCAGCTATAGTGGGACACATTATGGGACAAGTTACAAGGAGAACAGGACAGCCAGTCACAGAGAGACCATTAAGGTGAATTGAGCTGACTCAGCATCATGTTGAATGAGTAGGCTTAATAAACGCTCTGGGAAGACAGGCGGTCTGAATATTGCCTTTGCATCCCTTCTGTACTGGAAGCAGCTCCTGCATATTCCTGACACAGGCAGGCACGGTATGGCTAAGAATTTCAAGCAATCATCTGGGAAAGGGGGACACAAAAACACAAGTATGCCTCTGTCTGAAGATGATGTCTAGATGATACATTTTAAAATGGACAAATTTTCCCAGGAGAGGTGGCAGGCTGGCTCAGTGGGATGCACTGTCACTTTACTTCTCCAGTGTTTACGGCTCGTCCCTGCTACACATGTATGAAGTTTCCATGTCCTCCCCATGATACTGGTATCTGTAAACTGCCCGTTGCGCTTCTCTCGTAAGGGACTGGCATTCTGCCCAGGGCGCTTGTGCCCTATGCTGCATGGGATCGACTACCTGGATGGTTTTTCCTAGATGTCAACAGGAGAGCCACTTGTACTCATTCTAGTCATACACATTTTATGTAGACAAGATGTATCTACCTCCCCAAATCCGGGATACAGTTAACATTGCTTGCCAAGAAGCTAGCGAGATGTACCTCACCTTAGCTTCGCTGAGCTAGTCCAATTGCTTGAAGAGCTAGTCAGCGAATTTACCGCCCAGTAACCATAACTAGCTAGCTGGTATAGCAGCGTTACCTCGCTCTGCATCACCGTGGACCGCACCGGTACCTTACCTTTCCTGGCCTTATCCGGCGGGATGTTTTGGGCTCGCAGACGCTGGTCCAGGATGTACAGCATTTCCCCGCCCAGATTAATGAACAACAGGGGCAGCGTCTTCGACGACATATTCCCTGTTTTTGCGTTTCAATTGCGTGAACGACCAAAAAGATTCCCCTGAAGCTAGCTGACTAGCTTGAATAGCTGTTGCGTTTCCGACACACCTGGTTGCTAGGCCACGGAGACTGGCGGCCAATTAGAGAGGGTTTTACTGGTGGCCAATCAGAGAGGGTTTTACGGGCAGTGCCATTCATCCTGTGCTCTTTCAGCTACTGTACCACATTGTGCTTGCAGCAGGCGGCCGCCCCCATGCGACGCAAAGTGTCCAAGAACGAGATACATAGTTTGCAGTTGTTTTATTTGGTTTAATGTTTACAAAAATGCCAGAAGAATGCGTTGCTTGTAAGTTGCATTGCATTGCACTTATTTATTTTTGTCGAGCCGTTAGATGCCATACAATAAACGTGACAAAGTTATTCCATTGACAAAATTAGGGTAAGCCAGGCCCATCACGCCCGGTATTTAAACTTCGCCGTTCCGGATACGGATTTCTCTGGCCATCCTGCACGTCTCACAAAGCCCGCAGCAGAATGTCATTAAGGCGTCGTTGCATATTGTGCCCTGAAATAAATACAGATTTCTGCAAATTAGTACCGACGATACTTTAGTTAATTTCGCAACGTGTACATAGGCATTTTGCAACATCCTATAGATAATCGAAAGCACCTCCGATACCATCGCTAATTTGCTCTTTTTCAGTGACTCACATATTTGCACAAGTAATTTTATGCAACTCCAACCAGGAAGCCACCCATTCCATGCGCTTCTTTAGTCTTTCACAACTGCAGTGACAGCAATTCAGTGAAACATTTGCTTAACTCCAGTCTTTGCACGAACGTTACACTTTCCCGTGTGCGAGTTGCAAGCCACCGTGTTAACTCTGTCCAGTGCATGTTTTTATAAGGTGCCAGCTCCGGTTTGTTTTACCTGGATGCCATACGTCAACCTCATGTGGGTTCTCAGAGCCGTCATTCCTCCAGGAATGCAAGCAAGCAACAGGTTCTCTCCATACTTGTGAGATGTGTAGCACCCAAGTCCTATCGGACAGAGGCAACCCAGCGCGCCTAAAGCAGGAAGAGAGATAGTGAAACATTACAAGTAGGAAATAAGTATATTCAAGACAGCTGTTTATGTAATAATTTTAGCAGCGTTGTCAATTAATGACTAAAGCTTTGGTTCCTGTACTTTTATAGATGAGTATAGACATAAAAGTGACTTTAGTAAGTTATATGTCTTTTGTGTTGGGGCTTTTAACACACATACTCTTAGACATTCCCCTTTCACTTTCATTCGCCGGTTGTCATGGAGATGCCATCTGCTGCATTCCTACTTACAGACCATGATATCACTGCAGCAGGAGCACAGGCCTGTGCTCCACTCGCCAGTCTGCACGTTGGTTCCATAAGGACTTGCCCCTGGTTGCTGGGTGACCACTGGGTTGGTCATGTCAATCCAAGAAAGACCTCAGCCTCCTGAAGACAAAAACCGTTGGATTTCAGCTCTGGGGTATGGGTTTGAGAGGACCAGCGAGACTCAGAGAGAGCTGGCCAGAGTGGTGCTGTCGGTGTGTGGGACCCAAGTGTCTGACTACACGAATAAATGACGTGTGAATTGCTGCGGCTTCTTGGGTGTTATCATGGGTCACCCCCACCCTGGCTGGATAAGTCGTCACCAGTTGTGCAGAGGACTCGCTAAATGCGACTGCTGTCACAATTACCCTGAATTAGGAAATATAGGTAATATAACTAATAATTTCTCATTTGTCACTGAAATTTACACAGTGTTACTGAAGCAGAGTGCTTTAGATTCCGCCTCAGGTGACTTCGATGTTTCTTGCAAGAAGTTGACATTTTACCAGAATAAAACACTAATCGGAACTATGTCAAGAGAGTACTTTGCAGCAAAGGCCGTAAATGAGCAAATAAGGCATCCAAGAATCACCCAGATTGTGATTAACTGCCCAGAATCTCTAAGATGTCCCTCAGCTGACGGCACACTTCATCAAGGCGGTCTTTGAGGTTGGAAAATGTACGCTGCCCCCATGAAGAGGCTTTGTGTCGTGTCGATGGTTTCCGTCTCAGAGCAGCCCGTTCTCGTTTAGTTCATCAGAGTAAATTCGCAGGCAGATACTAAAGCTGCCAGTGTTTGCATCCGCAATTCGCCAAGCTTGTTCTTCAGAATAAATATGAAATGGAAATGTGTACTCCAACCCTCACTGATACGAGCAAAGCCATGGTTTATAGGAACAGGGTATTCTTTGAGCAAAAACTACTCACTAAAAAAAAAATCTCCTCTCAAAAATGATATTTTGCACAGATATTGTACACCTTCCTCACAGTCAGAATTTTTAAGAGGAAAGAGGTTTCTTGGCTTCTCAAAAATCTTCATTTCATTCCAAAAATGTTAACAGAGACATTCCAGAGATGTTAATGGAAACAAACTGCTGCTGGCAACATACTATGGAAACACACGGCATCCCGTGTATTAGTTTGTAAAATTATTAAATTGCTTTACCACTATTTTACAACTTAGACGTACAGAAGGAAGTGAGTTAAAGGGCAATGAGGCTACTTACCTCTGCTTATCTGACCTGCTTTCCGATGTGAAATCCACATCAGTATAGAAACAGGAAACTGAGTCACACATGCAGCTAGCAATTTCAAAACTTCTACCTCACTTCAGAACAAGAGCAGCCCATTCCCATGACGAAAAGCTATCACAGGAAGCAGGGGCCCAAATACACGCTGAATATACATCCACAGAACACTTCAAAAGATGCACTCTCCACATACATGAAGATGAATGTGCTTACAAAGCTAAGCACACAGCTTAATGGATGGGGGCCATTCAGACAGACACCAGCAGGTCTAATATTCAGCTGGATTCATATTTCATAAATGGCTTCTCCGGCAGAGGGCTGTGGTAGCAGCTTGGCAAACAGGTCATATCAGTCGCATGATTTTCAATGTTTATAATTTTATACACGTGCTGCTGTACAGGACGACTTTAATTGTAGGTTGTTTCAAGCTCATGTCTAACCAATGGCTACCGTCACCTTTTTTTTTTTTTAAACAATAACTTTGATATATGCTGACACACAGTGTAGTTCATAGGATGTGAAGGGGGGGACAAGGCCAAATGCAGGGGGGTGGGGACCCCTGGACTAAGTCATCATCGGGGCCCAACTTGCAGTAACAACCAAAACATTTTTTGGTATAACTTGGGCCCTGGGGTACAGCCTCAGTCAGCCTGTGCATAAATCCAGCCTTGCGGGGGGTGGGGGGGCAAGAAACAGCAGGTCCATAGACAGAGACAAAATGTTTATTGACAACATTTAAAGAATTATCACAGAAATCTCCTTTCCTCACATGAAATATTAACGACTGATATAAGCTGACCACTGCACAAAAGAAGGTGGTAATGTGTTGATATAATGGACTTTCAGTTCTAGTTGCAGAAACACAGTGGCGGTGGTGGGGAGGGGGGTATATGGGAAGTGTGCTCCTGGATCAGCCATGTAATACAATGAAAAACAAAACCAAAACCGAATTATCTTTAGATGTGGTTTAACCGGTCAGGCGGTGGCCACACAAAACCCCGACTGGGAAAACAGAAACACGCAAGGTCCCCTTCCTGCCACGGTTGTGCTGAGAGTCGTGGGGGGGGCGGGGGTGTATGTGCCGCCCCCACCCCCTACGCTGCCGTGTCCCAGGCATCCTCACGCCGCTCTGCTCCCTCCTGCACCGCCTAGGCCAGCCGCGGCCGCCCTCTTCCGCGCCTCCCTCTCCTTCGCTTTCCGCCTCTGCATGACTTCAAAAACCTGGAAAAGGCAGGACAGTCAGTGACTGGTACCAGTAAAGAAGCACAGATGGGGATGCTGGTGAACTGCACGCAGAAGGTCAAACAGAATACCAACAGTGCTTCCTCACAGCGACCAACCCATCACAGGCCTGATGGGAGCAAAGCAATCAGTTAAAAATACTGATTAATCCAAATTAATGACTCGCTCAGCTGATCTCTATTACCCAGAGCACCATACAATTTTACTTGCTGGATGTTTTACTAGGCCAATTCAGGTGCAGTATGCTGGCCCAAAGGATCTACAGCAGGCCTTCTGGGAGTCAGCTACGTGGGTCCAATCTACATTCTTAACCACTGTGCCACCTTTTGGCCAGTGTGTAACTGCAGTTAAATTTACACTGATGGGGGGGCCTGCTTCCGTGGACCTTCATATTTTTTGCTTTTGCGGGTGCCGCCATGTCAGATGACGTAACTACCCAGCGACAGTGAGCGGCATCGCCACCGTTAGACAGCAGTGCGTCTACATAGGACATAACTAATAACGTAACTAATAACATGCACACAATATATTATCATGAGGGCACAGTAAATTATAGACCATTTTTGCGATTCCAGCCCTTTCACCATTTGTTTAATCTTGTTGATAGCTACGAAAACAGCCTACTTCAGCTCTAATGAGATATTAGCTAAGCCTTCAGAGTTACTGGCAACTCTTGCACACCGCTTACATATCCAGCTTTCTTAACAGGCAAATTTGAATTAATTTTTAATGTCGGCATGTGCACATTACATTAACTCACAGGCGCCCTGAGTGTCCATTCAAGGCACAAAGACTTTAATAACTGTTATAACAACTCTAAAACAACAGGAGACAGAGGCATCTAGGAAAATGTACTTTGAACAGTTGACTGTGGGGGAAAATACAGTTTATGTATTATAATTATTAAACTGTACATTCAGTGTTCATTGTAAATAAAATTATTGGTTTAATCTAAAACTAAGGCACTCATGTCAAGGATATTGTTTTAAGCAGTTCGTTACAGGACAGGGCACTACATTAAGTGGTCTCTTATTGTTCTAAGGAAACAGTAAAGGTTGATCTTCAGGATAAGGGTTGGTGACCATTGCTTTAAGGTTTGGTTAATTTCTTGCACGTTCATGATAATATCGTGCGCATACAAGATAATTACATCGTGTGCAGAAGCTAATTTGTCATTCACCTAAGATCTTTAGCACAGAATATTATTTCTTGTGCGCACATGACAAAAAAAGGGTCTTTTGTAGGCTCTGTAGTATCACTTGTTTTTCATGGGGAAAAAAAAAAAAGACAAAACACCAGGGTCCAGTGCTCAGTTGATCTACTGTTTGTTTTGTGATAAATGTTACAGCACAGGTGGTGCAGTAGGCAGGATATGTGATGTGATTGATAAATGTACTAGACATGCAGCCAGAAAATGTTAGTGCTGAATGGCAGACGGGTCATGTGACTTTACGACGGCGGCGACCGAGTATTGCGTGTCGCACAAACACTGCGTGCATAACAAAGGTCTATAGTGGCTTGTATTTAGCGATGATGGCATTGGGGTGGGTGGAGGGGGGGGGGGGGTTGCATCGGTTGCGGTGGAGCACCTTAGTGCAGAACGCCTTTTTGGCCTTCCAGCGCTTCGTCAGTGTCCTGTAGTATGGCGGCGGCAGGGTGTACGTGATGCCCAGTTGCTGGCACACAAACTCGAAGGTATCGTGCCGCGTGCGCCGGAGGTACTTCAGGCACTTCTTACGCCGGTCGATCGCCATCAGCATGCGGCGCTTGTTGGCTTTGTCCTGCCATGGCATCACAGGTTGGGGGGGGGGCATCACCGCCATAGAACAGGATAGCAATACTTTATTCATCCCGTGGGAAAGTTGTCTTTTTGCCTATCCCATTTCGCTCTCCATGAGACACAAAGACACTTATACAGGTGAGAGCAAGCTTGGGGAGTCACAGCACAGGGTCAGCCAGCAGGCAGCGACCCTGGATATAGGGATTAAGGGCCCACGAACATATAAACTTGCTGACTCCAGTCACCTGATCACAGGCACAAAGGCTTAGTCTACTGAGCCACACACCGCCCCCTAGTGGCCAGATCAGTTTCAGACAGCTCAAAACCAGCTAACCCAGGGGTAGGCAATCTTATCTGCAAAAGGCCGCTGTGTGTGCAGGATTTCACTGCAACCTCCTAATTAGATTACTAAGTAGAGGATTGATTGGCTGAAGAGTCCTCACACCTGGGTTTGAACAGCAGATCTAAAGGTTATCCCAAAAACCTATATACTCTCTGGCCCTTTGTGGATAAGATTGCCCAACCCTGCGCTAACCGGTCCTTCGAAATGATAAAAATCTGCATTAATCTTTATTTTTACAGTTTACAAAGTGCATGGAAAGATAAACAGAATAACATTACTGGCTTAAAAAGGTCAGTGGAATTAAAGCAAATTGTGAGTCATGAATGCATATCATGATACATTAATTTCCAAATAGGGGATGTTTATCTTCACACCTAGGCTATGGCGGCGGTGTGAAAAACACTGTCACGCGGCACGCCTACCACGCATGAGCCTCACCTTGGGGTGCTTGTGCAAGTGCTCTTGGTAGTTCCGGATCCGGGCCGTCAGAAGGGCCACTGCAGGGGACACAAGCGCACAACTGAACACGGGACCCTCAGCAGTCATGCCAAACAGCCAGTTCTTATGCTGCTACCCACAATTCCACTGGCACACAGAAGGACACTTACTGTCTGCTCGCATTACATCGGCGACATTCTAGTGTTAGGCTTTGGCACCTTGCTACTAATTTCCTGCCACTGCCCCCTGACCCCGCCCCAAACACTCCCGAGTACAGCGTACCCTTCACTTCTGTGGAGCTGCGATCGTGCTCGTCCCTCCTGACTTTCTCCACCAACTGCTGCTCTTTCACTTTCAGCCGATCTTTCTGATGAGAGATGGGGGGGTACACAGGAAAGCCCCCATCATGAGTTGTATGTGCACTTCACCTCTTCTCTTATTCGTGCATCATAAACACAAACTGCGACCAGCAACAGAAATTCACTTACATGGCATCCCAGCTCCAGAGATAAAAGCCTCTTGACCAAATCATCCGTCCTGCAAATACAAAGTCATTTTAAATACATATAAATGAAACTCATATAGCCGGTTACTTACATTTTGACTAAAGAGAAATGAAGAAAATGTGCAATAAGTTTATCATAAGCCTCCTAAAGAACCATAATGCCCTTTTAAAACATTTTACATTTCTGTTTACACTCCTTCGCAAGTGCTTGAACTTAAATGACTGCTGCGGCACTGTAGGCCTTTGGGTGAAAGTATCTGTAAAACATATAAAAACCAAATGCCATTAAAGCAAGACAGACGTGTTAACGAGAGGCACGTCCGCGTAGTCCTTCTTCAGTGTGGCCGAAGGCAGGTCGTCGAGCTGGCTGGGGGGTGCTGACGGGGACAGGAGAGCAGCAGTGTGGTTAAGTTCAGCGAGACAGTGGAGCAAAACAGACACTGGGCAAGAGTGACACGCGAAGGTGTAACCAAGGGGGCAGCCATACCTTTGATTCGTCTCGATGGGCGCGCGTAGTGTCTCACCGCCTGCACAGCCAAGCTTTCTCCCAAGGCTGAGAGCACCGAAATATACACAGAATGAAAATAAACAGCGCACAAAATCAGTATGATGGGATACTATACAATATGCCCATTTTAAATTCAGCACCAAAACTCTAAGTAGTGACAAACGTAGAAGAATTCTCAGAAGAAATTCTGATACACATTTTCAGACTATCAAAAGCAATTACATCATTACATCCTTACAGTTGGGGAGTTTGTTTTAATCATTGGAAGAATATGCAAACATAAGACTCTGAACTTCATAAAAGTTTAAAGTGAATTTTGCTCAGTGCAAACTATCACCTACTGCTATCAGAGCTGCTAATCAGCCTCAACGAACAGGATTATGGTTTGAGAAACACACATTTTATCTGGAACACATGCAAGAGACTGTGCAGCTGCGGTTATTATGGGATGTAAGGTACCGTTTGCGGTGCTCGCTGAATGACAGGTGCACTTAATGCTTCTCAGAGCACAGAGCTCTTCACAAGTTCATCTAGTTGGGCCAGAAAGTGCGAATAAAAGCTTCAATTTCCTCGAGACAGCAGAAACATCGTTTCTGGTCTCCCACATCCTGTCCTCTTTCTGCAAGAGCTCAGCTCCACTCCGATCACCGCCCGGCGTTTCATTTGTCCTTTGCTTTACGTAGCAAGTCGGACTTTTCCATTACGTACGTCCGCTTTAAAAATGACAAGCCAAACCTCTGAATATGTCCCACAGTTACACACGCATATACACTTGTCAGATCAGAAAGGGGATTATAACTGTTCAACAGGCTGTGATTACCTCGAATATGCTTCATTTAGAAAATAGTATGAGTGGCCCAACAAGAGATTTTCGAGAAGTTCAGCATTTCATCTAAAGAAAATCGTATAAATGTATAACGTTTTAAAGGGTGAGGAGTAAAGCCCCCATGGGGCTGACATCAGATAACTGGTCGTGTGCCACTCAACCAGGTGTTATCTAGTTTTACACACCACCTAAACCAAGGAAGCGATGGTAGACTTCCGGAGAGCCAAGACGATCAACAACCTCCCCCTTCACATACACAAAGTCTGCATGACGGAGGATCTTTCAGGGCCACTCAACACCACCCATCTGGTGAGCAAAGGCCAAAACAAGCCAATTAACTCCTGATGAACTCTCCCCGCTGCACCCTGGAAAGAATCCCGTGCCACGCGACTGTGTGGAAGGCCAGCCGCACAGCCGAGAATCGGAGGGATTTACAGCAGGCACAGCACGTGGCTCAGCGCCTTTATGGGTCCAAACTCCCAAACCAGCACAGTATCAATACTAGTCGACTACAAAAAGAAGGCTTGCGGCATCATTAAGGACGCAACTCACGCTGGACATATTCTGTTCGCTTGCTGCGTGGAGTCTGACAAGCAGCACAAGGCAATTCAAGCATGTACAGACAGACTGAAACATAGCTTCTTCCTCGGAACCATAACCTCCATAACCACCGCCCCCCCCAACCACCATTACCCTAACCCCACAGAGCTCTCAACTGCCACTAAGGCTTACTGAGAAATAGCACTGACAGACTGTAATTAAAATTATTCTACCAATTGCTGCTACCAATTGAATAATGCAGTTACGCATTTCAGTCGTAATTTTAAGTCCTAATTATTTTATTTCAGTAATTCTATTCAATATTATTTATTCAATTTATTTATATTGCCACCCACTGTGCTTTTCCATGTTTCGCCAAAATTTTGCTTTGAGCGTTACCACGCGAAACTTGATTGTATGTTTTTACAAATACTATAAAGGCGTCTTACGTCATAGAGAACGTCAATGGCCATTATACACTATACAAGCGCGTCCCCTGCTGGCAAATTAGCTTAATGCCCATAAATGTGATCTGGCTTCATGTAAGCCGATGTGCACACCTTGTAAACATCAAATGTACAAAATACACGTCACCTACTGCATACGCGGGCCAGTCCTTTATACTAACGGAATTATTGCCTGCAGGATGAAAGCACGGGATCGGCTCGTAGAAATGGATCTGCAGGCACTGGCAGTTTTTCATTGTCGATCCGCTGCGCCGTCATGTTAGACACATCGACCATACAGAACAACACTATATTTGAATTAATTATGTGTATGGGGACTACTGACACTTTTCCTTAATTTACTGCGCAGTGAAAATCAAATATTAGAAAGAGATACAACACATCGTACAGCTATTTAAAGCCATACACAATGTTAAGCGGGTTTTCACAGAGTGGCACATATATATATAATAAACCGAACTCGGGGCACTTACATATTTTAATCAGAATTTAATGATATTATGACTCTGGATTAGTGTTAGGTCATAAAAATACAGATCTTATGAGCTCCAGTCGCATACCTTCATGTCCCCGGCCGTGTGAAATGCGGCAGCATGTTAAAGGTCGAGCAGCGATGGAAAGGCTGGCGCTGCCATGCACCGGCAGCGGCGCCAAAAAAGCCTGTTTCACGGCATATTCACACACAAATGGGGTAGATTTCAGGACCCGCAACATCGTTCACATGGACAGCGTAAATCGGGGCAAAGGGATGGTTAAAATGCCCTTGGAGACTGAGATCGATTCAACTAATACACACCAGAACTCATGCGGCAAGTCGCCATTTTAACTAGACCTGGCAAGAGGAAGGAACGATCTTGCAAGTCGTGATCCAGACAGAAGCAATGCATCCTTGAGCAGTCGATGATGCATTTGAATCAGTTTACGACGTGGCCTGTCTGTCATAACCCACATTCAGGGGTGCAACTACTCACTTTTTGGGGGGTATGCAACAACAATTTTGGCGCCCCCCGATTTTGGCAACCCCCCCCA
>JAAGVU020000129.1:23471189-23490290 GCA_011763525.2 Mormyrus iriodes
ATTTAGAGCATAGTCATGATTTAAAAGCACAAGAACAGTTTTAAAACATAAATGTCAATGATATTTTTTTTGTCCCTTTCTTGTTTTGGCGCCCCCCCTTGGCGGTGCGCCCATATGCACCGCATATACTGCATACCCCATTTTTGCGCCACTGCCCACATTTATATCCTTTAATGTCTGAGCATAATAGGCTTTGTTTAATACCACAGTATTTGATCGAAATATTTAAATTATAATCTTTTTTAGACATTCGTCAAACATTTTTATTTGTAAAAATGTAACATATACACAAATATGCACCAGACAAGCAAACTGAAAACACATGAAAACAAATAATATATGTAAGTATATTTGCAGATATTTATATATTATGTATGTAAGTATATATGCAGATATTTATGTAGAAAATCTGTGTAAATAAACCATCTCTTCAAAATAATATTCATAAAAAAGGATCTCAGTATTTCAGTAACATTGAGGTGTTTCCCTGTGAAAATAATCCCTATAAATTTCTCATATGTATAGACATATAAAAATTGTAACGAAAATATACATTACATTTATAGTCTTATTTTTCTTAATAACAATAACTCCATGATCCTTTAATGTACTTGGCTATGAACACAGGAGGTTATTAATCTGTTGCAATCCTGTTATGAATCCAGTGGTTTAGGCCTCAGTCCAAGGGATCAGCATTGTGCATCTCTAGTGCTCCCAGCATCGGGAAGTCATCCCATAACATACAGCCTCCCTCGTGAGCGCACAGCTCCCCATCACACTCAGGAACAGACCCTGACTCTGTTCCACCCTCCTGAGATGGCGTTGGGCTAGATGGCTCGTCCCCCAGGAGGGGCTGTGTGGACTCAGATCGCAGATAGGCCTGGGGCGGGACCTGTGCCTGGCTCTTATATGGGCTGGTGAAGACCACAGTGACATAAGGGACTGAGTCCCTAGGCGATGGGTCTCTACTCGGGCTGGGGGGCACCGCCGGGCAGTTGCCCGTGTCGCTGCCTTTCACGCTGCCTGGCTGGCTGCTCTCCTCCGCCTCACTGTTGTCCTTGTCCGGGATATCCAGGAGGTTGAACCACGAAAGGTTCACAGGTGAAGGTTCATGGGTGTCCTGGACATGGTGGCTGCCCTTCTACAGTTTAACACATCATATGAAAATGTTATTCCATGATGGTCCTATCTGCAGAACTTCCAACATTACGCTTTCTGGATGATTGGAGAGGATATGTCTCCTCACTGGTCTAGTGAAAATGAAAGATTGACAAGAAGCTCTAATGTTTCAATGCCTGAAACTGCATGAAATTGCATATCTGCCTTTGTCAGAAACTACATCACCTGGGTTGTTAGTTTCTAAACAACTAATCACTTGTTAACTTTTCTCTACCTGACCAGCTGATCCTGAGGCACCAGCTTTATCTTAACCAACCTGAAGCATGCCAACATCCTTCCAGGCCCTGATGCTGCTGTTGGCTGGATCCGGCACCATTGGCCAAAGTCGCATCTTCAGCCTTCAGTGGAGAAACTAGTTATGATACGGCAAGACTGCAACTGGGCTTGAATGGTATTATGGTAATATGCTAGAGCAGTGTTTTCCAATCCGGTCTTCGGGGACCTGTAGACAGCCCACATTTTTATTCCCTTCCAGCTCCCGGTAGGACTGTCTGTGGGTTCCTGACTATCGGGTTGGGAAACACTCCACTAGACCGCAGTATTTTGAAAAATGTATGAAAAAATTTGCCAAATGAGGGATATATCATGGGGGACCCCTTCCCGCTCGGTGACTTTCATCGTCAAGATTTCACAACACTGCAATAGCATTGTTTTCAAAAATACTGTCACTATACTGTGGCAGGGGTCCTGCTATAGAATATGCAAACTCCACACGTATCGACGTGGGACAGAGAATCAAACCCTCGAATCCCAGAGGCATGAGGCAACAGTGCTAACTGCTACATCATTTTGCCCCCAACCCCGACCAATCCAACTACAGTGATCCCTCGCTATATCGCGCTTCGACATTCGCGGCTTCACTCTATCGCGGATTTTATATGCAAGCATATCTAAATATACATCGCGGATTTTTCGCTGGTTCGCGGATTTCTGCGGACGATGGGTCTGTTTATTTCTGGTACATGCTTACTTAATTGTTTGCCCTGTTGATTTCATACACGGGACGCTATTGGCGGATGGCTGAGAAGCTACCCAATCAGAGCACCAGAATGCAAATGACGAACGACTGCAGTGTTCGTATGTTAGAAATATATTATGATTATTCCTTTAATATTAGTTATCATATCTAATATAATTGGAAAAGTAAAACGAGTGCATTACTGTGTATTATAGTAAATATAAAATAATTTTCGCGGATTTTCACCTTTTGCGGGGGGTTCTGGAACACAACCTCTGCGATAGACGAGGGATCACTGTATGTTCCAATTTTTTTTTTGGAATCGTCCTAACCCCCAACCCCCTCTACTATGCCACTGTAGCATGGCGTAATGCCTTGATAGTATGACAAATTAGTTAACGCCCGAGCCTAGCGACGATGGGCCGAGCGGATTGCGATGTACTTTGGGGGTGTGTGCAGCAGCGGCCTCAGTCTCACCGCTTGCGCTTCTTAAAGCAGATGAACGAAGTGGTGGAAATGGGCAGCAGAAGAAGAGTGCCGATGAGAAACGCGCTCGCCATGATGTCCCAGAAATCTGAAAGAAAGCCACGGAAGGGCAGTTTAATGCACTCTGCCAGCTTAATCCTTGTGTATTTTACTTCTTCCGTTCTAAATTCTAGATTCTATAGAATGTATCCTCATTTTAAAAATGGACTGGGGTAACTTCAACCCCAAAAATAACATAGGGGTTAAGCACACTAGCTATAATTGGATAGAGGTTGGGGTCTTATTTACTGTTGTTTTTATTTGTTTAAAATTTACTCAGGACCTGTTTCTTCCGTTTTAAAGGTCAGGATGGTTCCATTGTGGCTCCCGCCATCTGTGCTGGCCTGGATGAGGACTTTGTACATGGACAGCGGTTTGAGGTCTTTCAGGATCAGCCTCCTGTTGGTCGGCCTGACGCTCAAAACTGAAGAATAGAGGCAGTGGCCAACCAGGAAGTGAGTCATAAATGGGGAGGAGCCATGTCATCTTTACCACGCCCCCCAACACACTGAGCATATCTTTAGGCACCTTTTGCTTGGTCCTCTTTATGCCAGTAGTATATGGTATAACTGACAATCCCATTTCGGTGCTCCAGTGGGATGTCGTCCCAGGTCAGCTCGACGCTCGTGTGTTGGATCACTGCGACCTGCAGCTGAGGGGCCTCTGAGGGCGCTGTTGAGGTATGGGTCGACCGTGGTCAGAATGCACATCCAGATCCCTCTTTATCCCAGCAACCTGGTTCCCTTTCACACAGTTCCAACAGACATCACATCTGAGCATCTAACCCTCTGGGTCTCAATTAGCAATATGCCTCAAGTCTTAGAACCAGTTTTGCGCTTAAGAACTGCCTGCCCTGAGTTCAAATTTAACTATAATATACTTGTGACATATGTTTGACCTTCTCAAACTACAATTAACTCGGCTTTTTAAAAAGTCAAAAAGAATTGCAGCAGAGAATGAGATGGCTGACAGATAAATGTGAGCCTGCAGTTCTCACAGCTGGCCACTAGAGGGGAGGCTTGTCTCAAAGTCGGTCACGCAACGCATTAGAACTCCAGCAGCGGTAAACAAGGGGAGGTGTTTGGATGGAAATGACTTTGGCTAATACAGACAGCCATCTCATCATTGCAGTGCTTAGCATTCTGGAGACCATGTGTTCCTTACGCCCACCTTTCTGTAGGGTGTAGGCTTCCACTGTGCGTGGGGCACCTATTCCTTCATCATACCTGGAATACACTGAGATCTTATAGGGTCGGTATGGCTCGATTTCGCCTGTAGAGAAACAAAGCAAAGGCCGAAAAAGGTTATAGGCAATTCTCTGTTGCCCGTTAGCAGGATAACAGGAGCAGCTGGCTCAGTGGCGCTAATACCGGCGATGAGGAAACTGGATTCGTTCTTCGCAGCCACGCCGAAAGAGAGAGAGATGGGGTCTGTCTCCGAAAGCGGGCTCCATTCGACTGTAAAACCGACCACACCAGGAGTGTTTGGGGCCACCCAGCTGACCAGGAGGCCATTGTCCCCAGTGGGAGAGGTCCTGAGACCGTAGACAGGACCCAGGCCTGGATAGGGAACAGGACACAAGTTCCTCATGTTAAGGCACCTGCATGGGCAGACGCACAGAAAGAACAGGCGTGACAGCAGACAGTGCGGATGGGGCCTGTCTGTACCTGTGTGCTGGTACACGGGCACCCACGTGGGTATAGACTCTCCCGCTGAGTTACTGGCTGTGATGCACACCCTCACCACCCCCTGTGCAAGGCTGAAAGCACAGTGGCTGTGCATCGTGTCGCAGAGCACATCCTGCCTTCGCCTGTCCGGGGGCCACTTAAGCAAGACGCGGTAGGACACGTTCCTGGCGTTGGCTCGGAACTGGTCCGATGGCTGTGATTAGGCGGAAGCATGATGAGGAGGGGGTCAGAATCACACAGAATTCATAAAGAAGCACGTTTAATGTTGTTATTGATACATCGATACATGTAATATTAATGCATTATTTTAAAAGAATCCATGCATTTCTACTGTATGCTTTGTGCTACATTTTAAGGGGTCTCTCTGAGGGCCTATAACCAATGTTAAGTAGGAGAATGAGGGTGTAGAGGTTAAGGGGATTGTCATTGCTGTGAAAGGCTTGCAGTGACGTATCTGTCTGTATGGACAGGTGAAATCTGTGAGCTCCTTTGTGTAAAAGCATGAGATAAGCGGCCAAACGGGAAAGGGCGGAGGGCATAATGGATGCAGTGGTGCTTAATTACAGCGCCAGAGTCACCTTCCAGAAGAGCAGCGCAGAGCGTGCCTCGGAGACCTTCAGCCACGTTGTGAGGTGTCCCGTAGGAGCTGGCATGGAGGAGGCAAGGAGTGCTTCAGAAAAATGGGGAATATCAGGGCAGTGAGACTAAGGTGGGGGGGGAGGCTCACCTTTCTCAGGGGTGGTGCCAGCCAGCGGTTTGCTCCAAGCGCTCCAGGGCCCTGGGGGGTAACTCACCCTCACTCGGGCATGGTACTCCGTGCCATGGAGCAGGCTGCACCTCTCCACCGTCTCTGGGATGAGCAGGTTCTGCACATGCTTCTAGAAATGGCCGGAACACCATGCAGAAGCTATTACTTAAAGTGCTGGGACTGGAGACAGCGTTACACTGTGTTTCCTTTGTTCTTCAGCAGCGAGAACCGGACGTGTCTGCTTTGTGTAATGATGTCGTGTGGGTTCGCGTTCCCAAAGACACAAATCGTTCTGCAAACTAAACATGATTAAAGTACAAAGATCCAGGAAACACTCCTGATGGAAATCAGTTCAAACGGTTCCTATTTATTGCTGATATTCCTGTGCTGACTCTGATCGAGACGTTAAGATATCTGTTCTGTATAGGTTCTGTAGACTGTACCATTGCCGAGGTCCACTGCTGGCTGTCCTGGGCCTTCAGGCTTATATCAATGGCGACATTCACCACCCAGGCCTGGTGCTCGAAGAGCTTCCATTGAATCTTCAGACACCCGGCCCTTTGAGGCTCTGCCCACACCTGCAGCACCTCAGGGGGGTCAAACTGGGCTGGGGAGGGGGAGGAGCAGGAGAAGGTGCTTAAAGTCGGCATTAGCCCGCACGGCTCAGATGGGACTTGGGCTGTCTGAAGCAACCATTAGCTATTCCCTCAGAACTCAAAATGCTCCGGCGCATGAGAGAGAAGGCCGAGCAGCCAGTCGCAGTGTGCCAAAGACGTTGGAGGCTGTGGGTTCAAATCCCAGGTGGGCCACGGTGGTCACAAAAGAACGGAGATATGCGGAGGAGAAGGAGCTGAATTTTTAAAAAGGAGTCAGGCGGTCTAAGTAACACCATTACAGGACTTTTTAAAAACCAGTTTAATTAAAATACTACTTTTACTTAGATTTTTTAAAAAGTAAAGATTATCTATAAGGTGTACACAGACACAGTGTGATCTATGTTTTTCTTATGTTCCTTTAGAAAGTAAATGGAATATATGGCTTGTTATCAGTGTATACCTCCAGCTCCCTTTAAAGGGTCAGTAAAATGCCCACCTGTGTCTGTGTTTTATGGAGCCATATAAAACTCCTTCAGGCTGCCAAGGTGAGGTATAAAGTAGCGGCGGTGCTGATCGTGAGGAGACAGCGGGACAGGCCCTACCGTTCTCCATGGGGTCCAGGAGCAGTGGCTCGGATGATGCCTGGCCCAGGGCGTTCGTGGCCGTGACAGATATGTACATCTTGTTGAAGAGAACGAAGTCCACTCGCGGAATGGTGTAGGTGTGCACCCCTTTAGGCAAAGCGTAGGTCTTCCTCTCTGTCCTGGGGTGCCTGAGAACGACAGCGGAAGCTTCCAGAAGACTGGAGATGCACGGCAGCATTTGACGACTCACTTGCAGCGGCTGTTGGGCAGGGGTGTCACCTTATTTCTGTGTGAAGGGCGTAGGCCGTGGACAGCAGGCTGTCCGCCCCTGGAGTCCACTCGCAGGTGAGGGTGTATGGCTTGGTAAGGTTGGTGAGGCAGCTCAGGTTGTGGGGGGGCGACGGCGGGTCTGAACAATGAAAGATGTAGAACAGAAGGATTCAAACTATGGGGCATGCTCTCCCCCTGGTGGGATGCAAAGGAATTGCAGGGGGGCACAGGTAAGAAGAAACAACAGAAACATTAGAAATATTGAAAACAGTGAGACGAGCACTGCCTAAAATCTTCCCCGACTTTGATAAGCTGTATGCAGGAAAATTAGCACATGCTTCCTATTGAGCTGTAAGGTGTGTGTGTGTTGGGGGAGGGGTGAGGGGGGTTTGGGGGGGGACAGAACAAATGGACTTGGCCTAGGGGAGCTCTGTCTTGGTTGGGAGTTCACAGCGGCTGGTCTGGGCATCGGACGCAGGAGAGTTTAGTACCAGTCAATATGAAAATGATAACCTCAACATTCTGGCTAAACACATGATCAGTGAGAATGTTCTTACAGTTAATATTAACAACCAATAATAACTCAAGCAAAGTTTTGGTTACCCTTTTGGTTAATGTAAATGTTACCGTAGTTATACATGATCATCTGGGATGACGCT
Organism: Mormyrus iriodes; assembly: GCA_011763525.2. NCBI lineage: Eukaryota > Metazoa > Chordata > Actinopteri > Osteoglossiformes > Mormyridae > Mormyrus > Mormyrus iriodes. Next base: position 23,478,397 of record JAAGVU020000129.1, read on the forward strand.
AGGTGAAGACTTACATCCTGCTTCGACTTTAACTCCCCCCACCTCCTGACACTCAGTCCCAGTGTGGACACAGCATAGTAGGTCCCCCCGAGTGTCCGTGAAGCTCGGCACAACCACGTCGTAGCTCTGCGCGCTCTGATTGGCTGGCCGTCCTGCAGGGAGGTGTCGCCCATTGAGACGCCACTCGACCTGCAGATCCTGGCTCTGTGCCAGGGGGCAGTCGTCACTCAGGATGCAGGTAGCAGAGAAGGAGGACCCCAAAAGCACCGTGTTTGCTGGAACCCAGACCTGAGCACAGGGGGAGGACCTCACAGCTGCAGGGCCATGACAGAAGAGGAAACCATTAAACCCAGTGTTCCACCTAGTGGTTGGAGTGTGAACTGCTCCTCTGATACTCATAAATGAATAGCATTTCTGTGAAACTACAGGTTTCCAAAATAAATTGGAAAAACAGGAGTCTATTTACCCCAGTATCAATTAAGGCATCATTTCTATTCCAAGAATTTTCACACAAATTAAAAACTAGCCTTCAGAAAAACTTCCTTTAAAAAGTTAATTATATTAATTGATATTTATGCATTTTTTTATTTCCAGGGATTTATCTGAGATCTGAGATCTGTGTTCTGATTGGTCGACTGTGTGGTCCCCTGGTCACCAGTCTTCTGCTATTGTCCATCTATTGATTACCTGTGTTGCTTATTCAAAGCTGGCTCACAATATCAGTATGTTACAGAGTGAATGGATTTAAATAACCCGAGTATAAAACACCTTTACAATGGAGCTTCTTTTAAGCACAGAGATGGAAGAACAGATGGATTACAACACTACTGCTCCAGGGTCTTCCATGTCTCACAGAAGCCATTAGAAGCAGCCATACTCTTCAGTTCCTCTGTCTTCTTTTCCTGGTTTATTTTCTTAACTAAGCAACTCGCCTGGAATTATAAAGCTAAAGGCAGTTTCACTTTTTAAAAATAGCTTCCTCTGGGCTGCCCACCCTGTGTTTCATAAGCTCCTTCCCTCTCCTGACACAACGCGCCAAAGGCCTTTAACCAGACAATGTACACTATGGCCATGCTTACAGCACATGCGGAATAACCAATCACGGGGGACTCTGGAACAGGGAAGTCAGCCGTCAATCACGCACTGAGCTGCAGGTCTTGGGAAACATTGTTCTGCTTCCCTGAGGTATCGTTCTAAAAAAGATTACCATGCTAATTTCATAACCTGTGCTGGTCATTTCAAAATGTTAACTCTGCTGTAGCCTGCCAAGGGAAACATTTTGCATAATGGTCCATCATGTTTGGTACCCCCCACTTACCGTTTTCAATTACAAACACTAACATTATCCCAACAACTTTGGTCAGCAGTGGTGCCATGGCAACAACCTAAAATAAAAAAAAAATAGCGCAGTGTTAGGAGGACAGCAGGAATGTACTATAATTAAATTATGGTCTTCCTAATCATCCTGTCTGCTGTTATATTATAAAAACGTTTCTCATTCTTACTAAATCACCATCTCTTGTTATTGTCACAGATTTACATAGCAGACATCCTGTTAAATTGTTCACACGCTTAGAGGTCATTTAATGCATCTAGAGTATAACTGTTTACACTATTAGAATTGTGTTCACGCATTTATAATTTGGTTTACGCATCTAGAATTCTGTTTACACACATCCAGATGTATCATTTATATGCTTAGACCTCATTTACACATTTGGTATTATATATGCACACTTTGGGTTAAATGGTTTACATATTAAGAATTCTATTTACACATTTACAGTTATTGATAGATTTCATATGCATGTCACTTCTGTGCCGGAATTTTATTATGCATCGATTTTTCCTTAGAACAGTCCCTACTAAGGTGATTCCTCCTTCTGTTTTGCAGTATTTCTGGACCTTTCTGCCTTCCTTCTGTGTACCCGTGTTCGTATTATTGCTATATTGTATGATCATAAGAGGTGATTCACTCTGACAGTAGGCAATAGTGACTTTCCTTCTGAAAATATCATATAGGGTTGAGATATATATTATTGAAAGTTTTCTCATACTGATTATTGTTGCTGGTTTATTAAGTTATAAACTCTGTTCCAGCTTTTCATATCAGTTATTTAGTTTTCTGTTTTATATTACATTGAGGGTGATCTTATCACAAAAAGTAATAAGTTAGCAAAATTACGTCAAGTCAAATTACTGTCATTTCACACAAGCGCGTGCATGTTTACAGATAGTAGTTTAGATGTTATCCTTTAACATTTTACTCCCCTCATGTTGTGGGTTCCAATCCCCCTGCTCTCTCACCCTGTGGAGTTTGTTTGCATGCTTTCCCTGAGTTGCCTCAGTAAAATTTGCAGACCAGGGGGAGGGGGCTTCTCCCTCAGTTTTGTCAACTGTAGGGGGGGGGGGTCTCCCCTTGGCAAACTAGATTGAAATTACAGTCACCAACTTAGCATCCCGCAACCAGATTTTGTCAGTGATCTTAATCCTTGTCTGTTTTACTTCTTCCGTTATAAATTCTAGATTTTATAGAATTTATCCTCATTTTTAAAATGGACTGGGGTCACTTCAACCCCCAAAATAGAACAGGGGTTGAAGGGGGGGGCATTTTCAGTCGTTTAGACAAAAGGGGCTGGTACACAGGCACACCCCAGCCTCCCATCCATGCAGTGCTGGGTCCAGAACAAGATCATTAAAGGTGCATCTGAAATTATTGAGGGGGCATGACCCGCATGACCCTGTCACAGCCATGAACTGATTGGCTTCCACCTGTGGGGGCACATTATTAATTTGAGGGTGCTACGCGCCCTCAGGCACCCCTGTAAACCCGGGTCTGACCCTGTGATGGATCAGGATCCCATCCAGGTGTCTCAAGCCCTGCGCTTACCAGGATAAACTTCAGCGTTTATGCAAAATGGCTATTTACTTCAGTTTGTTATACGCAATTGTTCATTTAACAGAAAATGGTTGTGAATTTTTTTTTTAATCACTGAATCATGCCATCTGGATTTTTATTGTTATACATAATTCTGAAGTAAAACGTTTGAATTCTTTCTATTTTTATAGATAAATATATTTTTTACTATTACTATTACTATTCCAGCACACCATATCGGGTAAGCTGTGAAGACGCTGTCCATATGTACCCTGAAAGCTGGTGTGCTGGCGGCGTTTGCTGTATATTATATGGCAAAGTGCGATCACGTCCTGCTAATCTCACAGGCCCTGTGAATGCAAAGCACAGTGACGGGGATGAACCAGCCCGGTTTGGACTGTGGTTGTCTCCACTTTTAACTTTTCTTGCTTAGCTCTGCACGTCCTGTATTGTGAATTCCACTAATGAAAAAGTTAAACCAAAGAAAAATATTAATAAAGTACCAAAATAACACAGCAACAAAACATATATACGCCATCATCGAGCCACAGAAAGTTCATCTTTAAATACTAATCACACTTAAACAGTACATTGTAGAAAGCGGTGATTGATAGTTGAGTATCACAGATCAGTCAGAGTGAAGAATGACTAGGTAATGGATTGGAATTGGGTAGGAATGAAAATCCTCACTATTCTCTAGTCTCCATGATCAGAAAGCCTTTGGGAAGATTTATTGTCATATAAATCTATCCGCACAAATAGGAACATTTCAGTTACAATGTGAATAAATATGAAATATAAAATTTCATCTCGGTCTACAAAAATTTCTGTACCTATTTGTAGTCTAATTATGCACACAATGCATTTCGGTAAAATAAGCAAATCTGTTTTGGGGTATGGTGCAATAATCTCTGAAAATGTGAGAATAAGAAGTTAAGGAAAGCCACTTAAGCAAAGGCTCAGAAGGAAAAAAACTGGCCGTTACAATACTTACTGTTTCAGGTCAGACTTCACTATGGTCCAGAACCAGAACCAGACCCACAAGGAGAGATAGCAGCGACCACAGTCTGGCCACGCTGCCAGCACGGTGGCGTGGAGACACCTATAGGGACACAGCCTCTCTTCCTTCTGTTTGGGCTGACAGCCCCAGCCTCGCGTTATCTCCCCGCCGAGGCACGCGGAGGGCGACACCTCAGTAAACAGTCAAACCACACGCTTGTGAAACCTCCAGTCCTACCATTTTTCTCACAGAAAGTTGCTGGCAGCCCTTATTGGGCTCTGTGACTGTGTGTAACGTGTTTTGTCATTTTTTTGGGGGGGGGGGTGTTGTCCAGAAATTCAAACAATGAAACTGCTCACAGTGGTTTTAACGTTTGTTTGTCTGTTTGCTTGTTTGTCTGTTTGTCAATCCTGAGCTCTCTTCCTGAACATGAAGCCTTACAGAGTTTTCACGTAAGGCTGTTTCAGTAAGTCGGGCTGAGGGAAACATCTGTAGGGGCTGGATGTCGGATAGTAATGCTGCTTAAGCAGACACGTATGTCGAAGATCAGACACCTTGGCTGAAGTTGGTCCTGTGCTCCCTGCAGTGGCCAGACAGCCTGTTTCTGGACCAGGACTAAGCTGTGGGATCCGACTGGCCAGAACCGGATCAGCTCAGAACGCTAATCTCTGGTTAAAAGGATGACGTGCAGAGCACTGCAGGTTCTGGTGGTGCCCCCCCTCACCCCGCCACCCCCAGGGTGCCACCTGTGCACTTCACGGGGTTCCCTTTGCCGATAAAATAGCCCCCCGCTTTCTCCTTGGTGGGGGGGGGTATATTTCCACATGATCCTAAATGCACATTGTTTCCTGCAGAATGGGCTTGGCAGAGCAGAAGAACAATTGTTTTTCAAGAGATTTATTTGTATACGTTATCCAAAACGCATTAGGGCTTAATGTACTGGCATTTCTTCTTCCCCAGCAGATGCTGTTTTCCAGAAAAAGACACAATTTTCTAATGTTTTGTCTGCTTTTCTCAGCACGAGTATATTCCCTATTATTATGATAAAATATTTATGAGGTTTGCCTGATCGTTAAATGCAGATAAAAGATCCTGAGAACCATATTATCCAGATAAAATAGACACATGCTTAAAAAGGAGGATTTGATCACGTGCTGATAACGTTTCTCCACGGCTGATCTGTGACATCGGCCTGCCACAGAGCATTGTTTTTCCATTACTGTCCTCAGCAGGACAAACCCTGACCGATTCGATGCGATTCCATACCAGAAACCAACTGCTCCGGCACCGTGTTAACCGTAACATCTCTGAGATCATCCATCCAGACCATGAAGAGCAGTTGTAAATGAAGAAGCTTTGAGCCGTTTAATATCCTCTGTGTTATACAAAGATTAATCCATTCCTCCATCCATTTTCTGTACTCATCTATCCTATGCTGGGTCACAGGGGTCCAGAGCCTATCCCAGAGGCTTTGGGCGCAAGGCAGGGAATAACCCAGGATGGGGTGCCAACCCATTGCAGGGCACATGCACACACCATTCACATCTATGGGGAATCAACTCCAATTAACCATAGCATGTTTTTGGACTGTGGAGGGAAACCGGACAACCCAGAAAAACACCCACAATGACATGGGGAGAACATGCAAACTCTACACACATAGACCCAGGACAGAGATTCGAACCCTTAGAATCCAGCAAACTTGACACAGACTGAGGTAGGATTCAAACCTCCATCTCACTCAGTAAATACAACAAAAGCAAAATACCAGAGTCATAATTAACAGAAACCCGTCTGTTTGCCCTAATACCCTGTGCCTTTGTGTTTATCCATCCTGTATAATTGATCAATGAAAACCCAATTTCAGGCTGCTTTTGCCTTGGCTGGTACATCTAAATCTTGCGATGCTATTTGTTTTCCTGTATGAAGTTTGTTTATTGCCATTTATATCTGAATGGACCTGGTCTGGTCTGGTCTGGTCTGGTATCGCCACACCAGAAAAGGCCGGTTCAGTTGTTTAAACTTAATACGCCGCTGACTTAAAGTTAAGGCCAGGTGCAGGTCGCTATCTGTAATGAAAAATTAATAAATTCAGCTCAGTTAAACCTCATTCTTGAGGCCAATGAGAGATGTATCAAGCCGGAGACCTCCAGTGCACAGTTATCTGCCTTACTGCCCTGACAGCCTCTTCAGGGATATTTCACATGGTCTACCAGCTCTTTTTTTGGAGTATAACCTGTGTCAATCCACATCTCCACATCTGTGAGACCTAAAAGATAAGATGTTAAGCCGCTTATTTTCTGCTTTTCCTTCTGCCCCCGACTCTGAGCCACCCAGCTCTCAGATCACAGTCCATCAACTGGACACTGCAGTCCAGGCTGCGAAAATGTCTACAGCAGAGTTTCCCAATCCGGTCCTGGAGGACCCAGACAACCATGTTTTTGCTCCTTCCCAGTTCCTTCCAGGGCAGGGAGCTCAGAGGGAGCAAAAACATGGACTCACCATGGGTCCCCACAGACTGGATTGGCGTGTTATGCTCTGCATGTATGTGTCTGTCTCTCATTTCCATTTCAGATTCTGTGGTCCCAGTGTTCCAGTTCCAGGATTTTGGCTTCTTGGTTGCTTCTTGTGAATAGCATGTAAATATGCCAAGTAAGGTTTTTATCTTCAGGTTTAGGCCAGGAATCCCAAATCCCAGTCTTGGAGGGCCAGGATCCAATGCAGTTTGCAGATTTCCCTGTTCAAACACAGCTACTAAATCTGATAATTAGCAGATTAAGCTATGTTTGGGCAGGGAAATCGGCAAACTGTGTTGGATTCTGGCAGTAGACATTTTAGGGAGTAGACTTGGTATTGGTTCACACAGTTAGCGCTCCTGTCTTGTCTATTATTTTACCTGGTGGCACTCCCAAAGTTCGCCCAGGTGTTCCTGGATCTCCGTGATTCATAACAATATATGTGAGAAAAGCCACAACGTACCTGCCAGTATTCTTTGAGTCCCATTACCTTCTCTCCCTTCCCCTTCCCTGTTCAGTTCAAAATCTGATTATGTCTCACCCTTAGACCGGGACGTAACAGGCGTGACCCAGTAAACTCACACCTGCCTCGTCCTCTGGATCACCAGACCTTGTTCACTCTGCCCAGCTGCTTCTGTTGTCCATCAATATACTTATTTATGCATTTATTTTCTACAGACAGTTTTTCAGGATTGCCACCCATTTACCTTCTCTAAAGGAAATTATTCGAGCCTTTCCCATTATTGTAGTGTTGGGTTTTTTTCAGTAAAATGACCGTAAATTGCCGTAAAGCAGACAGCTGGAGAAAAGGTGCCATACTGAGTAAAATCTGATCTCCTGGCTGATGGAGTGTGACGCACTGGCCCTAGCTGACGGAGTATGATGTGCTGGCCCTAGCTGACGGAGTATGACGCACTGGACCAAGCTAACGGAGTATGACACGCTGGCCCCAGCTGACGGAGTATGACGCGCTGGCCCTAGCTGACGGAATATGATGCGCTGGACCAACCTGACGGAGTATGACGTGCTGGACCAACCTGACGGAGTATGACGTGCTGGACCAAGCTGATGGCGTATGATGCGCTGGTCCTGGCTGACGGTGTGTCACGCACTGGACCTGGCTGACAGAGTGTGACGCACTGGACCTGGCTGATAGAGTATAATGCGCTGGCCCGCTGGATATCACTGCAACTTCGCGCCTCCAGACCTGAAGGTTCTGCATACGCGAGTGGAGACGGATTTAACAAGATGGTGGCAACACCCTTATCACCAGACTTTGCCAGATGCCAGGATGCATACCCAGCCCCGTACCCCCAAGGCCTCAAAGACAGTGCTTGTACAGTACTGTGCAAAAGTAAATGAAAATAAGGATTAAATGATCTTCATGTTCATGGAAAACTACGACATTATGTCTGTGAAAGTGCGTCAGCTTAGCCATTTCAATACCTACCCTGAAGTCACCCTGGTATTTGCAGTAGCCATCAAATACACCCATGCATTTTTTGACATGACTGCTAGCGTGCCATGTTTGGCTAATCAATGCCTATAACTAATTAATTCATTAAGGGGGCGGTGCAGTGGCATGTGTTATTGGCTCTGGGTCTAGGATTCGAGTTTATATGCTCTCCCCATGTCGTTGTGGGGTTTCTTCCAGGCTCTCCAGTTTCCCCCCACAGTCCAAAAACATGCTGAAGTTAACCGGAGTTACCAAATTGGCCGTGGGTGTGCCCTGCGATGGGTTGGTGCCCCATCCTGGATTATTTCTTGCCTTGTACCTGTAGCTTCCAGGATAATCTCTGGATCCCCACGACCCTGAATAGGACAAGCCGGTACAGAAAATGGATGGAATTAATTGAGCTGGTGGTGAAATTTATCGAACACATGAAAGGGCTGAGGTGCCCCTGAGCATGGAGGTTTGGGAACTGAAGTTGTGTTCATCTAGCCATCCAGCAAGATATCAGTGACTTTTTAAAGGCAGAAGAAATTCTTGTTAGTTTTTATTGTGTTGTAAATATTCTAATGTTAAATAATTTTTTTCTGAGCAAATATACACTTCCTACCCAGTTAAATTGCTTTAAATATTTAGTTTGACTCCTTAAGACTTTTACACAGTACTGTATGTAAAATGTATGTAAAATCCTTAGAGCTATGACCATAATTTCTCATCTGGCATGACTATCCACGATAGTATCATAGAGGTATCATTCATGCCGCAACCAGTGGGACGGAGAATCATTTTTTATGGGGAATTTTTCTTCGTTTGAAGACCAGCACGACACACTTGACGTGCTTTGTGTCATGGAGGCGGTCTCTGCTCCGGATAAGAGCGTAGTTAGGACACCGTTACCACAAACTGTTAACATCGCTTTTCATTTGCTCCTCGTTGCTCTCCCGCTCTTTCGTGCGTCAGGAAGATTACAACATATCCTCAGTGGAGAAATTACTTTTTTACGAGAACAGGGAGATCACTTTTGCTGCTTATAGTACTCTCTTTCCTTATTTCAGACCTGAACTGACATATTTGTGTGGGACAATGATTCAGTGAATTGGGTCGGCTTTAAGCCTTTTCTCAGGTCATATTTCGGAAAAGCAGAAGGGGAAAAAAATCTATCATACATCCTCTTTTGAGTGATTCTCTGTTGACGTTTTGGTTACTAGTTTGTTGTGACACTGTAACACCTTCCTAGGAAACCAGGAAAAATTATTCAGTTTTGACGACATGAAGATAACATGATTCTGAGCACAGACAGAGGCTGAATAAGCCGGTAATTCATGAGACTGTGCGCATGAATGGACATAAGCGGGTATTCCATGGCTTTCTAAATGATAATTTCACCCCTTTGTCAGAAAAACGCAGAGCCTTTCTCTGTGTCAAGCCAACAGAATCCTCATTCTGCGTCTGTGCAGTTTGCCCAAATCTTCAAAGGAACTAACAGATGTCTTGTGCGTTTTGAAATGGCACGAAACATGGCCACGTTTTTCTGGAACTTAATATGTTGGATTAGCGTGGAGATGCCAGCACCTAGCGCCGGATTTTCAATTAGTCCAGGCTCTTAATCGCATTATTGAAATAATTATCATCACAGTAGGGCTCCTCACCTAGTGTTTCAGGTGTACACCAGGTGCTAATGAGGAGATATTCCCGAAACCGCAAGATTCTGGCCCAGGAGGACCCGGAATCGACTTCTGCTGGTTTAATTAGAGCCAGGAAATGAGTGGGGAGAAAACAGACAGAAAGGCAGAAACAGATAACTAGCATGGCAGCTGAACAGAATCAGGGAGGACAAGGGTGCACTTCTGCTGGCCGAATCCCGCAGGGGCTCACCTGACTCACCGCACAAGGGTCGCTCGTTGACATCTGTCAGGGGCGTGAAAAATAAAACATTAAATCAAGATCCAGCAGATCGCAGCAGCGTCGAGGTCGCGAGAAGATGTTGTGAGACACGAACAATGGGTGAAGACGACTGCTTTGGTTTCTGAAACTGGAAGCAGCTACTCATCATTTTTTTTTGCTGACTGTTCTCTTCCTCTCCGAGTGAGAATCTGCCACCTTATGGCTGTTATCTATGGGGGAAAGTGAATAGCTGAATGGGAAATCTGTTTGCAGGTAGTAGTCAGCGCTAGCCATAATGCTTTATAACTCAGCGGGCAGCGCAGTAGAGCACCTCCAGAGCTCCAGCGAGGCTCTGGCAGCACCCTGGTGCAGCCTGCTGCTGGGCAAGCTGGGATGGTGCCTTCAGCTTCTCGCTTCTTCCTGGGACGCGAGGATGAAAAGGTGGGCACAGCTGCTCTGGAGATAGAACCGCTTAACTGAAATGAGGGGGAATGTGTCGTTCAGAGGCTGCGTCCCATGACCTTGAAGCGTCGATGATCGTGGTATGTGCTAGGAGCAGAGAGATGGGGTTGGGTGTCCCAGCTAAAAATTATTTGGGGGGGAGGCATGGTGAGGGGAAGAAGGCAGAGTCGAACTTTCTCTGGGCTTCATCAGGGGACTGTGTTCATAAAATGGTCGCCTGAATAGAAACAGCCTCTGATACAGTTGTTAATGCCTTGAACCCGAAGGAGTTGAACGAGCAAAATGAAGCTTGTTTGCAAATTCGGAGGCCAGAATCTCTCGCCGTCTGGCCCATCTATGGCAAGATCAGCGCTTCAGCACACGGTCGATCGACCACTGTCATAACGAAGACGTCCTACTGGAGTGGCCCCAAGTGACCCAAGCAAGGGGATGCCACATTTAACACATTTAATTTAACTGCAAAAGGAATGGGGGGGCGCTGGCTCACCAAGAAGATTGTAGATGCTCATTAAAAACACAATAACTGATTATGACATCATTAACATGCCTCACTTGATCCTTTCTGTAATCATCAGTAATGAAGAGGAGCTTCAGTTCAGTTGGCTATTACACGGCATGTTTCAGTGAATGCTGGCCATAACTCAGGGGTCCCAGTTCATCCCACAATGGGGCCAGGATTAGAAGCGGGCTCTCTATTTCACAACAGGTGGGCGCTGTATAGCACATCAGAACACGGAGCAGGGGCATGAAAAGCGGTTCAATCAGTGCTCAGAGGCCAACGTGCGTTTCGCTGTCCTTGGGATGGGCCCGGAGGGGAGAGGCAGCCGATAGGTTTATCGCAGGCTGTAAAGCCTCACGTAAAGGATTATTAGATTTTTCTTCCCCTCTCGGAGCAGAATCAAGATGCAGCCTAGCTTGTGACTGTTACCCACTTTATCTTGTCATAGCTTTGGAGGGGGAGTATTATATCCCTAACTGACATACTCCAGGTGTGGGTGCAACAGCGTCGACACATCTGGGCGCCCCCTGCTGTCAACATGACACAACACCAAGACACCTGTCCCTTAAGCTAATAGCGGCACACAATTTCATCTACCCCCTCGTGTCTGCCACCTGCTGGCCGCAGCTCCATTTCCCATCTATCACTGGTCAGCTACGATGCCTGAAGTGGATTCTGGCCCAGGAACACAACAGACGGGAAATTTCAAGCACGGGTGTGCTGCTGTACATCACTGAGGGTTAACGGAGGTGTCTCATTATCGCGGATTTCACACGTCGGCTCTCGCCAGTCCACACTGATGGAGGTGTCACTTTGATAATAACATATGGATTCTGGCCGGCCCGTTTCCGTGACCCTTTCTATGGGACACCGTCACTCCTCTCATCTTGCAGTCAGAGGCATTGATCGCCATGGTGGCCGCTTAGAGAACCTGGCGTGGAGGCTGTGTTTGGCACTTGGCCGCAGGCCACACACCATCTCCTCATGATCGTCTGGCTTGATGAGGCCTCTTATCAGTCAGGGGGTAAAAATGGCTTCATCCCTCCCCCACCCTGCTACGGGGTGATTAGGTCCTGAGCTCATAGCAGCCTATTTGAGAGGACGGCTTGAGAAACAGGAAATGAGAGGCGGAGCGGGTCGCGCGCCGGCACGCGCCGGCGCCTTGACTCCAGAAGCGAGAGCCCGCTCGGGGCTCGCCTCCCCGC
>JAAGVU020000129.1:23497139-23529256 GCA_011763525.2 Mormyrus iriodes
TGTATGTATGTATGTATGTATACAGTTAATTTAAATCACCTTGGTGTGTATATAAATAAAGAAAGAAAGAAGTCATTAGTCAGTGTGCAAACTTCTGAAATTTTTAAGTTGTTTAAAAACGTGTGTGTGTGTGTGTGTGTGTGTGTGTGTGTGAGTTATGTATATATTACGTTGTGGGGACATTTTGGTTCTCACAATGTGATAACAACAACCTGTTATTTTGATGTTGTGGAGACCATTTTTTCTTTGTCATCCCCCACAAAGGGAAACTCAATTTTATAAAAATTAGTGGTGGCAATCAAACAGCTAAAATTGCCAAAAGTCTTGTATTTTATTTGGTTACCTTATGGTTAAGGTTAGGGCTGGGTAGGGGTTCAGGTTGTCATTATTGGGTTTATAGTTTTTCCTACAGAAATGAATGGTTGCTGCAAAGATGAATACAAACGTGTTTTAAACCTGTTCCATAGTGCTTTTGAATCGAACTGCATTAACTGTGCGTCTGTTAGCTGTGTGGTATGCTCCTGGCAGGACACCCAAAGCAGCCACGGTGCTCTACTGACCAGAATATCAATCCAGTATCAAGAATGACACCATTATACTGCAGCATTGGCTCACAAGAAGAGCACACAGATATCAGCAGTATGCTTGCTGTTAGCTTCCATGCTTCTGTTATCCAAAATTACACTTTCATGTTTTCCTGACCCAGCTGGGTCTAAGCACTTTGTTCTGACAACAAAGCTCATCCAAAAATCTTTGTGTTACAGGTCTTGGGCCATTAACACTTTGGTCCACTAAACCTTAAACAGTAAATCCTACAGGTTCACTAATCCCAAAATACTGTGCCCTACAGATCTACACTTTTCCAATTTCTTTTCCAAAATCTTCAGTTTTCTCTATTCTCATTTCTTGAAAGCGTGGTTATCGGGTATCATATAAATAGCCTAAACCTTCAGCAGATCCACGGGCAGGAGTCTCACTGTATGGGTCCCGTGGTAATGAGAAATATGAGAAATCAAGCTTAATGTTTGTCTCCCTGCATTCCGGTTCACGAGGCCGAGCTGCAGAGGAGCAGCACAATTTTCTCAAATGCTAAATCCATTCACTCCTGACCCTTTCTGAAAGAGTGGGATTTTACGCCATGAGCATGAGGTGTTTTACTCATTTTTGCCTGATCTGCTGGGGCATTCCCTGTGAAAACATTTAAGATTTGTTTGGTGCAGAAGCTCAAGGTTTACCCTATCCAAAGATACTCCCCACCCCCCAGAATGCCCCCAAATTCCTTTTGTTATGTTTGGCTGTGTACTTGGGGCAAAAAAGACACACTCCAAGCATGTTTTTTTTTTTCTATGTTTTATGGTAGTATCTGGGTTGCCTCCCGATTGCGTTGGGTGTCTGCTATATGAGTTATTGAAACTTGGATGCTGGAAAGTGCTCCCCCTGGAGGTGGGTCTGTGCTTCCCCAGATTACTGACTTTACAGTGCCGTTACTTTTTAACTACATAACACTAATTTTTTGATAATCTACACTGCTGTGTTTAATGATGCTCAAAGAATATACAGTTGCAATACTGCACTTTGGGTCACCATTCACCTTTACCCTGTATTTATTGATTGAATGATATTGCGTAATGACATTTCTATTGTTGTTGGGTGGTACGGTGGTGCACTAGTTAGCACTGTTGCCTCACACCTCTGGGACCAGGGTTCGAGTCTCTGCCATGGCTCCATGTGTGTGCAGTTTGCAAGTTCTCCCTGTGTCATTGTGGGATTTCCTGCACTTACTCCAGTTTCCCCCCCACAGTCCAAAAACATGCTGAGGTTAAATGGAGTTGCCAAAATCCCCAGGGATGTGAATGTATCTAACATTGTACATGTTTCCACTTGCTGGGGAATCTTTGTGCATGTACAGTGCCAATAAAGATAGTAATTGTGATTTTAACATGCAGTATCAGGCTTTAAATACTTTAACCCTCCTCAAACTTGATCCTGTCGGGTTAAACCACCCAATAACTGAAATCCCATGATTATACTACCTACCGTGTTTCTCAAAGCCTCCAAACATTCAGCACTAGTTAATATGCAGGCCAGCTCTTGGGTGGAAACCACTCCTTTGAATCATACATCAGAGGCAGGATCCCTGATTCGGTACATGAGGTGGAGATATATACAGTGTCTATTCTTCAGAGCTATTATTTGTTTATCAGTATTCACTGATCCAACATTTAGGTGAAAACATTTGTACCCTATTTGTGTAAGGCTCAGTGGGTTAGGATGCTGTGTCTCCGTTCGGAAGGTTACTAGTTTAAATCCCAGGTCACTGTGGGGCCCCTGATTGAGGCTGTTATTACCCAGTTGCTGCTGGTACTGGGTGACCTTGCTTTCTCAAAAACACGTATGCTGCTTTTGATATGATCTAGGAATGGGCAAATGAAGCTTTGTGAGCCACTTTCTGAATTTTCTGACCCTACTAGACGGCGCTGCCTGTTCAAAAAGGGGCCCAAAGCATGCCCCACCATCTAATAGGGTCAAGAGGTCCAGCAAATGATTCCTGAGGCTTCATTTGACCATCACCAATAAAAGCATTTGCTTGATGTGTAAATTGAAATCTCTACTTAGTTTACCAGTATTAGCATAAGAAGCAGCTGTTTGTAGGAATACTTTGATTTACTCATAATACAGGATCCTGCCATGACAGAGTCATGTAATTGTGTAATTAAAAAGAGAATTTTAAGACGTCAGTCTCCATTTTCACAATTCTGTTGGAATGAACTCTGTACCCATTGCAGGCTCTGTGTTTACCTCTCCTCCCATGTCAGTGCCATGGTCCTCCGCTGGGCCCCCAGCAGACAAAAGGAATGACGTTTACGTAGATTGGTGTCTACATTTGCCATACTGTCTGTGTATGTGAGCATGTGTTAAATTCAATTCGATTTATTTTTATATAGTGCTAACAGAGTCACCCCAAGGCATCCGACAAGAGTGTATGGTAGTGAGGGCCAATTGAAGTCTCATGAACCATTTGCTGTATTTTTTGACCCCCACTAGATGGTGCTCTTGGCTGGCTTTGGGGCATGCTTTGACCCATTTTGTTGAGTAGACAGCACCATCTAGCAGGGTCATAAATACAGCAAGTGGTTGATTTGGCTATCACTAGTGTATGGCAATGCATTATTAAATGTATACAGAATGGTGCATGAAATGGGGAAAAGGAGATGCAGAAGACAAAGGAGGAGAGGAACCAAAAACTCCTGAGCAGGGAGGGAAAAAACCTCTGGGGGTCTAAGGTCAACTTGCTACCCCCCCCCCCATGCTAACATTATGGAAAACATTAAGAATGGGCCTGATTTAATAAAAGCAAGATGTAAACTGATAACAGGGTCAGAGTCCATTAATGAATCAGTTCTGAAACTCAGAGTTTGCCCTACCCTGCGTCTTAAGTGTCATGGGTTAGGCCCTACACCATTGTAACCCTAATGTTATTGAAGATTGACGGGTGGATGGATGGAGGTGAACAGGTTTCCTCTTTAAAAAGTCTGAAAAGGCCTTTTTTATCAGCACCAAACATTAACACGATTGCTAGAATGCAGCATGAATTACTTTCCAGCAGTAAAGAACTTTCCAGGAGCTGTCTCATCTAAGCCCTGCAACATCTAAACAACGTTCGTCACGGCTGCATGTTTAGTGCGGTCACTTTGGTGCTGCTTCGCACTTGGATATTCAATCTTCAGAAAATAAATAAATACCGGGCAATTAACAGCAAAGTAAATAAATCCGTGAGCCATCGCTCCACTGTTGATGTCTCACTCCTGCCACCTACGAAGAGATCATTACTTATTTGTATCTCATATTCTTCACGCAGTAACCAAGGCTAAATCGTGTGGGGCTAATGATTCCTGGTTACAGCTGTGCCAGGTGGCTGTTGGTTTATTTAACAGCTTTTATGTTGAGCTGTGGAGCTGGGAGGGTTTCACAGTGACTCTCCGGGCTCGTGTTGCATCTGGGATCGGCATGAGCGTGACAGGATGTGTCAGGGAGCAGGGCCGGGAGGGTGCTGATGCGTAATGGAATCTGAGAGTAACCTGAGGAAAATAAAAGCCAGGAGCGTCACATTAAAAGGCCCAGGGGCTTGGGTCATGTGGCGGCCTAGTGAATAGCATTGTGGTCTGACAACCCTACGGGTTGGTATTTGAACCCGCCCCCCCCAAGCTTTGTGTGGGGGATTTGTATGTCCCCCATAAGCTTTAATGCATTTCCTCTGGGTCACCTGATTTCCAAGTCCAAAGTCAGTCCAAATTCATGCCGTTTCACTGGACTGATGTCTGTAAAATACCCATAGTATCTAGGGACCCTCTCCTAGAAAAGGAACCGCTATTAGACCTTAAATCAAATCAATGCAACTGTGATGAAATTATAACCTTTGTTATAAGTACATAAGTACAAGGTGTCCCTTGCTTTGTCAACTGTACAGGCTTATCATGACCCTAACAGAAGATGGATGTTTGGGTAATTGTATTCGAAAACAAATGGTTACCGCAGCCTTATATCTTTTAAAATACGTACATTTAGAACCCCCCAAAAAGTCGTTGCCTTTGCTTGTAAAGGTCACCATAATAAAATGCAAACAATGGGGAATGAATCCAGAATTCCTTTCAGCAGAGGATGAAGTCGCACGTCGCTCCTCCGGCTCCGTGCCGACACGCTGGGACGTGTAAATCCCTCCTTTATGTAAAGGTGAGCTCCGTACCCCCATCATGTACAGCAAAGGTTCCCTTTTCAGCCGCCCACACCGCAAACCTAATTGATGGGACGCCTTACGAAACCTGGCCGTTATCAGTGGAGCGCAGGCGAACCGGGAGGAATTACAACTGTCTCTTACATTTCTCGACAAGAGCGCGAGAGAGCAGGCAAAAATGCAAAGTCGCAATTTCCTGCCTAAACTATATTTTTTCCTTATTTTTAGCCTGAAAGAAAATAAAAATTTATTTGAAATTATTATTATTATAAATACCATTGCTACTACTAATAACAATAATCCAAAGTAATCCAAAACCCCATATTATTATTGTCATTCATGTTATTATTTCTCAGTTATAGAGGATTTTTTGCTTCCAAAAAACACATTCAACAAATAAATAATGCATTTATAGAGCATTCAGAAGCTGCATATAAGTCTACCTTAATATCCTAATGTACCTTAATGGCTTTAATATACATTAAAAATAAAAACAAGCATTATAACGTAACGTATAATAATGTAATATGATTATAATGTTTATTACCATAAAATGTTTGTTATTAATGAATATTAAAACTGTTAAGGTATGTTGGGATTTTAAGGTATATTAACATGCTGCTTATGAATGCTCTATGAATGCATTATAAAGGCATTATGAAGGTGCAGTTAATGTAAAGCGTCATCCAACAAATATGAATGAGGCCTTTATTTTTTAACCATGTTTAATTTATTCAGAAGCCCTGCTTTAACTGCTGCTACAGGAGCTTAAAATACCAAGGCCAGCTTGACTGTATAAATCAGCTATTTGCAGAAAGTGGTAATTAGTTTTGCTAACGATAATTACAGACCAAAGCAACAAAGCTCATTTACTGGCCTCTTCGGGGGCTTTGGGGGTGTTCACAGGCACAGGACTGCACTTTAGTCACATGCTGCCTTTTCGTGGGTGACATGCTCTTATTGAAAGGCTTGTATTTTGAGTGTGATGGGCCCCATTTTAAACACCTTAATCATTTTGCTGATGCCATCCAGGTCGCCTTGAGTGCTTTTGGTTTTTTTAGGATTTAAATCTGGACCAATTTAGCCGCATGAGGCTTTTGAGGAACATTTAAGGATTTCCACATTTTGTATTGCATAAAAAAACAAGCTTAGTACATAAAAATGTAATAGAAAATACAGTGACCAATAATGTAACCCTCTTATTTTGTTAATAATAATGCTTCCCCAAGTCTACCGGGACGAGGATAAACGGAATGGGGTTACAGTGAACATAAAGGGATCTTTTCTTTATTTTGGTTTCCAAGCAAAACAGCTTCACACACTCGTTGCTCCCACCTCTCTCCCAGCTCGAAACACAAGTTATTTTCAACATAATAAAATAAATCAGAATCAGGATCAACTTTACTCACTATGGTCAGCCCAAGTACAAGGAATTTGCTTTGGTGTAATTGCTTACATTAAAGTGAAATCAAGCAACTTGCAAAAATAACATAACATAGAGTATTAACACTGAGCAGTAATCAACCAGCAGCAAAGAGCGTATACAAGTTAATTAAAAAAAGTACACTACATATATAAATGCATACATTTTTTTTAACATTTTAACCATAAGCCTACACTAGTATTAACAATAAATGTACCTCTGTGATGGGAGGCACCAGTTCCTCTTCCCAACAAAGATCGTGCTTATGTCACATGACATTTACTGCCAGTGTGTGGTACAGAAAAAACACAGATGAGACATAATTTTCAGCATCTGATGACCAACATTTTGGAGCAAATGAAAGATGTGCCGCAGCCAAAATGAATCCAGCAAAATGATGCAAATATGTCATAATGTCATTAAAGAATTCATTTTTTTAAAAGAAGCTGCATACACAGAGTGGGCCAGAAGGGCGGAGACTTCGTGCGGTGACGCTGAGAAGGGGGCAGTGAACTGTAATAATTCACCCAAATTATTCCTGTCAGCACTGACGTGTTTAACCGAGGCTTGATTTAATCCCATAATAGCGTGCTGACCTTTGGCCCGGCCTCGTGCTTCAGTAATTAATGGGGCCCGTGTTATTTGCAAAGTGACATCGCGAACATGGGAAATCCAAAATGAAAGCAGCGTAAACGCAGGGGATGGCTGTGCTTGAGTGCGGTGAATCACTTGGCCCTGTGCTGGCTGAGAGCGGGTGGGGAGCCTCATCTGAGTGGAGTGGGAATGGGGTGGGGGGAGTCAAAGGTCAAAGGTCACCTGGCCCCAACCTAGAAGGTGCCCAAATTCCATTTAATACTTTAGCCGTTATCTCTTACTGGCTGCTGTGTCTCTCATGAAGCTGAGTAAAAGTGAAAAGATAGGATCCTAACCCTCGTTTCACCTTCAAACCTACTTTCTGTTCCGCAGACGGCACTGGAGAAGGATGTTAACGAGATCCATCTGCTGCAGGTAGATATCCTCTTTTTCTGGATACTTCCACCCGGATGCTGAGGGCACCGGGGTTATCTTGGTGCAGATCGATGTGACAAGACTGCTCCAGCTAATATCTGGGGGGCTTGTTTTGAAGTTGGGGTTTTGGTGGGGGACAAGGGGTGGGGGTGAGCAATAGCCTGGCAGAAATGCAGTTCATGGAAGCAGCTGGCCTTCCGGAATGTGTGATTGACATTCCTGTGAAGAGATGGCAAGACAGAAACAAAAAAGCACCAGACACCTTCAGCCTGTGCCACGGGAATAATTCAGACGTGATCACTTGCTTTCCATTTGCCGTGCTTCGCACATACGTCGTAAGAGTCCACGGGGAAAAAAATCCACAAAGACTTTAATGAGGTGTCCCCACCAAAACAAGGTGATTGGAGGGCAAATCATGGGACAGGAGATGGTCATCACGTCTCCCGCTTGTTTCTCAACGTTGACAGCTTAATGACTGCTCTGCAGAGCATACAGAAAGTTCTCATCGGGATCTTCATCAGAGCAGGAGGATAGTAGATGTACTGTTACAATTGTATAGATACCTTCGGATCCAGGGAGCAATGGGGGGGGCACCTTTGCACTTCCCCTGACTCTGCTGGCCCACATAGTTGCCACACAAACTCTGAATTTCAATCAGCTGGTGAAGGAGAGGGAGAGAGAAGTAAGAGTGAGTGGGGGGGGGGTTGGTTTCCCTCTCCTTCGCTTTCTGATGTTGTTGAAGGGAGCATTCCCCGGTCAACTCCACATTCCTGGCTCGTTGCAGGGGTGTGAGGTGGGAACGGACTCCTAACAGCCTGAGCGTGCGACTCCGAGTTCCCCCATTTTCTCAGAGGAGTCGCACTCCATGCCGCGTGAGAGCTGATAATTTCCCCCGTCGCCAAGTTAGCAGTGCGAGAGGGGACTTCGGGGCTGATTAGGGACGTCCCTGTCAAGCGTCACCTTCACGGGGAGCAGAGCACTTGTGCAGAGGCCCAATTGTTCTTTCCCCTCCTTCCCAGTGTTCCTGCGCATGCCGGAGGAAGGCCTCACACCGGACTCTGCGGTCTATATCCTGCGTTAAAAATCAGCATTCTGTTTACCTGGCCCTACCCCCCCCCCACCCCCAACTCACTTGATACATTTTAACATCAGCACCCCATACACTGATTATTTAGTTAACCTACTCCAGGTTCTGCATCATGGGGGCCCGGCTGATGTAATTTTGTCCCGGGTTTGGGAATTATACACAGCAAGCCTGCTGTTTGCCATTGGTACAGATGTTAGACTCAGTGCACATGGCTTTCATTCGTCTTGGAAACTCGACTGCAGGTGCGTATGTAAGAATCAGTGTTTGGACCTCCCAGGATAGGGTGCAGACAGAAAGCAAGCCTGCTACCTCGCTTCACCTGTGACCGATTCTCACAGGAGCCTTGTTTTCTTGTGTCCCAAACCGCAATGTCCAATTCCAAGTGTGACTCACTCTACACGGCGTGTTGTTTCCTGTGTTCTGCTCTCCCTGCTGACACCAGAACGTCTGTCTTTTGGTTCTTTCCTCCCCGTTGGTTTCGCTAAACTCATCACCACCCCCAAATAGAGTTATTCCTGTTCCTTCCTGCCATCTCTGTACCATACGCTTCTGTTAAGTAAGTCTACCAGTCTACGATAACCAAAGTACCTCGCAAGCAGAGACTAATTCTTGCCTGACATTTCCCTAATTGTCACTGTTGGCTGGATCTGTTCCAGAGAGATCTGTGTGGGATGAATTTTGGCCGAAAGCGGCAGTCATTACTGTCGTGGCTGAGCTTCCTGTGAGTTAATTTGACCATGATTTGAAAGCTGGAGTGATTGGTTCTAGCTGGAATGGGGTGTTCTGGATGGTTTTGATGACGCAGGGAAGCTGAGGAGATTGACCTGCCCCCGTCCCCCCTGCAGGTCTGTCTCTGGGCACCGTGATGATTAGGTGTGCGGTGACGAGGTCACGGGGGGGGGGGGGGGGGGTTATGGACCGGACCCATGTCCCCTATCAGAGCCCATACCTTCAACTTCCTGTGGAATGTGTCATATTTCATCTTTGTGTTATTTTCGTTATCTTTTTCCACATGATTTTTCAGGGAAGATAAAAATAATAATAATAATAATCCAAGGTCGTGACCTCTGTGCCCTTTACACAGCTACAGCCACATGCCGTGATGGTGTCCTGCAAGCCCAGGAGAGATGCCGTACCCCAGATGTTTAAAACAAACACATATAGCCATCAAAAAACAAGTGAAAACTGCAGGAGGCGTGAGTGGTACTGCCATTAGGGGGCAGTTATATTTATGAGGGAGGCCAGGGGTGGGTTTGCTGTTTCTGGGGCCCCATAACTGAAAGAGAAATGAGAGAGAATTAAAAACAACGTAAGGTCAATAACGAGGCCCCGAGGTTCCCAGCAGGCCAGAGCCCCACAGTGCAGCCTTGCCATCAAGCAGACGTTTGATAGCTGGCTGCCAATTTCAAGCCTCTCTACAGGTTTACATGGCTGCTCTGAGAGCAGTCACCATCGTCATATATAAACCTAAACATCATGGCGGTCACTTTGCCAGCTTGTGCTAACTGCCTGAAAGGAAGAGCTTGCCTCTGTATATCTAAATCATTTACAGAGGATATATATTTCACCTTCCCCCCACCCATTTGTTAATGGGAGCTCTTAAGGCATGGCTGTTTGGTGCGGAGTGGCAGGTTTATTGGTCAGTTTGCATCAAGGGAGTGAGAAGAGACCGTAAAACACGCTAACGGCGCAGCAAAGCTAGACTATCAGCACGCCGCGCTCTCTCCATGGCCACGGAATGAGAGTCACGCTCATATTTCAATAGTGGCTTTTACATATGTTTGGCCCTAAGGAAACATGGAGCGCTTACTGGCACTAGCTCTAACAGTGAAATACAGCTCCCTCACAGGATCGGTCCCTGTCTTGCCCCATTCTGTACATAATTTCCCTGTTGGCCAGCAGGTGTCGCTAGCCACCCCATTTTCCTGATGCTTCCCAATGTTTGGGGCTGCTCTGTTCCTAGTGTATTCTCTTGCTTCCCGGGCTGCCATGTGGCTGTAAGGGCACCAAGCGGACGGTTGCAAATTGAGCATCTGCTACTATCGTTGGACAAATTGTATTTTGTGCCACTACATATGTTTCTCATAACCTTGTTAAGTATGTTTCCTTATGGTTTTAAATGAATCTTATGTTTCTATATGTAAACACTGGCTGGATAACACTTTACAACACTAGTCCTTGGTAATTTAGTAGTAACTCAGTTACTACTCAAATACAAATCATGAACAAATATACAGTAATTTGTGGTTAATTAATACATTAAGTAAAAGTTAGTTCATTATTAATTAAGGTTATAATATAATTTGCGCTCCATAAAGTGTTACCGTTTTTGATTGGTCATTTTGCCTGTATTTAGACCCCTTGTGGTCCACCCCCCCACGTCAGCTGCTTCCTATCTTCGAGCATCTGGCCTGAGAAGTGTCATAAAATGAGGTTTGATTTAAATACATTTAAACAATATCTAGAATGTGATGAACATGTGGTGCCCTAGCATCTTTCTCAGAAGGGGCCTGCAATCAATTTTCTGCTTGAGATTTTTTTTTTTATTGTTCAAATCACAGGGTCCCTTGTGTAGTAATTGCAGCCTTAGCCCCAGGTGTCACGGCCCGGGTGCAGGAGAGACTGGAGGTGAACAAAAAGCACACACCCCCCACACTGCCCCAGTTTTTGCTGTAAATCAGACTCTGGACTATGGGCCTAATTCAACAACATCATGGTGCAAAAGGTGGAACTTGGTGTAGCATAATTTGCTAAATTCAGTCATTGTCATCATCATTATTAATTGTCTTACCAGGGAGGGGCTCCAGGTGTGCATCCAGACTTGGGCTTTGTGGGACGCTGTGCAGGTACATATGGCGGGGAGCGGGGGGGAGGCTGAATGCCTGAATGATTGAACCCCTTTGAGGTTCTAAGTACCTCTTTTTCATAACCAAACAATATTCCCAGGGGGCTAAATTTGCCTAGATGGACACCTCACCCCCTCCCCCTCCCGCCTTTGAGATTTTCAGCGTTTGTTCAGCCACTAGTGCTGAACTGGTGGTGAAACTCTGCACTATGGATCATCTTTATGTAATAGGCCAGAAAAGGACTCACTTTTGCAGAGCAAAAATTGAAATGAATTTTTTGAAATTTTAAAATTCATTTTTAAAAGTGTTTTGTATTAACCACCTTTGATAATGTGGTGTAGTGCAAAGAAAAATGAACCAGCGATATGTGAAAAAATTCACCCACAAGACCAAAATGAACAAGATACTAGTTGAACTTCCATAACTATTTGTTCTATTCAGGGTCATAAGGAGTCCAGGGCCTACAGGAACAAGGTAGAAAACACTCACATGCCTATGGGTAATCTGATAACTCCAATTAACCTTGACGACACAGGGATGACATGCAAATTTTCCACCCATGGAGCCTTGGTAGAGACTCGAAACCAGGTCCCAGAGGTGTGAGACAACAGTGCTAACCACTCTGGCACTGTGCTATTTGTATTTATCCCTGGCTATTCAGTGGAAGCTCAGCCTAGCTGCATTTATGCCTCGTTCACTGCTCCTCAGCTGTATGTTTGCAATGTATTATTTGCCTTGCTTGTACGTCGCATTGTACAAAAGCATCGGCTAATAAATATATGTGCAGGGAAATATTCCTGGATAAAATGAAACTGCATTTACGTAACACCAGTGATTAAGAATGTAACCCAAACCACATGGAGCTGACAGTTCATATGGAAGCCATGGGTGTGGCGGTAACAGAAGGAGCAGAGCACAGCCCCATCAGGCTCGCCTCGGCGTTCCTCTTGAAGGACAACGACGTTTCTGCCAGAAAAGCTGAAACAGAAATGGTTTATTATGTCGTATATTCCGATAATCCAACACGGGCCTCAGGGAAAGCAGAGGGCACATGGGGGCCAGCAAACCGGGACCTGGCAAAACAAACATACGTCTGTCGTGTCCGGGGAGGGGGGTGACAAGCCATCGTGGACATTCCACCTCTCCCCGACGTTCCGGGAGTTGCTGGTGAATGATGCGCAACATCCCAAAATCTGTCACTCCGATTAATGCCAGTAGTTTGCCGGAAAGCCCCTTTACCACCAGAGCCCCACCCTACCCAGTCAGCAAATTTTAGTTAACACCACAACACCCCCGCCAGCCAAAGATGTGGTATTCAGTGTGGTATTCCTGTATTTTCAGAATTTACAGTGATTTTCTGCAATTTGCCATAATACTGGCCAAGCCTAGCCAGCAACACTCCCCCCCCCCCCCCCACCCCCGTTGACCCTCATCCACCTTCCTGAAATCAATATGCCTAAGGCCGAATGTATGGAAATATCGATGTGGCTCCAGATGGAACATGGGAAGCCCAGATGCCTTGTTGGTGTCTCCCGGGTGGTATGCGTTCCCTCCCAATGGGGTGGGGGGGCACTGTGACCAAATTCCTCCAGGACTGGGCATCCGAATCCTGCACTGTGATGTGTATGAGGATTCTCTCTGTCTGTTTGTGAGATCATTTAAATATTACATTGTGGGGACCAAATGTCAGGTTGTCATTGCTGGGATTAGGGTTTTTCCCATAGAAACAAATGTCCCCGTAAAGATATAGATACCTAATCAGTGTGTATTTGTGTCTGTGAGTACATTCCCTGTACCTACCCCGCAGTACCCTGGCATCCTGTCTCAGGCGTCCCCGGGAGTAGCCCCAGGCTCACCATGACCCGGCTCAAATGGCTGGAAGGTGAATGGACAGCCAGCACAGTCTCTTTGGCAGAAACAGGCATGAGCCAGAGGAAACACAAGGAGGCGCTGTGGAGCCATAAGACACAGTAATCTCATCACGTCTGAGAATGTTTTGCCACAGAGAACCTGGAAGAGAGTTGACTGCAAGAATGTTTATGAATGCTAGAGGTGGATCTTTGAACCTCAGGGGCTTGACTCTGACCCATAGCCCCTGAGTGTTTGTTAGATTCTCAGACAACCATCTAATTTAGACGCCTACCCCAGGGAGGACAGGGTGTAATGTAGGACTCAGTCAATCACTGTCGCACTCCCACAGATACACTGTGAGCAACTTACAACTGAAGCAATACAGAGAGAGTACACAGTCCACACACAGTGGGGGGGGGGTTTGAACCTATAATCAATCAGCAGTGATACATGTCTATCCTGTGAACAAGTATAATGCCCTTAGGGGACTATAGAAGATATATTTAAGTATAAATTTATAATGTCATTTAACATGCACACAGAATGGCAATGAATTAAAACCTTAAAATGCCACAGAGAGGGAAAATCAATTTTATGTATATAAAAACAAAATACTCCGGGTTGTGGTGTTTAAGTCAGAACCCCTGCTGGCCAGAGGCAAAGTTATATCCGTGAGAGGCAGTTATGCTGAGATATTAGCAGGACTGGCATTTTATGGCAGCAGTTCGTGGTGGGTGGTAACAGTCCCAGCGAGATCACTTTGGCCGTCGGCTGGTCTTTGTTTCTCATTCCTGTGCCAGAAACCCCCCCCCACCCGTTGTCAAGGACAGGCCAGTACGTGAAGAATCTGGGGGACATTCTGCCCTCGTCCCAGTATTGGGTCAGTCAGCCTGCGTGGGAAGGTATGTAAGGGGATTTGGAAGGGGGTATGTGTGGAAGTAGCTGAGGATTAGGAGGTTAGGGGTGAGCTGGGGGTATCGTCAGAGGTACCAAAAACAGGGACTGCTCATGTGAGCTGGTTCTGGAGGTCGATGGAACAGGTACGGCCACGCAGGCAGGGAACAGAAAGCTCATCATCCATCCCAGAGTCCATCGTAGGCATCCGTCACTAACTGATGGCCAACACCGTCCTCACCTTCTGCGACCAGTGCCCAATGCGGAGACGGGGACCTGAAAAGCTCGACGTTCTGATATTCATGGTCTGTTTGTGGGCGGGCGCAGTGGACCGCTAAATTAAACCGCCACGTTCAGGCGGAGAGGGACCTGTCACGGTCGTATAAAAGGACCCGGACGCTTTGGGGGGGGGGGCAGACTGATGAGTTCATTATAAGACTGACCCACAGCTCGCAGCGATGTGGACGCATGTGTGGCCACGCACATGCGCACACACACACACACACACACACACACACAAACAAGCGGAATGTAATTGCATTTCTATGTCGTGCTGGGTGACTCTGTCTGGACAGAAAATTATATAGGGTTATCTTTCAGCGAGTGATGCGGAACGCGTACCGGCATCGCGGTGAAGGTTACCACACCCCACGTGAACACAGCCGCAGCATGTCACTGAAGGGAAAGGCCCGGCAGGGCACGTTATACAGCCGGGCATGGAATGCGCTGCTTGCGTCGCTGCAAGGTTATCCGACTGTCGGACCGTCGCCGGCCAGAGGCCCACGGGGGAGGGGGAGGTGTTTTATGAAATGAACAGAAGTAGGAATAATCACAATGAATGGTGTACAAACGATGCAGCCCTGATTAAGGACATCATTGCTGATGCTTTTAGCTAAAATGTTTTATTTGTGTGGCTCCACATTTAAATGATTTGGATTGAACAGCAGGTCATCTAAATTAACTGAGTTATCCAAGATGTTTGTAAATCCGAGAGAGAGTGACAGCACAAACCATGATGTGCTGGTATTCAAATTTGAAAAAAAAAATGATGATGATGAATTAGGATGTTCTGTCTTCCTCCCAGAGGCATGTTATAAAAAGTAATAAACTTCGTAGTATAAAACCATGTTGATCAGTTTCCAACCATCACAAAAGATCCCCGTTTCCCAGTTGCACATAGGTTGGTGCTGGTGGTACAGTGGCTTACTGGGAAGCACTGTGACCCCCAACTCTGTGCGTGGACTTTGCTTATTCTCCCCGGGGGGAATTTCCTCGAAAAATATGTGTTAGGCTAATCTGAGTTGCCCTTGGTGTGCCTGTGCCCTGTGATGCACCGATGTCCTATTTGTGGTGTTCCTTGCCTCTCACCCTGTGCATCCTAGGATGGGCTCTAGGTCTACTGTGACCCTGTCCCAAATAAACGGATATGGAAGATGGAAGGATGCAGCTTGATGTCTCCCATACTTTAGGTTGGAGTGTATTTTTGAGCTTCAAACAAAATCCAGGCCCACGGATCCCGAGCTGTTGAGTTACCACATTTGTTAAGATTAATCTTAGTCGAACTTAATCAAGCCCTTTTCCCGAGAAGCCTGGCATTTCTCTGTGGATGGAAACGGGAGCACGATGCCGCGTTGGCATTCCTGCCCACATGTGAAGGTCAGCCACTCTTCAGTCGCAGCCGATTCCCCCGGCTCCGCCGCGCCAGATCGTGAGCAGCTTTCCGCCTTGTGAAGTTCCATCTTCAGCAAATCTCTCAGGAGAGCAAATTTAGGCATCGGACTCATTATTTCCCAGGATGCCTTGCTGAGCACAAAATATTTCTCGGTATTCACTTCTGCTGGTAAGTAATCAGGAGGGATATTTGATGTGCTTATTTTAAACCTCGGCCAGGGAGAAAGAGGGGAAAAAAACAGTGGTAAACCAAAGGTAGGATTTGACCTAGAACATTTCTATGGATTTAGTAAACAAAAAGACGCACAACTCAACAGAAATGCTGGTATCCTCAGACACAAAAGGACCACATCAGACACACCTGACTCCCACACAAGTAGCAGCTTGGCATCACAGGATGGTTCCTGAACAAGCAAAGGACCCTTTGGAAGACAGGGAAAGAACATATTAGTCTTGGAGGAGGTGAAGTAAAGTATTTCCTAGTAGTACAGGAATATCAGGGAGGGCCCAACACTGCATCGTGCTTCATGCTAAAATGCTGATAAATATTAATTTGTTTTTAAATGCTTTAGTGAATGCTTTCGGCTGCAACATATACACTCTGCAGAAACAGATGTGACCAGAGAGGATCTCTTTTGGTTTCGTCACCCATGTAGCTGTAATGTGATTTTGCTTATTTGGCAGACAATTTTGTCCAAAGTGACATACAATTAAGAAGGCAGAGTCACACAGACCCTGGAGCAATTGGGGGTTTAGGATCTTGCTCAGGGGACCAACGACGAAATTATTCTGCCGACCACAAGATTCAATCCAGCGACCTTCCAACCACCCAAACAGCATCTTGAGCTGCAAAGCAAGTATTACATGCATTTTTGAAGAGACAGCTTAAGAAAAACCCAAAAATAATGTCCCATTACAGGATTTAGGGTGGGGTTCATTCTGTTAGGTTGCACCTTGGTCTCTGTATTCTGAAGCTCTTAGGAAGGTGTAGTGAAACTATATTACAGTCACTTCTCAGGGGTTTATGGACCCGAAGAGCAGGATACAAGTAAATGCAGCAGGTTATGGCCAGGGTAAAACATATCTGCAAGCAGCTGACATATCCACCGCATTATAATGTAATACTGTCTCACTTGGTGCTTCAAAGATTCTCAGGTCACAAGTCAATGACGAATAAATCCTTGCATTTACTTACCCCCGTGGGGATCTCCTGTGGTTTCTGCTCATTAAACCTTCATCTTTAACTCAGTAAAATAGTCAGCCCCCCTGGCCTGCCCCTGACCCTCCGGCCCCAGGTGAATTTGTGATGTCCTTGCAGGAGGATCATAATCAGACTCATTTCTGTTCTCCATATATATTCATTTTTTGTATTATTGGCCCATTTTGCACACATATTTGTGTTACTTTACCCCTTTTTACTTTCAAAGGGAACTCTTTCATGCCCACATAGCAGTTTGTCGAACCAGTAGCACATTTGCTTTATGGCTTGTGAAGGTAAAAGTAAACCACAGAGCCAGTTAAGGGGGCTAAGTGGGTCTTCTTCCTGCTTTGGAGCTGAAGATTTTTGGGAAGATACTAATGATGCTGATGAATGACAGATTTTGTTCTGGAACCAGGTTCAGAAAGAAGATATAATGTTCAGACCTGACCACATATGTGGATCCAGGGGGTGGCAAGGGGTGGCCACCCTAGACTGAAACCTGGCCACCCCATTGACCACCCCTGTTATATTTGCATTTTGGTGGCATTTTTGTTTGTCCAGAATTACGTTTTTTTTAGAGGTGGAACTTTTTTGTACAGCCACAAGACAACTGGGGACCACTGCCTGAATTATAAATAATGTAGAGTTATAGCGTTTAGGTACCTTAAATATTCCCTTACGGTCTAGGTGCCTTGTACTCATATTTAGATTTATGTGCCACCCAAAAATGACCTCTAGTCCCACCCTGGCCACCCCCCTAAAAGTTTGCTGGCTCTGCTACTGCCTGACCAAGTTGGGTTTATAGGAAAACAGCAGAGTAAACCAGCAAAGTTAAATGCAGACAAGGAATGGACTATTCCATTGCAGCATGTACTGTACCATTGAAGCATGGACTATTCCATTGCAGCCTAGACTATACCATTGTGGCATGGACTATACCATTGCAGCATGTCACTGACATCTATGGCAGCTGGCCGAAAAAGTGAACTCCAGGGAATACCAGTCCCCCCAATGGTACTTTCACTTCTCTTCACTCAGCTTCTAAACAGAATTTCTTGATGAGCGCTACCAGCTAACACTTCAGCAACCCAACAGCACGATTACACTCTGCAGTGCCCTGATTCCAGACCCTGAGAGCTTCAGGCACATTTTCCTGCTCATTGCACTACACTTTCACCACAGCTGTGATTACCCCTGTCACTTCCCAAGGGGGGCAAGGGGGCACTTTGCAACTGCCCCTCCCTTACTGGCATAAGATAAAATGCATTGCATTCCCCATGGCCACGTCTGTGTAGAAAGTGACGAGGCTCTGGTATGGTCTGCCCCAAGCAAAGGTCGAGTCGGCTGTAGTAGGAAAAGGGTGATGAAGTCTTGAAGCATTTCCTGGCAGAAGGGTAGATGCCTCGTCTGAAAAAAGGGGCATCCAGTGTAATGAAGCTGGATGTATGAGGCCTGGAGGCAGGTAGGAGGTGATTATGCCCCCACTGCCCCCCCACCTCTCTCTGCTTGCTCTCAGCAGCGGAATGATTTATACACCATCTGTCCCATCTGGTGGCCCTGGCCAGACGGACCCCCCCCCCCGGCACCCATTCCCTCACTCCACATGGGCACCACAAAGCACCACCCCCCTGTAATTAAATTAAATTCCCTCCTGGACATTTTGGGTCTGTGGAGTAGTCGGGGCCATGGCCGAGCGATAGCAGAATCGGATTATAACCCTGCTTGCCGGAGCGCCAGACGATTCCAGGAGCTCCGAGTCATTGCTTTCCCAGGATCAGGGGCGGGATGTGATCTTCCGAATCACGGACAAGTGGAAATGGAGGCAAATGCCACGCCGATGCTGCTGTCGCCGCAGAAATAGGCGGTTAAAGGGAGCGGGGGCTGCGCTTTACACCACCGGCTTGTGACTCACCCCCGTGTGTTCCAGCGGATTCCACAACGACGCTACGGCTACAAGCCTTGGCAGGGAGACATCCAGCCGCAAGCTGGAAGTTTAAAGTCTCTCCGGGGACTCTGCCTGACGTCTGTGAAGCTGGGGAGGCAGACAACGGCGTCTGCAGCTGGGAGTCGCCCCCCGTGGCCCCCGCCCCCCTCGTTCTGAACATCTGCCAGCCTTGCAAACGGGCTGGCGATTGATGATCCCGCCTGTGAGTACTGTTGAAAAGGCCTCTCTGTAAAGTTGAACCTTTCCCTGGTGGCTATAGGTCCCTTTGGCTTAGGGGGTGGGGGGGGGGTGATATGCCATCTCACCTTCTGACAGCAAGCAGCAAAAGCTGGTGTTTCCAAGGGTGCCTGGTGTCGGCTATAGCAGAAAAACAGCATCCTGTCGCGCTCTGACTCAGTGTGACATCAAGGCCCAGCAGCCTTGTCAAGACACTCAGCCCCGATTACTTCGACGGCCCGTCGTGCCGGAACATGTTCCCGTCTTAGATTTCGGGTGTCACATCAGGAGTTCCACTTGACGGGCACTGGCAGGTTGTGGCTGACACCTGCCCGAATTTTTGGCCCGGTAAGAATTTCCTTCACGGCTCCTGACAGCTGGCCTCACGTTAGTAAGCAGCGGTGGATTCACAGCTACGACGTTAGACATTAACTTTGATTACGCTATCTCTCCAGTCTTCCATCACCTTCCTTGCACACCAACCGACAAAGCTAAATGAAAATATTTTATTATGCTTAAAGCTTAGCACTGTCATTTAAACATTTAAAATAATATTTATGAAAGATCTTTCAATAATAAACAAGCTGTTTCAGGACAAGAACAATATGAGGATATTTTTGGATTAACTGCCATCCTATCCAAAGTGTACCTATGAGTGTAACAGGCACCAAGCTCTCTCAAAACACTTACAGAGAGAAAATATTCCAATGTATGAAGTCTCAGCGGCCTTGCGGAAATCAAAGTTTGACCTTCATCCTCTGCTTTGAGAACTTGATGTCAAGGTCATTTAAGGTCAAAGTTGACCTTGTCTCCAAGTCCTTGACCTAGAACTGAAATGATGTCACATGCATTGGTTAATCAGCAGGGTCATACAGAATCTCTGTCCCCTCTTCTTGCCTTCTGTCAAAGCATGAGGAACAACAGGGAGGTGGTGAGATATAAACTCTGATACGAAGACCTCAAGAAAGCACTTATGCTGACACTTACTGTGGCAGCCAGCACAGATGTATTTGTATGGATTTGTTTTTGTAAGAAGTGTCAAGTATTCAAAAAGCAGCCCGGTGGACTAAATGTTTGATCTGCTTTAATAAACACATCAAGATTGTTTAAAGCTGACTGGTGTCTGGTTATGAGTAAACTGTGGCCTGTATCCCTGCAGTTGTTGTTCGCCTGTAATGGATCATACAGTCTGCTTGTCTGGAATGTTCCTTTAAAAATGATCACCACTCAGGCTGGCTCATTCACCCATCAGGGGAAGGGATTTGGAACAAAAATAACTCATCAGTTAGAATAAATATATAATCAGACAAATAATTGTCAGCTATGTTCTATATGACTTGCTTCTGCTGCTAAAGCATAGAAATTATTCTGAATATAGTAATAAATGGAGGAGTGATGATCAGTAAGAGTGCGTTTGTACGGATGATGATGTCATGATTTTATACATAAACAGAAGATGAACGTTGAGGCCTGGACAGAAGTCTTTGCAGCAGCTTTGTGAGTGGGTAATGGCCGTGGCTTGATCTCCTCCAATTTCAACTTAGCATTCGGCTCCTGCTGTTCGACCTTGCTTTCCTATGAGGTCGTTGATTAACCATGACCATACAAACATGGGGCACCTGTAGGGACTACAGAGCGTGCTCAGGTCTGTCAGGACCCCGTCACCAGGCCGCCATTGCTAATTGAAGGTCCAGATACATTACTATTCTCAACCACGAAGTATCTGTCCAGCCAAAGCATGGTCTGACTAAATAAGTCTGTCTTCACTTCATGACTAAATATACATCCGTTTTCCATAACTGCTTCTCCAGGGCGGAATCACACTGAGCGTGAAGCCTCACACAGGAAACAGGAAAACATTGTGGACGGGATGCCGGTGCATCACAGGCCATACACTCACAATTAATGGATAGATCAGTGACTATAGATCAGTGTTTCCCAATCTGGTCCTCAGGGACCCAGAGACAGTCCACAAAAATGTGGACTGTCAAGGAGGAAGCAAAAACGTGGACTGTATGGCAGGGAGCTGGGAGGAAGCAAAAACATGGACTGGCTGTTGGTCCCCGAGGACCAGATTGGGAAACACTGCTATAAAGCACAGGAGACACACAACAGAGTATCTAGGGCAAGTATTTCCCACCCTCAGGGACCCTCAGGCAGTCCACGTTTTTGCTCCCTCCTAGACAGTCCTCAATTTTCTGCTGTCCCAAGGACCAGATTGGGAAAGACTGATCTAGGGGAATCCCCCACAAACACAGGGGGACATGCCTGAATCTACCCCACAGCCCTGAAGCATGAGGCCACAGCGCCACCCGCAGAGCCGCGGTGCCACCTGCTAAGCAGATGCGGGTGAGAACGCGGTTATATTTCCAGATGACAGGTTCTGCCTTCGTGCGACTCTGCATCTGATTTTTCTGCCTCTGTTCACCCAGTGCAGTGGCGCAGGTGGACAACACCTGCGCAGGAAATGACAGGCAGACGCGCCACACGGAGCCACACAGACGGCGACGCGGTGGTGCGGAGAGGCCTTCCTGCAGATTCGGCCCCCTGGGAGTACATTCGTGATGATGAATCATGAAGTGCGTGACAAATAAAGAGCAGGCTCACCTCAAAACAGGGCCAAACGTGGCACTTTGGAGCTTGGAAAAACCCCAAATTCACACTTGTCCTGATCTTTTTGACAAGACCCCTAGAGAATCCGGATTTTTCCTCAAAGTCCCCCTTGTGTGGATGTGTAGAGGAAAAAGGGACAGTGTAATGGGGGAATGTTACATGTACCGCTGAAGAATGATGCACAACAGAGGAGATGCCTTCTGCCGGGGTAATTCCTAAGCACGAGCAGCTCTTTTGCGGCCATTGTCAATGTGACGTTGTGTGACTGGTTTTAAAAATGGCAGCCCTCTTCATACACTGATTTGACACTAATGTTGTAGATTATTTGCTTGCAGGACATGATGAAATCAATAGCAATAAGAGTCAACCGTTTAATTAGAAGAAATTTGTTGTGATGACAGAAGATTAAATTAATCATTTTCATCGTAACTGGAGTGTATTTTTAATTGATAAAGGTCCCACAAAAACTGTCAGCCAATGGGACAGGATCTCCTGTAAACTGTGGGCTCATTCTACCTGAATTTTACCAGCCTCTGCTTTTCAAGGAAATGAAGCCAATGACATGACCAGGCAACTAGAGAATCAGGAGGCAAAGTTAACACAAAGATATAAACCACACGCATCAGCTGTGTGTTTTAACCGCTCCGACTGAGCGGCCACACACTCAGACATCAGCATTTCCCTAACGCTAGTAGGCTGCTCTACCACACTGAGTGTGCACTCACACAAATGCACACACACCAATACCCACATACACATGCGATTCTACAGCAGGTGCTGCATCAGGGAAACATTACTTACTGCACTTATGTGACTATTGACATCCTTTGATTCAGGGGAAATTTGTATGAATGTGACTAAATCTGCCTGAAATCTTGCAAGTGAACAACAAAGTGAGTTTTGCTAGGAGGGATATTTTGCTTGAAGTTCTCGTTTCATTGGTTATGTCAGCCATAAAGTGACGAGACAAGCTCCTGATATGCCTTTGACCGCAATGTGTAATCGATCACATCGCTCCCAGACGTAAGAGCAGGTTTACACTACAGTTACCCAGAATGGGCTCCAGATGGCACTGTGGTGCCACCCACTTGTGCTCTGAGTCAGGCACTCTGCGCACCAGTCTGCACATTTGAGGGTGTCATGTAACTCTTGTTCTCTTCCAGTGTTTTGTTCATCTCCTCTTGAATGGAAAGAAGTTTACTTTTTTGCCCCTGGGAGAATTTGGCATACGCCTCTAGTAGCGTGAGGTGATATTTGGAAAACAGCTGAAGACCATCAATAATGGACTTCCTGGTGAATATAACACTACGTAAATCATTTTTTAAACGTAACATCATGCCCTCCATGACTGTGTGTGCTCTCAGATGCCTTGTGGAGCTTTATATTCCTTTTGGTTTGTTCACAAAGAAGAGCAAAACTTTATTTTTTTTCAATCCACCAACAGCTCCGAGCCATAAAAAAAAAACACTGTCTGGATCCATTTGAAAAGGCTTGGGTGGCGCTGTTCTGAGCGGGGTCACTACCGGCATACCCACCGTGATCTGGGATCCTTAGGGGCTCTGAATAAAGCATGAGGCCACAGTAGACACCTGGCACATTTAGCCCCAGTTTCCCTACCCCCACGGGTGCCCGAGAGGTTGTGTGAGGTCACCATTCCCA
The DNA here is from genome assembly GCA_011763525.2 of Mormyrus iriodes. Classification (NCBI taxonomy): domain Eukaryota; kingdom Metazoa; phylum Chordata; class Actinopteri; order Osteoglossiformes; family Mormyridae; genus Mormyrus; species Mormyrus iriodes. The sequence goes on from JAAGVU020000129.1 coordinate 23,520,286, forward strand.
TGTGTTAAAATTCATTCCATTCCTCCACCCATCCTTCGGTGTGGCATTTGGGGGTGGACCCGTTTCCCCCTTTTGCCCCCCACTATCTAGCCCGGAATCATTTTTAGGTGGGTGTGGGGGAGCTGGCTGGCATTCCTGATGGTGTTCCTCTGTGGATAGTTGGACTGCAGCCTCTAAGCACCCGCTAGTACTAACGGATAGTGGTTTGCGCATATGAAGCGATGAAGCATGCCTCGGTGAGGAAAACCTGCCTTTCTCGGCTTTGGGGGCTAAATAGGAGATATTATAGTGAGAGCAAACAAGAAGCCGAGGATATAGCAGGGGTGATTCTTTGACTATTTAAGGTGGAGGTATAAGAAGGGCCATAATTCATACAGAGGGGCCAACCAATGATATGTTTTGAATCGGTGAGTGACAGGAGAGGGGGCACTCCAGAGGCCAATCAGCTAGAGCCCCCCCCCCACCCCCCAGTCTATGCCCTCTAAGATAGAGCCTAATGCTTCTTGTCTCGTTCTGGCACACACAAATCCCCCCTCCCCCTTCCCTCTGCTTACTTTGTGGTATCCACTCCAGCGGTATGACCTTGCAGCACCTGTCATGAGATCAGACACTTACTGCCTGGGTGATAGCTGAAACCTGAAACCTGTAAAACTCACTGAGCGACAGCCCCCAGCCCCAATCACGCCCTCCCCACCATGGACTGCCGTGCTACACTGGGTGTTACACCTGTGCGCCTTCCCCTCTCCGCTTCACAGATTTTAATGTCCTCGCTTCTTCTTAAAAGGTGTCTTCCCGTTTTAACTTCGGCTGGGTGACTTGGAAGCTGTCATGTGGATGATCTACAGCAAGGACTTACAGGCCGAGTCCGACGCACACGACTCACGTAAGGAAATCATCCCCCCCAGCTTAGCCCGCCACTCTCGTCAATCCCCCGTGGTCCCGTAGCACAAAGCTGCGAAACGGTACCGATAGGGACCTTGGCACGGATGCACCTCTTTATCACTCCCCCGCACTCCTTGTTCACGGAGGTTTCCACGACTTTTGTACTTTTGTGAGTCGGCCTCATGAAATTGATATTGTCTGTTTAATTAGTGAAAATTCTCTATGTTAGATGAGCAGGCGGTTGCAGAATATTATTAGAGGAAGCACTTTTGTCTGAACTGACTGTCTATGAAAACTATACACAGCAAAACAGAGGAGCAGTATGTCACAAGAAAATCTCCACAGTTGTTTTTTAAATGTTATCGGCAACGTGTAGAGATGCTGACATGCATACAAATTGCAAAAATGTTCCATGTGTCTCTTGGAATTCAGAGGAACCTCATTCAGTGGAAACAGGAGTAGTTTACTGTGACTACGGTCAGTTGGACAAGGAATCATATGGATCACCAAGATAGCTGGACTGCAGTTTGGAGTAACATCTGGACTCCATTGCTTGGAATTTCCAAAAAAGCCATGGTGTATTAGCTGTTCCTAGGAGACCTGGGCACTTTTCTCTGGGATTTTTTAACACTTTAGCGTACAGCACCTGCTTGTCAAAAATCTCAGACACTGTGGAGTGTGTCAAGATTAGTGCACGGATGATCCTGAAGATACTGCTCTACGTATGACTGCAAAAAGACACAATTAACAAATTCTGGTCTAAATGTTGTGGGCAAGGAAGAAAAAACAAGGGCACCTCGATTTTACAGACTTAAAAATGGAGCATGAATCAATCTGTGACCCTTTAAACACAGGAAAAAAGAAGACAACAAAAGAGACACAAAGGCTCCATCTAAACAGGCAGTAAGTGAATAGCGAAGACTGCATTTACTCAGGCAGGGAGTCCCATTTCCCACAACGACCAGCTGGCTTCTTATCTCCAAAGGTTCTGTCAGTCTGGCGAATGCCAGCTGATCTTCATTAATTCCGAGTGATTTTCACTGGACGTTGGTGCACACCCTTCAGTTAAATCTTAATAATCCCACCAAACTTCATAATTTGAACCAAGTGCTGAAATCAGAACCTGCTAGGACCAAAAAGTCAATAGCACTCAAGTTGCAGAACATTAGTAGGCATAGGCATTGTCAAGTAGATGTTAACTTGTGTCCATACAGATGGCACTCCTCCAGAATGCCTGGTCTTCTTCCTGGATCTTCTGGCTGCTGGTTGCCCCCTTCCTCTTCTACTTCAGTTTTCCCAACATTACCTAGCATGTACACATAGTGGGAAATCCCTTATCAGATGTTCCAACCTGGCCTTTTGGGTTAGTGCATATATTATTAGCCACTGCTTGTTATCACTGGTGGTAGTCAGTTTACTGATGAAGTTTGACCATAATATAAGAAGAAGTTGGGTTTCCCTGGCTTAGTGATCTGTGACTTGCAACATTTAAAAAGAGCTAAAACTTTCAGTCATGACTGGTAGCTCCTGTAGGTGGCGCAAGCTGGCCTCCTTTTGCAGAGGGGATGGGAGCATTTGGCAGGGTCTTGGTTTGGTTGGTAAGCATGAGGCTTCAGTAGTCAACACACCTGCGAGTTGCTGTCAGCTTGCAGAGAGCGTCGTGTCTCCTGGCCAATTGGCACGTCAGCGCCTTCCGTGGCAGCAACTGATTGGCTGGCAGGGGTGTGATTTAGAGGAGCACAGAGAAGTGGAAATTAAACTGAGGATAAGAGAAAAAAAGTGTAAATGACCGTAATTGAGACTGACTAGTAGGAAAGTGCAACCGACCCAAGGCGGCCTTCAGTAGCACAGATGTTTGAGTCTATGCCTTCATCACCTCTTTTGTGATCTTGGGGCATCCTGGGGCAGGATGGGTGTTTCCAGACTCTTTAGCAGATGGCATGGGGAGAGCTGGAAAAAGGAAGGGATCCCACCTGACTGGCACCTCGAACAGCATCGTTCTGAGGGACAAAGCAATAGCTGGATGGAGTCTCGCTCCCATGGGGCCCTGCTGAAGCCCGCTGCCATAATTAAAAAAGGCCCCTGCGTCCATCTTCCATTTTCCCAGAGGGTGTTTTGGGTGTATCTACTCTGATACTCCATTGTATGGTAACTTTACCTCGGCGTTCTATACAGCTCATCTCCACAGCTCTGTTTTTTATGTTTCTTGGTTGGTGCATAGAGCCTTAACCTTGCGAGCAATAATTGAGTAAGTGAGGCCTAATTAAAGTGGGGGCTTGTGTGAAGGAGAGTAGAAGGATCTGATTTACATTTAAATGTAGCAGCGCTGAGTCGTAGACGCCCTCGACGCTCAGAGGCTATTGACACCCAGATGGGGGCATGTTGTAGGCCGAGTGTAGCAGTGAGGAAGCCATGCTGACCTGACCTGCTGTGTCAGTGACTTTCCTGTCCCCTTTCCTCAGGTACTTCTGTCACCTGGCTGCTTCCTAGTATCATCCTAGCGTTCTAATGTGTGCCGGTATCCACAGTGATGCAGGCCTCAAACTGAGGGTAGGGCCGAATGTGGGCCTGCTATGGTTCCTTAAGCTGCCTGCCTGGAAACACAGCAATGGTACATTAAATCAGTGATATGGGCCTAGCCAATTACAAGTGTGTTATTGTGTCCAAGGGCTTTGTGGGGCTTAAACTATAGAAATGCTGAAACTTTACAACTGGGTCAAGTCAGGGGTGGGAAGGGGGGGAGGGGCAGTGTATAGCTTTGCGTTTAAAGGTGCCCCTCTCCTGCCTGCTTGGAAGAGATGATATGGAGAGATCACTGGCTTGTAATTACCACAAGGTTTTGTTTGTCTACGACGCGTGAATCCATAACAATAACAGTCACAGTTGGAGTCACGAATGGCCAAATCTTTGGGGAAGTGGAGCGCGCCGCATTCAGAGATGATTGGCCACAAATGCCTCCGTCGCGTAGCTGTCAGCATGTCGGTGTGACAAATGTCAGAAACCCCGACCACAGTTACGTTTTCCCACAAACATAGCAGACCGTGTTATCTCCCCGGTGCAGTACAACCTTGTACACCAGAGCAAACAAGTGGGTCAAGTGTAGTCAGGGGAGGGGGCGGTCCTTGGAGTGCCTCGGTGCTGCCCTCCCAGCCTCTGTGCTGTCAGGGAACATCTCAGCCCCATTCTGTCACTCCACGGCACGCTGCCTGGCTGGACGTGGCGGCACCCCCCTGGCCCCTGGCAGCCAATCCATTTACCCGAGAAATGCCAGCCCGCCTTACTGGAGGCGACAGCGGACAGTCCCGGTGCCCGTCCCAGCCCACTTCCCCTAATCATCACGTTCCTGCATCCAGTGTAGCACTGGATATATTAGGAGCTAAAAAGTTAAGCTTAGAGCTGATTAAGTGTTGCCATTTAAAATGCCTTTCACTCATAGCTCACCGCCCACGAATACAGAATATTAAAACAGCGACAGTGGGGCTGGGTAATTAAAGGGGACATGTCTCTCAGCATGCAGGCCCTGACATGCTGCATTTGTTTTCTTTAACTCCGAATCCATGAGGACCGGAACATCCTTGGATTGGTGTGCCACAATACATGCTGACATTGTGGTAAACAGGCCGCCTGGAAGAAACAGAAACGCATACTTTTTTTGTTTTTTTTTTGAGGATCACTGGGGAGACAGAAGCGGCCAGTTTAATGAAAGAGCTCTTATGTTCCCCAGAGACCTGCCAGCCTAGCCCCGCCCTGACCGACAGCCTGCCCTATTGGTCAGACAGAGGTTTTTGCTCACTTATTCGATGTGTGTGATTGGCCTGATTTTCATCTGGGATAGGTGGCGGTGTCCGTTCGCAGCCTCTGTCTCGGATAAAGCACAAGGCCAGCATTTACTGGGTGCTGGAGCCAGGAGCTCTGTGACCATTCGCAGGCGTCGTGCTAATTGGAATCTGGAGAAGCATGGGCTAATTACCCTAAATCTGCCTGAAAATTGCATATTTTTCACCTTCCCCTGCCTCCAGCTGGCTGTGCTGATTTGCAATTAATCAGGTTTAGAGACCATCTTTTGAAGGTGTACCCTTCTCCGAATTCCTCAGGATTATGAAACTGGCCGGCTGTGTGTTCCTTTGCTACCCAGGGCCCACCTGGCCCTCATACACATTCACACAGCACTTCCGACATATGCGACCGACTTGCTTATTTACACACACGCACACACACATGAACATGAACATCTATGGCAGGAAAACCTCCTCGACCGCCATCCCATACGACCCTGATGCTGTCAAGTCTTACCGAAAGCACGGTCTCCATGTTATATCAACACTCTGTCATCGGCGGAGGACACCGGGGGTCCATGGTGCCATCAGTCTTCAGTACAGAGGTTTCAGCGTAGAATTTTCTCTGCTTCTCCATTGAACTGGGCCCTGCGGAGCTATTGATCGCCTCGAGTGTAATAAGCATTTCTGTCACTTCACGACAAAGGGCAGAAAGAAAGCAATTTACTGTGGGTGAGATTGCAAGGCAACATTTTGTTTGGGTGGGTGTGTTGAGGCTGGTGGGGGGGCAGGAGGTTTGGTGGGATGTCACTGGTGGTCCTTTTATAGTGATAAAGACAGAAAAAACATATTAACATATTAAGTGAGCTGGAAAACCCATATGAACTTCTACCTAATGTGGAATGAAGGACGTGACAGAGAGGACGTGCCAGAGAGGACGTGACACGTTAAATTGCCAACAAAAAGCATGTGACCAATTAAATTACATCTACTTCATTCAAAGTTAACGGTGATTGTGAATAATGGGATGGACTGTGTGCCGTCAATCACCAGCAGGTGGAACCCGCTTCCTATTGGTTACTTGTTTGATTGACACTGTGCTTGACCTGTCTGTGACTGGAAAAGACATGGCGACACCCACCATTGGCTTTTCAATACTCATTACTCCAATCAGTAAATACTATACAGTAAACTCTAATTCTTTCACGGGGGTGGATCTTCCATTTATATGTATGATTTGTGGTTTCAAAAATATAAATTAACTGATACTAAATTTTAAACTTTATGACAGTTTAGTAACCTTATCCAAGTCAAACATCTAAAATTTAAGTTTGGATTTAATGGGAGTAGCCGGGTGGCCTTCCAGAGGACAGACTTAATATCCAGCTTTGTGTTCAGCCTGGCTTCCAGAAGACTGGAATTAGCCTGAGAAATTATACGATTAACTGATTATATTGTTATGATATGTAGCAGAGGTATGTCATGTGCGTGATTTAATGGGCAGTTTAATAAAGAAATACTATACAGAAAGAAGCAGAATAGGGCTGGATTTTCATCACCTGACACATCTGTCTAAACTGTCTCTTCATGCTCAGCTTATTTCAATCGTTTTGCTTTAGGAGTAGACATGAATAATAACTGACTGTAAAAAACTGACTGTAAAACATCTTGCTGTGGACACTACACAGCCCCAAAAGGCTTGAAAATCTTCCGCAGTTGGGACTTCGTAAGAGATGCCTATCATCTCAGCCCTGGTATGCATCTAAAGACAGGCATGGATTGAGACTTTTTAGGGCAGAGTTAAACGTAAAGAAATGGTAGTTATGGGGGTGGAGCGAGAGACCAGCACACGGCAGACAGGCTGGAGCCTCGTACGTCGACGTCATGGTCTGAGTGCTGAAACACCGCACTACCGACTGTTCTGCGTGACTTGTGCTGGTCCTGGTAAACCCAGGATTTGTTTGCGCTGGTCACATTCTGATTTTCAAAATCGTATGTGCTACGTGGAAATATTTTTTGCTTATATGGGATTCCACCTCTTGCTTCTGTTTCACTTTCTGATTAAATTTGCGTTGTGTGTTCTGACATAGAGTTGGTGAAGCAGGAGCCAATGCCTCTAACTGCCCCTCACTGGGTGCCTTCCATCTGTGGGACTATTTTTAGGTGAGGAGTGTAACATGTAGCATTTAATAACCGCTGCTGGGTGGCTATCTGATGAAGATTAAGTATTCTGAGAGGTCACTAGATGCTGGTAACCATGTTAGTGCAAAAATAAACCGCTTAAGGAATCTGGAGCTGGGTGGCATGGCGGCCAAGGAGGAAGAACTGAAACCTCTCTTCCCCCAGCGCTGGAGATCGGAACTCTGCCCCTGCTTTGTGTTTTTGTAATTATTACGTGGTGGGGACCAGATTTCCCCACAACGTGATAAAAATCTGTAACTTTTAACTTTTATACCTTGTGGGGTAAAAAATTTTTTCGCCCCCCACAAGGATAACCTCAATTTGATAAAAATCTGTGACTGCAATTAAAAAACGAAAAATGTCAGAAGTCTAGTATTTTGTTTGGTGACTTGGGGCTGGGGAGGGCTTAAGGATGTCATGGATGGGATTATGGTTAAGCCCATAGAAATGGATGTATGGTCCCCACAAAGTTATGAGTATAGGTCTGTGTGTGTGCGAGTGTGTGTGCACACGCGTGTGTGTGTGTGTATTGCACAGACTTTATCTCTGCTCTCTTCCTCACCAGTGTTTGGCCCTATAGTTCCCTTCACTCTAACCACTTGACTGTTTTTCAGTTACTTACACAAGACTTGCAATTTTGCCCACAAAACTGGATATATCACTGTGCCAAGTCCCACCATTCAATACAACAAAGCCACTCCTGGGACGTGAACCCACTCCCATTTGATTATTAATTCAAATCAAATCAAAATTTATTCATCAAATGTGCAACAGTACAGCATACAGCAGTAGATACTGGCAATAAAGATCATTTCATGGAGCTGAATAAAGATCATGGAGCTCCCTCTTGTAAGGTAATAAGTTATAAATTATGGGTCTGTGTCCTTAAACACCATGCCACCTGCTGCACACTCACTGGTACAGAAATCTGTTCCACTGTCATGGTGCATGAACCTGAAACCTGATTTCTGGGACTTGGCTGCAAATCAGCGGCACGATAAGGCCTAATGATAAAGACACGATTGGACGGGGCTACAATGCCAACAGCCAATGAGATGCTGGAACCCCACAGACTTACCCATTACCATTTAGATTGCGCGCTCGGTGGATACATGCAATAATTGAAAGTGGGGCCTATTCAGACATATGTATTCCCCTCATTTTCCATATTCATGTTAGCCTTGTGGTCTCATTGGAGGACCAGTTGGCGTGCAAAAGTCAGGGTGTGTCTGAAAGGATTTGCTTTTGCTCTTTTGTGATATCAGTACACTTTGTTGCCCTGGACTCCTGTATTTCTCTTTTTGGGGGTTGGGGGGCGAAAGCTATTCACTGTATGGCTCATGCGGACTCCAAACCCGTAGTGACGACCCCTTCTTGACCCAGTCGGCTAAATATTTCCGTCAGCACACTGTGCTTTGAATCCTCCCTCGTCCCATCTGAGAGGTGCTGAGCTTAACATGATGACCTTGGGAAGGATCCTGACGAAATCGCAGTGCACATGTGGAAACGTGCCCTCTGCTGGACCCCTCCCTGACCTAGCTGCTCCGAGGCAGCATGTGGAGCTCCCTCTGCTGCTGCGTCTTAAAAAAAATAACAATAAAAAGCATCCCGGCAGAGAAGGCGCTGCTCTTTCCTTGGGCGTGCGGCGTCATTAACGTAGCCCCGCACGGAAGCCATCATGACACCTCCTGTTAATCACGGCCCCTCCAAAAACAGGCATGCACACGCCGTCGCTTTCTCCTACTCTCTGGCTGTTTCCTGGGTCCTGCAGGGGTCTCTATCTGCCCCCTGGGATGGGCTCCTGCTGGCTCAGTCCAGGCAGAAAATGCAGCGATGCGGGGATGGGGGTGGGGATGATGCTTTGCAGATAAAAAGCCCCAGGACCCTTTGTCCATGCAAACATCCCAGGAGGGAGAGCGCTTCGGACTGATGGGGGTGGGGTGGGGGGGGGAGCGGATCCATCTAGAAAACAATGCATTGAAAAGCCACTGAATGCACCCCCCCCCCCCCCCCCCCTTTCCCAGGGCGTGGGAGGTTCCAAAACGGGGTTTATCCCGCCCACAAAGAACGGGACGGGGCACATCCTAACATTTATCCCCAAGAGAAACATTGGGCGCGCCCGCGTGCCCGGG
>JAAGVU020000129.1:23549126-23563459 GCA_011763525.2 Mormyrus iriodes
GGGGCTGTGGTCAGTTGTGGGGGGGGTGTGGGGGGGGTGGGGGGGGGGGGTGGGGGGGGGGGGGGTGGTGGGGGGGGGGGGGGGGGGGGGGGGGGGCGGGGGGGTATTTATGAGTATAGTTTAAGCACCTGGAAGCAACTGTAATCTAATGACCAGAGGGTCAGCCACAGGGACTGTTCTGCTTAGTGTCTGCATGTTGTAGTCCTATAATAAAAATTATTCACATAAATTATATTATAACGTATTATACGTGGTTGTATGCATAGCATAGGATATCTATTGGGAGCTATGACTTGATAAATAATTATACAGTTAATTCAGGTGTTTTATAACTATACAATACCTTATGTTAAAAGGATTCACAATATGTTATGTTTCACACATTGAGCAACAGTCAATTAAAATAGACCTAGAAGGTTTCTCATACAAAGCGAATAAAAACATCAAGTAACTAAAATCACGCCAAATAGCGCTCAGAGTGTTTAATGGTTGACACCGCTATAATTTAACTTCAGTTTTGATAAATATATAAATGCGAAGATCGGGATGCTTTGCAGAATGCCAAGACATCGTGTGACATAAATAAATCTGCACGCGTTTAACCGTTTATCTTAAGGATTGCAGCCTGAAAATGTGGGGGTTTTAAATTAGCCCTCCGCTGTCATGTCTCATTTGCGCTACGCGGCGGGTAATACCCTTGTCTCGAGTCTTAAAGATTTAGATGGGGACGATATGTGCTTCTCACATTTTTCCTTTTCTATGCACGTCTGCTGCAAATTGTCTTTGTGTTTTCTGGGCTCTGAGTCCTACTCATTAACTTTCATTTTACCCCTCTCTCCACCCCCTACGAATCTGGATCCTGTCTCTCCTCCCTTCGCTGACTTGTATGATAGGATTTTTGCTCCTCTCCCGACTGATGCAATCTCTGTAGCTCAACAGCTGCGATCCGGCCCCCCACACCTTCACCCCCACCCACACCCCCGTCAATGATGTGCTGGTGGGGCCCCGAGTTTTCATTATCGCTGGATGAGGCATTAAAATAAACCGCATTTCACGGGACGTGGAGGTGGAGGGGCGGGAATTGAAGACAAATAATAAAAGCAAAGCATGGAAAAATACGGCACAATGCTTGCACGGAGAGCAACTGTGAATGTATCAGTAATGCCTGATCATTTTCTTCGCATTTATAAAGCCGCGACAGAAAACTGTGCACGCTACAGTGCATCTGCGCGTTCTTGGTGACTGCGCGGCCGCCCGATCGCCCGACTGAAACGAAATTATTTTATGCGCTATGTATTTTTTGTTTCAGCCGCTTTCCATCCCATAATTTTGTTTAATCTCTCTAAATGATTTTTGTAAACTAGATTATATATATATATATATAGTACATATTTTTCATATATAAATACCGACTATGTTTTGCGGACTGAACAGAATAAGATGAAGTGTCATGGTTTGTATCAGCCGACCCTGCCCTCCGTGACCCTTCTCCATTTGGCCAGCAGGCTTTGCTGGCCATTCAGCGTTTTACCCCCTTGCTGTCTCAGTGTCTTGTCTAACCCTTGTGTTTCTCCCATTTTCCTGGCCCCCCTGTAGCTCAGTAGGCTGAGCATATAGCACAGAGGCTGTAACCCTCTGAGCACAGGTTCAAGCTCAGCTTCACCTGTTTTGGTTTATCGGTTTTCTGTTCTAGTGTTTTAGTTCTGTTTATCCTATGTGTCCATTTTAATTCCCTTCTGCTGGTGTTTGTTCTGCCTAATGTTATTTGTGTGTCTGTATTCCTAGTGTTTATTTCCTAGTATGTAGTTAGTTCCTAGTTTTGGTACTTGTTAATTGTTAGTTAAGTTTCTCCACCTGTTGGCCATTTCCCTGTACTGTGTTCATTGGTTGACTGCCATGCCTCACGTTTGCTCCTTGTTAGTCATTGTGTTCTGTGACTGCCCTTGTCGAGTTCCCTAGTCAGTCATTGTGTTAGATTGTGGTCCAATGAGAGTTAGGGGCTGTTATCTTGTGTTTGTGCCCTAGTTTTCCATGGTCCTGCGCCCTAGTTGTGTTGTTCTCTTTAGTTAGTTAATCTGTGTTTTTCCTGCCTTTTTTGACCCCACGTGGTCTGTTTTGTTTTATAGTTCACCAATATGTTCAGTTGTTCCCAAAAAACCCCTGTGTCGTTTTGTAAGCCGTACGTGGATCGTCACCCTTTGTTCCTGCAGGCGCCATGCCGCGTCGCTGCCGTGACAATGAAGTGTCTCACCCGCAGCAGAGCTAATCCAATTTCTGGGGCCATGATGCTGTTCTCATGATTGTCACATCATTAATGCACAAGTATTATGTTCATTCAAAAGGGAACCAGAAGGGATCTGTCCTTGTGAGTGGGACCAGTCTGCTAATCCATTAAAAGACAAAGCCTAACCATGATTCTGAATGTAAAAGGCGAGAGCTACAGTCTTTTACGTGTAAATAGATTGTCTTTCCTTAATTTGTTATTTTCAAGTCTAATTAAAACCAATGTAAATTGAAAATCTATTTCTATTATTTAACTGAGACATATTAGGTCCTGTCAGGATTGGTCCCCCTCCTGCCCACTTACATATGTCTGTTCCCTGTTTGGCCAGCAGGTGTTGCTCACCATCTTGTGTCCTTAACTCCTAGTGTGTTTCCCAGTTCCCCCGGCCTCCACGTGGCTTTTTGGGCTAAATGGGTGGCTATCGCCTATACAGCTGTCCTGTATTCTTGGTTTATTCATGTTATGTACTGGTGTATTTTTGCATGGCTCCTTGTTTGGTGCCTTTGTTTATTCCTGCTTGTGCCTCACTTTTGTAACTCTTGTTATCCTGGCTTCTCCTAGTGTTTGAACCCTTAAGTATTTGTTAATAACCCTCACCTGTGTCCTGTTCCCAGCCCTAGAGTTTGGTTAATTGATTCTGTGTTGCTTTGTATTTTGTTTGTTTGTTCCTGGCTACTCCCTGCTTTAGTTCTCGTATTCTTCCTTCCTGCCGCTCCTGGTTCATTTTCATTTATTTTCTGAGTTCAATGAAGTCCATTGTTTTGAAAACTTACAGCATAGATTGTCCTTGTGCCATACTATGTCACCATAACAAGTTGCTACATGTTTCCAACCCATATGCAAACCCTCAATTTTCTCTAAAACAATGAAGAAACATATATCACATCCAAGAATTTGAAACAAATTTTATTAAGATTAATTGTATTACTAATTGTTTGAGGAAACTGATGTGTAGCAGGAAGTGTTGTTTGTGTGACATTTGGCTGAACCATTAATGATCAAAATGTCTAGATCAGTCCCTGTCTTGCCCTGTTAGGTCCATCATTTCCTTGTTTGGCCAGTGGGTATTGTTAGCCATCCTGTTTTCCTGATGTTTCCCTAGGTCTGACAGTGTTTTGTTCCTACTGTGTTCCCTTGCTCCTTGGACTGCTGCGTGGCTCAATGGGCTAAGTGGGTGACTGAAAACCAACTATCCCCATTGTTCTGGGTGTGATACTGAGTGGAGGCCAGTTTCAACCATATTAGATATGAGTTTGCCCCATGCTTATGTCCACGTGTTTCTGCATGGGTTCTTGCTGTGTGCCTTTTATTTTTTAGTTATCCCTGCTGGACAGTTTTATGGTTCTGTTCCAGTTCCTTGTTATTCCTTGTTCCTAGTCTTTGGTTACTTGTCAATGACCTGCACCTGTTTCTTGTCTGCTTATATGTGCCTGCCCTTGCCCTCTTCCTTTGCCGGTCATTGGGTATGACAGTGCTGTATGTTAGCTCCTCCTTGCGGGCTTCTGGTGTTCCCTGTTAGTGTTCTCTGTTATAATCCTCCCAAGTGGTTCCCTGTCTTTAGGATAGCCCTTGTCCATTCTCATTTATCACCCCCCGTCCTCTTGTGTTTGATTCCTCATGGTTGTTTTGTCTCTGGTTACATGTATGCAGGCACGTCGTAAGGGGGGGGGGGTACAGTTAAGATGATTCCAAGGGTCCCCGAGCGACAGGGGCCTTAAAAATTTGGAATACAATATGATTGGTGTGGGTAGGAAGCCCGATATGATTTGCTTTCATGGGGCCCAAAATCTGTAACGACATCCATAGCAGGTATGTTTCGTTTTGTAATAACATCCCTTCGGTGTTTAAAATGCTGCATCAGAGATCGTCACTCCTTCGCACCATCCCATCATGACACAAAAATGACTAGGCCTAGTCTATATGTAGCCTTGTAACAAATAATTTTGATGAAAATAAATTGAGAAATCAGTCCATAAATCAAAATTCTTGCTTCAAAACTCAACACCCATTGTGTTGCGAGTTCTTATCAGAGGTTCAGGTCCAGAAAGTAAAAATCCAAGCCATGATTTTGTTTCAACTAACCAGTTGAGTACTCTGTTACTGTGACTCCTTATACTGAACTTGTTGGTTGAAACAAAATCTTGGTCTGGATTTTTACTTTCAGGACCTGAACTATCCATCTCTGGTTCTTATATTAGGTAAACTGTAAATAGCATTTTTCACAAAAGACAACTTCTGATTTAAATGCTTATTAGAAATGAAATGTGGCCCCAGGTTTTTGGCGATATTTTTTTCTCTGCAATTTTCTTGCCATCATCTTCATACAAACTCCACAAAAAATGCACTGTTAAAAAGACTTTGACCTGGGGCCGATCTATAATTAGTGATTGATGAGACTGGCACTGATTTTACATAGTTCCAGGCTTGTAAGACAAATGAGGAATGATCGACGATCGCCACATCGATTCACATTACCACTCTGATTCATTGTGACCATGTGGGATCAGACATGAGCCAGTCCCACATCACCCTGATGACCCAGTGCTTCGTCGACACGGGTTCTTTTTGTCACACTGAAGGACATGTGGTGAAATTGAAATATTGTTTCTTTTAAGGATGGGAAAGAGAAACACACACTGCGTCCGGAGGAACCACGGGGAGGGTGGGGGATGGGACCGGGGACAGTGTGGGGTTGTTTATGGCCATTCGGCCCAGCTTTGTGAAATGGAAAACGCAGCTCAAACCGCAATCATCCCCGCTGAAGCGTTTTATAGCGCCATCCCAGCTGCAGTGTGTGCTTGACGGAGCATCCAGAGTAATTTCACAGCCATATATCATTGTCACCCCTGCTGGCTTCTCACTGGCTGTCACCAGGAAGCCCTGCCTCTCAGGCCATGCTTCATTTCTGCTTACGTTTCGGGTCAGAAATTGTCAATCATGGAATATAAGATCCCAGAGGGAATTCTGAGGACTGAAACATTTTACTGCAGGTGTGCTGCATTAGACCAAACTTAATGAAATGGAGTGTCAACTCTGTTCAATAACTTACTGTTCTTAACGGGTCTAATATCAAATACATCATGGTTCTAGATAAACAGATAACATAAACAGATTACTTACTATAAAACATTCTGGGCCAAGAGAAGACGGCCTTCTTCATCTGGCTGTGGAACGAAAGGGTATTCTGTTTGATACTTTTAGAGACTTATCTCATTTTTACATAAGAGGACTGGGGTGGTACAGTGACTCAGTGGGTAGCACCATGACTTCAAAACTCTGGGGCTATGAATTTAATTTCTACTTTGAGCGAAGGATTCATGTGCTCCTGCTGTCTCTGTGGGTTTCCTCCTCACATCATGGAGAATTTGTAGCTCTAAAGTGAACAGGTTTGTTTCTTATGATCGCTTGGCATCCTATATTACATTCCAGGCTGTCGTTGTCATCCTTTTCGGGATAAGTAGTTATGGACGATTGGCACATTATATATATATATATATATATATATATCCAAACTGCACCCAATTCAATTGTAATGGATATATTGCATATACTGGATATTATAACTTCCAGTCTCAAATTTGGCGCTCTAGGAAGCTGAATGTTAAGAAACGTATGCTTTGGCAAAGGAATCAGTGCTTACCTAACAAAGACTTCTCCGGTCTTGAAATTATTTGTTTTCCACCGGACTTCTATCCAAAACCATTGCTTTTATCTAACGTGTGGAGTACTTTGTGGAGATAAAAAGAAAATGCATCAAAATTGAAGCTTAGTGAAAAGTTGAGTGATTCCTTTTGGGTCCTTAAAACTTTATGCGCTCCATATGCGGGCGATTAACAGTGAAACTGCTCTCCTAATTGATAACGAACTCGGATCTGTACAGACTGCTTCAGCAGTTTTTCCAGGCTATGTGCTAGAACATGACCTTTCTCAGTTAGACTTGGCATATTAATAGCAACTGTGGAAATGTGAACGTCTTTATATCAAACAGAACTAATTAATTAGTTGGCAATCACTACGCATCCGAGAAGCGACTGTTTTGTTAATTAAACAAGCTATTTTAAAAGGTGAATTGAATTTTGGTCGTTTCAGCTGCATTCATAATTGCACAATAATAATAATAATAATAATAATAATACATATAAAGGGTGTTAAAGGAATATTTAGCCACTTCATTTGATATGAATGCATTTATTGGAGGTGAACCATTATCAGTGAATGGAAGCTCCTCGCTTCCGAAATATAAACGGAATACTGTGCACGTAAAAAAGGCAGCGGATCCGACAGCATTTTGTCCGATCCAGGTTCATTATATTATAAAAAAATAATAATTTACGTTTTGATTCTCAAGGTACAGAGGAACGTGTGCGGCGCCCCTGGCGAGAAGCTGTCAGGTTGATGAATGACTTGGATCGTGCAGATTGAATAAAGTTTTTACTGCATCTAATTACTTGCGTGCTGCCATGTCAGGAATGGAAGGCTGGGTCCCACACACCCAGGGGCTCGTCAGCTGCCGACATAGGGGTGCTTAAAAAATAAAACTGCAAATGAAAACAAGCACTCTGGCACGCCGAAAGATATTACGATAAACCTGGTTTTGCGCTCACGTTTAACTAATCCTCACCGGCGGCTCCTTTCCATTCCGCACCGATAACGACACAGGTCACAAAGTGCTGCGAGTGCTTTAAGCAGTTTTATGACAGTATAATTTACTTTATCTAAAAAGAAGTGCAAATGTGAATAACGAGCAAATACTCAAACCCGACTCATGGATGCATTGCGTATAAAACCGGTCTGACTCCCAGTTTTTAATATTGCTTTTCAATACAGCAACCGACAGAAATTCAGTCGATGCGGGAGAAAATCCTCCATCATAGGTGGGGAAGTGTGTGGGAAACAATTAAGTAATAAACTGTGTCATGCTTGAATACAAATTCAATACAATTTCAAACCTGCAGTGCGACGTTTTTACGTGAACCACCTATAACGCCATCCTTGCGACACACACACTAAAAGAAATCAGCCTTTGAACCGAAGTACTCCGTATTATTATGAATAATATTATAATATTACATCGGGCGAATATTAAATCCTCCAATTATCTTGTCCGTTATTAAAATTACAACGGGTGACAACCAAGCTGAATCGATATATAGATGACACGTGACGCCTGAAACTGATTAACCTTGGCGATCTTACATAGATAAACAAATTCTCTGCTTTTGCAACAAGAAATGCAGATCGTACACCCGACACACACACACACACACACACGTATGTGTGTGTACTTGTGTAATTTCTTTCCCTAAGCATAATGTAGAAGATGCTATACCAGAACTGGTTTTCTGGCAATCTCAATTAGCTATAACGTTTTCAATTTAATTAATTATAAGGCAATAGCCAAACAGGAAATTGCCCGATCCGACCCCTCACTCTGCATTATAATATTGCTGTGCGGTCCGTTAATAGTCCACGTTTGTTAATAGGTGTTATTTATATTAATGAATTCCGTCCGGTTACTCTAATAAGTCAGGCTCCACTAATTAAAACCAACTAAAATCACTGACATTTACGGTTCCCTATGAAATCCATCTTAATTATTTATGTTTATTCATTAATTGGTGCATTTAATAAGCTAATGTCACCATGGAGAATGAAGCCATATCATATTGTTTGACTCCCAAATGGAAGGTTTTGCATTCGACGCCAAACTGATAGCAGAGGTCAGTGTTATTAATATAATTAAAAGGTTATACATGTGGAAGCCCATATGGTAAGTGTTTCAGTTCCTTCTGTTACAATGATTGTGGAAATCCAGGCCAAATGGTCACATACAACCATTATGTTAATATCTTAATATAACACCTTTGCAGCATTGTGATCAGGATCTACGTGCTGCCATTACTCTCCGAGCATAAGGCTGAGCGCTTGGTTTGGTTTGGCGTCTGGTTTCTGCATTTGTAGTGATGAGTTTCGTTTGCATTTTTCCCCAGTTTATACTCAGGGTTCCAGGTGTTGTCCCTGGTTTTGTGCTTCTTTGTACTGGGGTCCTGTTTTAGGTTTGTTGTGTTTTTGAGTTTCAGCCTCATTTCCATCTATTTGTTTTCCATACCTGCTTGTCCTAAGCAGGGTTGTGGCGTTCCGGGGCCTATCCTGGAAGTTATGGGTGCAAGGCAGGTCATTACCCAGGATGGGGCGCCAACCCATTGCATGGCAAACAGACACCATTTACACACACATGCATACCTACGGCCATTTGGGAACTCCTATTAGCCTCAGCATGTTTTTGGACTGTGGGGGGAAACCGGAGTTCCTGGAGAAAACACCATGACAACATGGGGAGAACATGGAAACTCAATGGAGCCAGGGCAGAGACTTGAATCCTGGTACTAGAGGTGTGAGGCAACAGTGCAGGGCACTAGTCCACCATGCTGCCAGCCCCATTTCCAGCTGCTGTATCCTGGTTTCTGTTCCTGGTTTTCCGGTGCACTGTACTCGAGTCTGGTTGAGTCAGCTTTCCTACGTATTTTTGGTCATCTGCAATGTGCTCTCCAGTGCTCTCAGGAATGATTGGTCAGCAAACCTTGCACTATGGATGAACAACTTGGCTTGGACTGCTAGTTGACTGAGAAAGTAAAACATTTCAATTTTATCGAGGTGTCCAAGCAAACCCGACATTTTTTTTTCTATGCCAACATCACAGCATGCGATATGGGCCGCCCTGGACAGCAGGTGGCGCCCTTCATTGGGTAAATGAAAGAGGGGTTTTCAGAGACCGGTCAAAATGCTGTATTTTTGTATTCAGGTAGTCAATAAATCAGCATGTTGTCCCTCTTATGGGGAGAGATGGTATATAAAGCAAGATGTGACACTGGATGGAAGCCAGATTGCTGCTTCAACCTTAGTCTGGCATCCATTTATGTATTAAAATCCTTTTTCATTGGTGGACTGAAAGATTCTGCTACTGTCAGCATTCCATATTTCTCTGGGTCCAGGCTGGCCTTCTGATGACCTTCTGCTACTATTCTCATGTCAGATGTGGGGGGGGGGTGCATAAAGGAGAAGTAAGGTGGTGCAGTGATGGGACCCCTCGGACTGACCATCAGATTGAACCCCCCCCTCCCCCCAGAATACGAAGAGCAGCACTACTCCACACTCTCTGGTTTAAAGGAGAAAATCAACTCCCCCCTCAAATAACCTTGGCCACAGCATTGCTGCAATATTGTGAAGGCAAACGGGTACGTTTGATGGTCAGGAAATACCTGTAAAGGTGAAAAAAAACTCCTGAATTTATCGACTCACACTCTTGCCAGCAGTGTGCTGGAAATCATCGTCTAATACTGGTCGTTCCAAAAAAAGAGAAGGTAATTACAGACAAAGAAAGGGAAAAAAGCATTCTCCAGTAACAGGCTTCCTGCCAAGCTGTGCCCAATAATGCACTAGCAATTACAATAGAGCTTTCTCTTCCTGTTCCAATTACATTGTATTTCTCCTGCCATTCATACCTACAGGGTCCAATTCCAGAATAGCATCCACTTACATTAAATTTTAATGCAAACCTGTGTTTAATTAAGACCGTCAAAGCAAACAGACCCATGGGGTATTGTCAGCAAGAGGCACCATGGAAGCTGGTGTCCTAAATAATTACTTTACATCATTGTCGCAGTCATCCCAAGCGACGCATGGACGCGGATGGGCGCACAGAGCGCGACAAGTTCTGGGACTACGGCGCTGTCAGGGACGGCACGGGGTTTGGGGGCTGGGGGGCTGGCGTTACAACAAGGTAGCTATCGCCGGAAAATGTAAGAGATTAAACCAGAAAACAAACCTTTGGTCGGGGGATGGAGAGGAAGTTCTAACTTTAGCTGTTAATTAGCAAATTATGTAAATCTGCTGTACAACTTGCGAGAGGTCATTTCAGATAGCAAACTCATTTCGCTTTCTGACTAGATACGTCCTGGGGCACTGAAGTTACCACATTAAATAAGAAAAGGTAATGGAAAAACAGCAGCGCAGATTTCAACGGACGTTCTGCTTTTCACAACAGATATTATTTTCACCCGGGCAACACCAAGTCCTACCCACAGCATACATTCCAAAAGGTATGTTTCTTTTTCTGTGGAGTAATTGAGCCAATGTTGCTTTTGCCCTCTTGTTTTATGGCGGGATCATGGCACACATGCGAAACTACATGAACGCCCAGATCGAGTTCTCTCTCGGCTGTCCAGCTGACCCTGTGTTCGCCCGAGGGCCCTGAACTGGCTGGACCGTCGGGTAGCTCTCCTTGGTGCTGAATATTTTCATGGCCAGGATAAACTTCTGAATTTATTATCAGTGCGATATGGATATAAATTCTAGATATTCTATTGCAAAAACTATATTTATAAAAGCACTATATATATATATATATATATTTATGTATTATGTAAACTGTTTTTACTCAAAGCATATTGATAACATGCAACCACAAGCCGATTGTTTGTTACCATGGAGACAGAGAATGAAACAAATGGCAATGTTAATGTATTGTGCAGAAACAGATTGCAGAGGAAGAGAAAAAAAAATTGAAATTGTGAAGCATAAAATGCCTGTTTCTCCTTCAAGGCATGCCGCCTGCTTTGTGTAGGCCCCGTTTTTTGCTCAGATGGGCGCCTGCAACATCTGTTAGGCGGAGGAAGGCAAGCCACCACAACCGACAACACGCAATGGAGCAGGTCGTGTTCAGAAAGCGCAGGGTAATTAGCGCTTTGGTAAGAAACACAAGCGATTCACTGCAAGCTAATTGCATATTGCTTCACACATCATTACATGCACCCAATAAATAAGAGTACACATACATGACGAGACGTAGGAAAGTTCATAACAATGGAAAGAAGGAAATAAACATGAGGCAAACAACAGAAAATACAGAAAGAGGAGTGGAAAAGCTCTCAAGAACAACAAAAATCAAAGCAAGAAAGCAAAGAGAAAAATATGAATAGAACAATCTGTATCTGCCATTTGTCGATGTTTTTTTTCCTATTGTTCGTTTTAGAGTATGCCATTTTAATCGGTTACCGCCGCAACGCGCATCACGCAACCTTGTTAAGACTGCTCTGCTTGGGTAGGTCGACCCGCTGCCAGCTGGAAGACGAGTCCCCACAGACTGCACACCACAAATGCGGTGCTGGGAATTTTTAGGAATTCAGTCTGAAAAATAAAAATTATTGTCTCTGTCTGTCCTCCAGTGAGGGGTCTCAGCTTCACTGCTGTTTGTCCTCTCCTGTCCTTTGAGGGGCCTCAGCTTCACTGCTGTCTGTCCTCTCCTGTCCAATGAGGGGTCTCAGCTTCACTGCTGTCTGTCCTCTCCTGTCCAATGAGGGGTCACAGCTTCACTGCTGTCTGCCTTCTTCTGACCAATGAGGGGTCTCAACTTCACTGCTATCTGTCCTCACCTGTCCAATGAGGGGTGACAGCTTCACTGTTTTCTGCCCTCTCCTGCCCAATGAGGGGTCTCAGCTTCACTGCTGTCTGTCCTCTCCTGTCCAATGAGGAGTCTCAGTTTCACTGCTGTCTGCTCTTTCCTGTCCAATGAAGGGTCTCAGCTTCACTGTTTTCTGCACTTTCCTGTCCAATGAGGCGTCTCAGGTTCACTGTTTTCTGCCCTCTCCTGTCCAATAAGGGGTCTCAGCTTCACTACTATCTGCCCTGTCCTGTCCAATGAGGGGTCTCAGCTTCACTGCTGTCTGCCCTCTCCTGTCCATTGAGGGGTCTCAGCTTCACTGCTGTCTGCCCTCTCCTGCCCAATGAGGGGTCTCAGCTTCACTGCTGTCTGTCCTCTCCTGCCCAATGAGGGGTCTCAGCTTCACTGCTGTCTGTCCTCTCCTGTTCAATGAGGGGTCTCAGTTTCACTACTGTCTGCTCTTTCCTGTCCAATGAAGGGTCTCAGCTTCACTGTTTTCTGCCCTCTCCTGTCCATTGAGGGGTCTCAGCTTTACTGTTTTCTGCCCTTTCCTGTCCAATGAGGCGTCTCAGGTTCACTGTTTTCTGCCCTCTCCTGTCCAATAAGGGGTCTCAGCTTCAGTACTATCTGCCCTGTCCTGTCCAATGAGGAGTCTCAGCTTCACTGCTGTCTGCCCTCTCCTATCCAATGAGGGGTCTCAGCTTCACTGCTGTCTGTCTTCTCCTGTCCAATGAGGGGTCTCAGCTTCACTGCTGTCTGTCCTCTCCTGCCCAATGAGGGGTCTCAGCTTCACTGCTGTCTGTCCTCTCCTGTTCAATGAGGGGTCTCAGTTTCACTACTGTCTGCTCTTTCCTGTCCAATGAAGGGTCTCAGCTTCACTGTTTTCTGCCCTCTCCTGTCCATTGAGGGGTCTCAGCTTTACTGTTTTCTGCCCTTTCCTGTCCAATGAGGCGTCTCAGGTTCACTGTTTTCTGCCCTCTCCTGTCCAATAAGGGGTCTCAGCTTCAGTACTATCTGCCCTGTCCTGTCCAATGAGGAGTCTCAGCTTCACTGCTGTCTGCCCTCTCCTATCCAATGAGGGGTCTCAGCTTCACTGCTGTCTGTCTTCTCCTGTCCAATGAGGGGTCTCAGCTTCACTGCTGTCTGTCCTCTCCTGTCCAAAGAGGGTCACAGCTTCAGTGCTGATTGCCCTCTCCTGTTCAATGAGGGGTCTCAGCTTCACTGCTGTCTGCCCTCTCCTGCCCAATGAGGGGTCTCAGCTTCACTTCTGTCTGTCCTCTCCTGTCCAATGAGGGGTCACAGCTTCACTGCTGCTTGCCATTTCCTGTCTAATGAGGGGCCCCAGCTTTGCTGCTGCTTGCCCGCTTCTGGCCAGTGAATGTAAATGAATGCCAAGAAAATATCAGTATTATGTTGAATAACTGGATGCTTTTAATGAGTGTTAAAAAACACCCCATATTTTGTTATGGCAAATAAATAAGCTTAATAATTTATTTTTCAGTGATATTTGGACTGTTCAGTCAGCAGATGTCAGGAATAAATATCGAGGCTGGATCTTTTTAATGAAACAAAATCCTTGGTTATTACACACTTACAATGCAGTGTCACACAAATACTTTTACCAAGAAAAGCAGTCAGAAAATAGATGGATGAATGCAATGTAAAGTAGCATTAATTTCCATGTCAATCCAACAGGTTGAAATTCCTAAATATTTAGGCTTGCACTACTGTCGTGTTTTAAAGTTTGATTAGAAATTACACAGAAAACACAGATGCATATACAGATGGTTATAAAATTTTATCACACATTATATAGAAGCAAACTGACAGCGAAGTGGACCTTAAGACAGACACCTGTCGTTAATGACCTGAACAAAGTAGGAAAGGATGGATTGTATTTTGACTGCAGACCATTTTTTTTGTCTTAACAGGCAATGAAGACAGCTTTGTGTGAATAAATTAATCCCTTGTTAGATCTGCGTTTCAGCAAATGTTACATTGGGGAAGAGACGGTAAAAAGGAGCAGTTACTGTGTGTTACTAGCATGGCTGACTGCAGGGTATTCGTCCACATAAAGGCAAATATTTCTTTAGTTTTGGAATGTGGTGAGTAATGGATATTCCTTCCTGGTCAGCCAGGATGACCTTGTGGACTGACACTAGGTCATGGTGAAGGTGGAAGTCAGGAATGTCACCGGGCTGGCTGGAGAGCCTTTAAGACATAATTTCTATGTCCTGTGGAATTTGTCCCCGGTGGCTTTTACCACCTGTGACACTGACTCCCTCTGGTGAATACCCCCTGCAGATGACAGTGTTTACCCCCTTTAGATGTCAGTGTCTACCGGCTGTAGATTATAATATTTACCCCCTGAGGATGACAGTGTTTACTCCCTGTAGATGGCCGGTGTTAGCTCCTTCGGATGACATTGTTTACCCTTTGTAGATGAGAGTATTTTTCCCCTGTAGATGACACAGTTTAACAACTGTAGACGACAGTGTTTACCCAATGCAGATGATAGTGCGTACCCCCTGCAGATCAAAGAGTGTCACCGGCTGTAGATGATAGCATTAACCCCCTGTAATGACAGTGTTTAGCCCCTGTAGATGGCCA
>JAAGVU020000129.1:23575045-23591294 GCA_011763525.2 Mormyrus iriodes
TTTATGCGAGATCTGTCCTCTTCAACATGCAGTTGAAATCAGGTTGGAGGAGCTGTTTTATGCGAGATCTGTCCTCTATAACATGCAGTTAAAATCTGGTTGGAGGAGCTAATTTATGCGAGATCTATCCTCTTTAACTTGCAGGTAACATCAGGTTGGAGGAGCTGTTTTATGCGAGATCTGTCCTGTATAACATGCAGTTAAAATCCGGTTGGAGGCGTTGCTTTATGAGAGATCTATCCTCTTCAACATGCAGTTAAAATCCGGTTGGAGGAGCTGTTTTCATGGTAGAGGTCTCCCCTTTAACATGCAGTAAATGACGTAGAAGCTGCAATAAAACCAAACAAAAGACTTACATGAAAATATGGGCAATAAAAAATGTTGCAGGCCTCCCAGTGGTGCCACCTTGCTTTCTTTATGTTCTATATTCACTATATGCTCAACGCCACATTTGTGAATATCTATGAGTTTGAGGTTAAGTAGGAAACTTCAGCTTGACCTTTAATGGTGAAAAACGTGGGAAAGTGACAGTGATGATCACAGAAGGCTGTCACCCTCGTCTGCGAGGCTGTGGGGGTACGTGTGGTGCTGGGGGATCATCCTGTTATGATATGATACTTCGATGATTTAAAGGCAAAAAGGCACATTGTGTTCAGACAGTTAGTGTGTGAGGTCACCAGCTTTGCGCCACCACAGTTGCGGTGAACAGATCCGTGTTCTCAGAGGGACTTGGTCAGGCTCCCCCGAGGCATTTCTGGCAGCGTCCGGACCAGCGCCTCATGTCTCCGTGCCGACCAGGGTCCTCTCCCAGAGGAGTCCCACCTCCCACTAGCTACAACACCCGGCTCGCGTTCCCTGTGTCCCTAGTAGCTGAAATGCAGATGATGTGTTTCCATGGTAATCCCGGGTTGAGGGGGGTTAATAGCCACTAAAAGATCCTCGGAGAGAAGCTCCGCAGAACGGGGCACCTATCAGATTCGTGTCTTGACAGATGGAAATGTCACACGGCGGCTGTGAGGGCCCAGCTTGTCATGCAAAAACTGACAGGACACATCTGACCGGCTCCTCGAAAATATGCTTGACATGGAATTTATTTACAGATGAATGGAGTAGTTATAGATTTGACAGCAATGTGAGAGCATTATATTACACAGACAAAAAACTGTAGTTGTAAGGATGTCTTAAATACTCATATTGTACGCTGTGTGCTGGTTTATACAATGATTTTACGCAACTGCATCAACAAGCTCTCGGTGATACTCTTCACAGAAAGAATGTGTCGTGTTGGGGACTTTCACCCCCTAATATTTCCCTTTCCTCATCCTACCTGTCCCTCTCATATGGGGGGAAGACTTTCAGAGGCCTGACACTAGGAGGGAGCATAAGTGTGTGAGTGTGGATGATGGTAGCTTTGGTTTGCCGAGGGGGAGAGCCCATTCCATAGAATTTTTCAGGGTCCCAGTCATGCCTTTTTGCAACCCTGCCCCCCCCCCCCCCAAACATAAGAACTCTCATTATTCCCCTAGACCCAGACAAACCCAAATGCTGGCATATGGGTGTGCCGGAACCCCGGCCCACTCCGGCACGATCGACCGGCTGATGCGTCTAATCAACCAGCCACTCCTGTGGCTTGGCCTTTTAGAGCCTACACTCATTTTCAGGTGCCGTGGAGGATGCGGCTTAAAGAGGAACGCTCTTTTCCATTTTACAATCATCCTGGCTGCGATGCAAGGTTATTAAGCACTCAACCTTTCCCGGGTGCCAGATAAATATTTACTGAATCGGTTTTATACTGCTTGAATTATCTCCTTTTATGCCACAGCCTCTTTGCATAATGGATCCTTGTCTTTAAACTAGGGTTGGCCCACGTCTTCAGCATACAGGCTCATTCCAGTGAGGATGGGCAGGTGGTGTTTCAGCTGTTCATGCCGGCTTTGCACTGGCAGTTCTGCTCCTTTTAAACAGTCCCTTCTGCAAGCTGAATGCATCGCATTCCCTGCAAAGCCGACACAAAGCTGCCATCTCAATGTGCTGCTGTCTGGAATCATTTCAGGAGAAGCTGGGGCCTAAAGCTCTCAGTATCTTGAAGCCATTGTGGACTGGATCACTATGGGATTCTTATCTTCCCTGACTAGGTTTAGGGAGGCAACTCCTGTGAAACCCCTCAACAAGGAGACCCCCGGCCCAAGACACAGGGCAGCTGGAGAAATTTAATTTGCAGCAGGGTGCCTTCTGAGATCTGAACCAGCAACCTTCAGGGGAGTGGTCCATGCTTTTAACCACTAAGCCACTGTCAACATGACAGATATTGTAGCATGAGGGGTTGTTGGGGCAGAAAAGTCGTGAAAACAAAGAAGACAGCAGGAGACACTCACTGGGGTGGGATGGGGGGAGGCGGTGCTGTGGCCTCATTCTCCTCATAGCTTGCATTTCTCACCAGGGAGAAACTCTGTCCATCAAGGTCTGAGTAGGACCAACATCCATGGCAGCTTCCAAGAGACTGTCATAATTAGACATAGGTGGGGCATGCGTTTTCTCTCTCCTGATCTTTCTTCTGTTTCCCCTTGCTGTGTTCTGCTAGTTCACCTTGGTGGACTGATGGCTCAAACCCTCAATTATTTATTTAACCTCCCCCCCCATCGCTGTCACTCAAGCCAGTGAATGTGAACGAGCACTCTGGGATCAAACAGGAGATGCTGTAAGACCCCTGTCCATTATTGTTCTCTGAAATCCACGGTGACGTGGGCGTTTCCATTATTAATGCCGCCGTTTCCAATTTCAGTGACTCGGAAGCTGATCCAGGGGGGTTTCAGGGAGCCGGGAGCCAGGTTTGTGATTAGAGGACTTGTCAGAGAACCTGTCCCGTGCTCTATCCCTGGTAATGGTGTCTTTAACCTGCTCATCGGCAGCCCAATTTTACCCTAAACAAGGCAGGCTTGATCCACAATTCCTCTCTGGATGAGCACTTCTGGGTAAGCTTTAGGTGGCAGTGTTAGACCGTTGGAGAGAAATGCTGGAGTCCCTGCACGCGTAGGTCAAACAGATCTGCGGAGATTTATAGCGTAAATGAGCAGATGAGAAAGCTACCCGACCGTCTCTCGTACCGATACATCATTCCATTGACAGGCTAAGTAATGCACAAGACGGGTTAGAACCCTGGGTCGTGTAGATAATTAGATAATACAGCCAGTTGGTTTTCCAACAGGGAGAAGACCCACGTTAAGTTGCACCCTGCACATGGGAGTGGACAGCAGGAGGAATGAACCCAGTGCAGATGACGCGGAGCCTGTTAGGAGTAACAGCCCTTGATGTGGTTCAGTCAGGAACACTGAGGAGTTATTAGAAGGACCATGTGGGCCCGGCGATGACTGCAGGCTTTGGAGATATTTTGGAACGTAGAAGTCAGAGGGCACAAGGGGATGGAGTTATGATGAAACTCCCCTCGTGTCCTCAGCCAATCAGGGGGCAGGAGTATATTTCAGGGGTTCAAAGCCATAATTTTATTACATGGCTACATGCCTAGTGAGGAGCAAACGAATTTGGGGTGGGGGGAGCACAGATTAATACTGATAATATTACAATGTGGCTAGATGCCTGCTCTGCGTGTACGGGGCGGGGGGGGGGGGGTACATTTTCTCAAACAGTACAGAAACCTCAGTGGGGAGGACAGGCTGCCCCTCTCCAGCTAGGAAGGAAATAGACTGATTGTGCAGTGCCCCCTCATGGCCGGCACAGTGGGTGTCTGTCTTCTCTGTGCTAGGCCTGGTGAGCAAAAAACTAGACAAGAATAGACTTCACAGGCACCCAGAACTGCTCATGGTCAGTTTCAACCGAGCCGCTCACCTCAAGTCGGCCTGGATTTCATAGCTTAAACGACCTGGCCTTGTGAGGGTCTCATAAATCCATAACACGATTCCTGTTGTCTCCTGCTTCCCACACTTTTCTCTGTGGTTCTGGTTTCTGAGGCTAACAGGTTTAGAGTTGAAAGACCCCGACTAAACGAGATAAGTTTATTTCAGAAGCTACCAAGGAAAAGCTGTGGAAACAACTTTTCAAGCTTCTAGACTTGTTCCCACGAAAGACCCCGAAAAAGCGAGCAAGGGCATAGAAATACTCATTTGGACAGAAATGTCCATGGCGAGGGGACAGGGTTGTCATTATCTGGCTAACAAAACAGAACTAGCAAGAGAATAAGATGTGAATAATAATGTAGTTTATATATTTTTTAGATCCTCTGCCTGGACCCAGTGGAGGTGAGTGCTGGTCTGATAAGGCTGGGAAAAAGCTGTGTGACATGGGGACGGGTCTAGTAAAATGGTAGAAAGGACAGAAAACAAAAACGCACCCATCTTGGACATTGGATCTTGGGACGGGCTAGGTGCTAGTAAACAGAATCAGCGTCTGGACACGTGCACTCTGGTCAAGACAGAACCCAGGTTTATATGATCTGCGATAACATGCAAGTGAAGCAAATAGATGTGCCCATCACCAGACCCCTTTCTTGGGAACATCCGGGCCCCTTTCAGGGGGGTCAAACGGGGTTCAGTGGAATGTGTCCAACGCCTGCAGACTGAGCTATAGCCTCCTCAACCTGCATGGAGAACGAGGGAGACGGAGGTAGAGAAGAAACATCGTTTCATCAGAACGTGGCAGGTGGTCTTCGTATCAGTCGCCATACCATCTAAGGCCATTCCATCTCAGCACGGGTCCCACGTTCTGCATTTCTTCTGCCCCGTTCCAGGTGTGGGTTCCACTGTTCATCCCTGCTCTTTGCGTTTGCTTGGATCACCGTGCCCCACCGTCTGTGGCCGGCAGATGCTCTCTTCACCGCGTACAGGCCGCTTCTGGCTTGCAGACTGCCAGGAACCTGTACCAAGCTCCACCTGTCAGGTTACGCGAGATGCCATCGGCGACCGCGGCAGCGTCTGACTCCACTGTCGCTTGTTGCACTGCTATTTTACGAAGTCCTGCGATAACACGGCCCATCTAACTTCTACAGAGGCTCCGAAATGCCATAAATATACAGACAGCACAGTATGAGTCACAGGGATTTACAGGCCCCCTCATATTCTGAATTTCCCACCCCCCTAAAATAGATCACTTCAAGTGGGGACTTATTACCAAATGACTCCTTTTTTCCCGTAAACGTAAAAGCCGAGGTTTTTAGTCGAGCTTGTAGGAATTACAGCTGCCTTATTGTGTTTCAGTAATTGTGAATTACAGTGCTATTTGGAATCATCGCACCTGGTCATTTGAACCTATATTTGCATTTAAATGGCATTTTGTGCTGTGCACCAGGTTCGAACCCGACATAAACCCGACATGTGACGTTCAAGTTCAGAAAGATCCAGAAGTGTGTGGTGTGAGGAGTGCAAGGCTGGGAACACTGCCAAATGGAAAATCAGTTTAACAAATGAGAGAAGGCTGAGAAAAGGCTGAACTTGTCAACCACAAGTTTAAGTGATTCTCTAGGCCAAAGGTCTTCTGATTCTTTGATATGCAGAATTCCAGTGTGCATTTTTGTACCAGTGTACAGCTATTCAGGACATGGGAGAGATGTAAAAGGCACATTAATTCAAATATTATTAATTATATATTTACACCATAAAATATTTAAATATTATTTCTGAAAATCCAGCATCACACAGTAGAGATCGTTGCTTTCATTAATCTCATCCCATGCAGATAAATCCACATTCTGTGGCTCCTTCTCTCTACTCAAACACTGCAGGGTGAGTAAATATTCATGTTGCACTTTGTTCCGAGGCTACAAATAAAGACAGACCCTCAGTTTATTTACCACAGCGCCAATCCAACCCCGGTAATGCATGTCTAAGATACATGCCCTCGTGGAGGCCAATTAACAATGTCCACAAAGCAACAACTTACATGAGTAAATTTTTGAGAGAGCTGTTTAAATATGGAGAAGGGTTATTACTGTTCTGTTCCCATGGCTGGACTTTAAGTGCCATGTTTATCTGATCTGATTCCCCTCCGGTTAAAGAATTTCCTTCTTTCGGCCTGTGTGGACTTGGCCACTGTCAGCCAACACAGATCTATGTTATCTTAGGCCAATTCTATTTTCTTTTCCCTCGTTCTCATATTTTCTTCGTATTGCTCCTTTTTTTCCCCAGTGAAAGGCAGAGTTCTGCTTTTCGTCAGAAATGACTGGACATTATCACCCTGAGCGTGCTGCTAGTGCACAGAGCAGAGCGTGAGCGGTGTGCAAAACAGAGGCAGAGCGATAGCACGTTTAAATGCGGCGAGGATCGCTGTACGGTATCACACTACACCGACCTCAGACAGCAAAACCATCCTCTGATGAATGTCCTTGAGATAATGATGATTTTTCCTAGCAGTCAAACTGACACAGCCTGCAAATCACCTGTGATTTTTAATACTTGATTTGGAACTTTAGGAAGGAACATTGTGTGTTATAATACTTTTAAAGTTATGGTTATTGCTAGCCCTCTGAAGTTAATTGTTGCAGCCATGATAAGATACAGTAGCATAGTAGGATGGTGCTGAAACACCCCATGAATCTGTCAACTTCCCATTTCTGATGCAATCTGGCTGGAGGTGCTACCCATCCTATATTTTATGGGATAGTTCCATGCTGAGATTTGTCCCATATTTCATGATTTGACCTCCCCCCCGAAGTATGTAAGGTCAGCTTGTATTTTTCTTATAACTAGCATCCCATTCAGAAAACATTCAGAAAACCACACCCACTAACTCATTTCAGAGTCCATGGAAAAATCTCGAGAGCTAAATTTCAGAAATAGAGGTGACAGAAAAAAGAATCTCGAACTCACTGAAGAAATGGACGATCACAGATGTCTGTTGCGCCCAGAACGCTCCCAAATACCGAGGGGCGGCACTTCAATCAATTAGAACACTTATTTTAAGTAAATTAGAGAGAAGATCTTGGCCGATGCTGCCATAATTAAACAAATGCCCCAGAAATATTTTAGAGTCCGTCTTGTTTGTGGGCCGACAGCTGCCGTTTACGGCAGGGGCAGCATCGTCAGCGCGGGATTTGCCAAAACGCCGGGGCGAGGCCATCCTGAACGGGACGGCTCACCTGCACCTTAGCTCACCTGTCAGAGGTGCCTCCCATCTGGCGTCCACTGCCAGCACAAGCCTGGTCGCGGTAAACTCTGCCATCACCAGCCAAACGGCTCTGGCTCCATCTAGGGTATGCCCTACGCCCCCCCCACACCCCCTAATCCCTAACTTAAACAGCTGATATCTAAGTTTAATTCACTCAAAAAAAAGTTTACAAAAGCAGGTTCCGTTACCTTAAAATTGGGCATTTGGGACCATTTCACAGGTATTTCTGTAATTCCTGAACCTTCTGTGAACCCGATTGTGAGGATTTGGGTCGCTGCGTGCCTGGGACTCTCTGTATGCTATGCTGTGCAATATCGGGCCACTCCGTGCTCTGCTTGGCTTTTCAAAGTTTCAGCTTTCTTTGTGCCCCCCCCCACCATCACCCCCGGCTAACTCTCGTTAGCCCTGCCTCCCTCCACACGGGGTCGCAGAACCTCACAGAGTGTAGAGGGGTCGCGGCATGGACTGCTGTCTGCTCCCGAGCTAATCGGCACCCCCGGTGGACGTGAGGGAGGTGAGGCAACTCCAGCTGGCTCTCATTTTCCGGCCACTCTGCGCTGTGGACCGGAATGGCACTATATATTTACCTCAAGCTGGGATGGGGCGGGCAGTGCTCGCTGTTGTTTTAGGGGTTCAATGCCGCCCCCCCCCCCCCTTCTGTTATTATTTTTTGTTATAGGAACCCTGTGCAGAGGCTGTGAAGCTTTTGATACACCTGAGGATGCCCCCCCCCCAAAAAAAATGTAATCTTCCTCAGTGTTCCAATCAGCAAACTTGGCATTTGCTGTCATTAGGCTAAGAGGCATTATCGTCAGGTATTCAGTTGTTTTATCATTTTCTTGGACCACTGCTAAGCACTGCTGATGGTGACAAAACAGATCATTTCCACCTTGCACTAAAGGTCAACGGGACCACGAGTCGATGGGACATTGCCTCACATGGCGCCATGATGTGGGTTTCCTTTGTGCTTGTGCCCACTGCAGTGTCCCAAAATGGGGGAATGCTCATGCACACAGACCATTCGCTCTCTTTGCCCAATGGACCATGATCTTTTAGCCCAAAAGCATCTGCTGGCACTGCCTTTCTGTCCCAGCACCTTACAAATTCTTCCTTATCATCAATTCTGTAATCACATCAGCTGAGGTCTGCAGAGCAGGAAGATTTAGACATCAAAGTTCACAATTAACATTCTACACACCTCCATGGGGTTAAATCCAGGTAGGACACATCACAGATGTGTTCCCCATTTCCTCTGTTATGAGCTTCCGACAGTGACTTCCGATAATTCGCCCTTAGCAATTGATCCCTGTGTTGGAGAAGTTTAAGTAACTAGTCAGGTACTGTACACTGAAAAAATAAACCAGATGGAACGCCAAGGGTCCTCCTGTTAGCCGGCCCTCGGTATGATGACACTCAGTTCAGCACTCAGATAATGTGGACAGATGTTGGCCTGCTTTTGGAAGGAATGAGAAAAATAAATAAATCGGAAAAAATGCGACGAACTAAACAGGCCACCCATTTTCTTCTGGGTCAATTGCATGACATTCTCATCTTAGAGGCGCCATGTTACACTCACACTTCCAATAATGGTTCTGCTGGATTCACTTTGTCATATTCAGACCGGTGCTCGATCCAACCCCTAACTGCCACACTGGTTCTGCTGCGGTGATGACATCACCAACCATCACCGGGAGATGCAGGAACCCAACGCCCTGGATCAACAGCTGAGGTGACTGAAAGCAGTGAAAGTGCTCATCAGCTTTGGTTAGCGGCTAGCGTTAGCCCCAAGCATTATTCACTCTCTTTAGTCTGCCACTTAGCCACTTTGCATGAGACGTACAGCAAACATTTACTCCTGTCCACCTCTTAAAAAATTCCCCCTGAAGTGACAGGCATGGACAAAACAACACTGAGAGGACTACGGTGTTCTTCTGTGTCTAGAAACTGAAAGGGAAACTGTCAGATACTGCAGGGAGATGGATTAACGATCAGTTGCACAGCACAGATTGTGTGTATATATATATATATATGAATGATATGTAAATGAGTGCAATTACTTCCATCGTGATGACAATAATCACTGGGTGTGTATTCCACATCGCATTTTTACCTGAGTACTGGCTGGATGCAAGGGTGCTGGACTCAACAAATGCCAGAGCCATCTCACAGAACAATTTACTGAAAAGTGCACAATTTTCAGGAATATATTTGCACATCTTCTTACTTTTATTGGTTTTATTGTTTTGATGACTTTGGAGGGCGCAGATTTTGTGAATTGACAAGCACAGGGTGTGTGTGTGACATAGCAGATGGAATTGTTTGACTAATGACAGCCCCCCCCCATCCATGTTCCAGTACAGGGTCACAATGTGTAAAATAACAATTGTAATCGTAAATTTTATTTAAAGCCATCCTATATGTATCCTAAGCAGGCGTGACCCAGAGAACATCCCTTAATTAAAAAGGTCTGACCCCGCCCTGTACCGGCTGGCATTCAGCAGGCACTGACGGAGTATGTTTCTGTGCATGCCAGACGTGAACAAATGGCAGGTCGTGACATGGGCGCAAACACACACACACACACACACACACACACACGCACACACACACACAAAGGTGGAGCAGATGGGTGGATATCTGTGTCTGTTTTGCTAACACCATATATCATGTTGTGATGGTGGATACACCAGAAAATACACTCCCCCCTACACCCTCTAATCCCAGGGAATTATGGGACTTGGTTCAAATTGACTGCACATTCGATCTATTTCTTGAAGCTACCCTTTAACCCCCCCCCCATCCAGAGATATACAACCCAGGATTTGAAATCTGATAAAGAGGCAAAAAACTATGCCCCCCCCACAACAAACACCACTGGAGAGAGTGTTTATACAAAGTGAGGGGCAGCCTGGTGCTTCGTGATCCCGGAGACTCTGCCCTTCCATTCCAAGAAGAAAAAAGAACTTTATGAGGAAGAAAATGCTGGAAGGAGATGTCTTTCCATATATTGAAGTCTCCCAGAGTTTCCTGGTCCTCAGAAAGGTTAGGAATCCGCAGGACTGTTTTGCCCCTTAATTCCTGACCTTGAAGATCAGGAATCTACCAGGTTAACTGGTCATTTTCCTCGTCCACATATATGCTTCCATCCATCCATCCAACCATCCAACATAGTGTCATGGCTGGGGCCTGTGACCTTTCCCTGATACCACCTGACAGGAGAACAAGGTAGCATGTGAAAGGTTAAATTCAAAATATGAAACTCGCAGTTATACCTCAAGTACCGGTGGTTTTATCTTAGCAGCTGGTGTTCATTCTCTGCTGTTACAGGAAGCCTGAAAGTGAGACTTGGTTGAAGAAGCACGCCCCCTCCCCCCCACAAACACAGATGGGGCCCACAATCCCGAGCGCGACGTGGGCTTCATATATCCACGAATCGGCAGTCAGACGGGCACCGTGCTGCCACCATCTCTCCGTTTCCTCTTTTACGGACCCCGCCTGCACTTTTTAGCACCTCGTCGGCGTTTGAGGATCATGTGACGGTCTTTACCAGAACGTGGACGCCCTCACCTCAACCACACACACACCCCACCCACGAGGGACTCTGCTGCTCAGAAACCTTTCTAGTGAGTCATATGCCCCCCCACCCCCCATACTCCCACCAACATGGATGAGAAGCTGTTGGCCAGTATCTCTATGGTAATGAACACATGAGGACAAGCATGTGGCTCAGTGGGCTAAGCCGCCGTATCTATGACCCGACGGTTGCCGGATTGAGCCCTGCCTCAGCATGTCTACGAGTCCTTAACCCCCACCTCCCCGGGTGCTGCCCTGGCTGGCTGTGACTTGTGGCCAGCTTGCTTTCACCTACAGAGAGCAAGTTGGGGGAGGCGTAAAGAGAAAAAAAGTATCAATTATTATTGCTTAAGGGCACTTAACCTTAGCCACCCAAAAAACATCAAGGATTGAACATAACCAACATTTTTGCCACAAATGCTTTTCATTTCGGCTGGCTGCCTGAACCCATTTAAATTAACGTTCTCAAAAGTTACATCTCTCACAAACAAGCTGTGCTTGTTTACTAAAGAAATGCATTCCTGAGTGATGGGACAACCACTCACATGGCTGGTTACCCACTGAGCCCCCCCCTTCGGCTCAGGGGGGGCGGTGCTCTGACAGGACTGGGATCTGCTCTTTCATTAATCCCGATGAAGCTCACGCTCCTGTTTTAGACTCGGCGTGTAAAATTTAAATGAGATTAACACCCACCTACTTCCTTCAACAGACCTTGAGGAAAACAAAAGATTTATTTTAACTTTTACCCGCCCTATGCTGCTGTTATTGCCCTATTTATTTTAGGGCTCCCGATTAAACCCCACCATCCGCTTAATCATCGCAACAGCCCGGTTTATAGGTGACATGCGATGGATGTAAAAACAAATCAGTCGTTTGGAAAAAGAAAAATAAAAGCTTTATAAACACTTTAGTGGGTCCAGATTTATGAAGTGGACCCTCTGTGTGTCTGCCTCTGTGAGTCTGCCTCTATGTGTCTGCCTCTGTGAGGATGCCTCTGTGTGTCTGCCTCTGTGAGGATGCCTTTGAGCCCCCAGCAGGGCTGAGGGACACATGGTGGAAACAGAGAGCGTAATCTTCATGGCGGTGGGGGTTACCTGCAGCTCTTAGACCAGGTTGGTCTGTTCCAGTTGGACATTCAGTCGAGCAATTAGACCTGAAGCTAAAGAAACCAGGTACTGTCCTTTTTAAAAGAAAAAAAAAACAACAATAGCATGTTTCATTTGCAAACTAAATTTGCGATTGGTGGAAATTTGGCAATGAGCCCCAACTTTGTTGTATAATGTTGAGTTCTCTATAATGTTCTTCCCTTCTGTGACCTGGCCTTTGCTTTGGAGTCTGTGTCTTTGCCTCCCCACCCCATGTCCTACACAAATACACTAAGTATGGGGAAATTCCTCTGGGGCCAGTGGGCTTCTTATGGGACCTTGTTTAGGAAGCAATGGCCTGGGGGAAGAAGCTGTTCAGGTGGTGAGCTGACCTTCTCCTCAGGCTCTTACTCTTAGCGTTCCCTGGGAATGGAGATCCCGGAAGAGGGAGTGGTCTGCAGTACAAAATGAAATGACTGACAACACAGTTAAATATTAACCTAAAAGTGTGTCCAGTCAGGAAATTACATTATTTATTGCTGTACCGAATATTCACCAAACGGTACTGCTTGCAAGGAAAACATCAGCGTTTTTTTTATTCAGAACCGATTACATTTTCCAGGTTACATTTTCAGTTAGAGACGTGAGGATTAGCCTTGACTGACAGCAATGCATGCTGGGATGCGAGCGATAACAGGGAGCGAGTGGGCCATCGTGTTTTCACAAGAATAATGGGCTGTTTATCATTCGTGAGGCTGAGCTGTTAATTTTCCGCGCAGCCGTCGCTAATAATTAATGGTACCCCCCCATCACTTCGGTGCGGCTGGAAAAACGAGTCAGGATTGCAGATGATGCCGAAAGCCCCACGTAACAGGTGAAATCCGCCAGTTGTGAGCGGGGCGAGAGCAGCTGTCCCAATACGGCTAGATCTATTTACTTCAGATAATCACTGAACTAGTGTCCAGGGTTACATGCTCATCTGGGACCAGTTGTGTGCCTGGAATCTACATAGCTGCTGTATTTAATTAACATTTAATTAATGTTTAATCTTAGTCTCACTAACAAAACAGCATTTAGACAGTCCGGAATGAAAACATATACTTCAAGTATTGGTTTATGACTGTCTTGGCACTGCTGATTAAAAACATTTAATGAACCAAAGAATGCTCTCAGAGCAGTTTTCTTTGCCATGGGGATTGACATTTTTACTTTTCCGAATAGTTTTCAGGATCCCAGTTCCATCATGGAGTGTTTATTGGCTGAGTGAGACAGGGCTGTTTGTTCCACTTCATGTGGCACCATTTTACAGGACACATGCAAATATGAAGATCGCCAGTTGTATGTCAGAGCTTCTTGCTGCATGGACTCGGGTAATGTGGTTCTATTAGAGAAATTCATTCATTCATTTCAGTTGTTACCTGCTTCACTCTGTGGTCAAGTGATTGGATGCCGCTTGACAATTGGCCCCGCCTCCAACTTCTGGTTCCTGAGTGACAGAAGAGCTTTGTTTGCCATGAATAAATAAATATGATTGAAATGTGCCCTATGATTAACTTGTCAGCATTTTGCAAAGTATTGGGGGAGAGCCCCCCCCCCCCCCCCCAATCCACATCCCCCCAGTTATATTTCCGTTTCCTGGAAAGACTCAAAATTTCACCAGACGTGGGCCTTAAACCCTTTTCTTGAAGGTGGAGGGCCCTGATTTCAAACATGTCTGGTCAGAGCCATTTTCAACAGAGGAAACACAGCAGCTCCAAGCAGACTGTAGACCAGTCCAGTCCCAGCATAGCAGGAAACATTTAAATACTGTCTTCGTAGCTCAGCAGACATGAAGGCCTGGGCATGCTTTTGTTCTAAACCCCGTCTGATGACGGCAGTTGACGGGAGCTTTATAGAGGAACTGGGAGGGGTACCGCCATCTTTAGGGCTACCGATAAAGAGGCTCCTGCTGATTATTCCTTCAAAGGTCCCCTTCAAACGGGAACTGGAGGGTTCCCGGGGGCATAAACCCTGTGAAGCTGTCAAAAAAGAGTGCAGTGTCACTCCTCGGCCGAAGCATGGACCAACTTCCAAAGCTTTCTTTAAAAAACAAGCCAAAACAATGGAGATTAATAGAATATTACAGAATTATATTATATAGAACAATAGAATTCCTGTGTCTGTCCATTCTGGGCACTCAAGGAAGCTCATTTCGGTTCTTGATGTGATGTGGATACGAGTTTGAGCCATAATCAGCACGGATAACGTAACCAAAGCTGCCTTCTCATTTTCAAACGAATCTCTACAGCTGGACAAATTACCTGCAGTTCTTTAATGACAGGGGATTTCTTATCAGGCTTGGAGGTTGACACTGGCTGCTTAACGTTGTTTAGAAAATCGTTTAGTATCAAGTAATTACATTGGGCTTAAATAAGTCTACAGCTACCGTTTACAATCATTCCTGTTTATGTACCACCAGGTCTCTGGCTTAAACTGTGTTACACTCATTTATTCTTTTTCCCCCTACTTTGATCTTGATTGAATAATGAACAATTTCCTGGCCAATTGATTTTGGATAACGACTTGAACGGGTAAATTAAAAGGCCTGATTCGGCGATGGGAGAAAATCCATGGAGTTTCCACCTAGACCGGTGCCTCCTGTCTCCAACCTCTGGAACACCGTGTGTGTAAACAGAATGAGGATTAATGGCTGAGCCAAAACTGGGAGGAGCGGTTTGGGGGGTGGGGGTGGGAGTGGAGGTAGAGTGGACAGAGGCACTGAATGCTGGTTTTCAGTAGAAAATGGGCCTTGACTTCATTTGGGGGGGGTCTCTTTATAAGGGTGGAGGAAGACAGTTACATGTTCTACTGATATGAGGTCTGGCCTTAAGGTCACCATCCATCTACTCTAGGGGACACACAAGTATTTATATGACAAATGTTTGTGAGCCATAGCAACAGTCATGTCTAATCTTTTGTGAGGTCAACTTTTTACAGATGAATGAGTTAATAGCGTGGGTTTGTAAAGTACGCCACATGAGGATTCATCGTCTATTTACGACATAACAGCTGCTTCACTTTGCGATCAGGTGATCACGTGGAAACCGGTCTAAATGTAGAATCTGCCTCTCCATCTGGTCTCCTCCACACTGAAGACAGACTGGCACATGGCAGGGAGGGTGGGGTTCTGATGTGAGATTGGGCTGTTTCTGTCTGACGCTGTGTTTAAAAGCACTGTATGCCTTGGTGACTCATACCACCGGCGATTTTGGGATAACACTGCCTGGGGCTAAACCTTCTGACGGGAAACCTCACTGTCCCCATACCTCTCCTATCATGGGGAGGGAAGCACTGTCGGGAAACCCCCATTTCCTGCTGCTCCTTTTGGGTCAAATTACTGTGACTCGATCGTTACCCATCCCAGACAAAGCCAACCACTTTTCAAATGTAGCCCCATCTTTCATCTGAATCACTGCGGATGTCCTGGCTATCCTTCGTGGACCTGCTCACTCTGGCTGCCCGTTCAGCTCTAATCCTAACTGACATGGCATAATCCCAACCCGGTAAATGGCTCTTGTTGCCGCACCTGAACAACAGCGTCTCGCCTACTGACCCCATTGTCTCTCCTCAATGTGCAGGACTAAGATAAGTGATTGGAGTCCGTATGGAGAAATCCACAGTGATACAGACACTCTCTGTGCAGAATTGCAGCCACACATAAATAGTTTTTAATTAAGCATGCAGCTGGGCTTCTGGCTTACTGACAATGCCGACTTCTGCTCTCCATCAAGAAGTAATGTTCTCCTCACTTCCAGCATCTTATAAAGCTGGTCTATCTAATTGTACTCGAATACCACACAGGAGAAATATCCCCAAACTGTCCATAACAGGTTTCTGGGCTGTTTCGATTTCTCTTCCCTGTCTTGGCGATAGATGACATATTGAAAACATTCATGAGTACAAGAGTTGGACCACCCAAGAACTTGAACCAACAGCCCTTGGGTCA
This sequence comes from Mormyrus iriodes, assembly GCA_011763525.2. Lineage (NCBI taxonomy): Eukaryota > Metazoa > Chordata > Actinopteri > Osteoglossiformes > Mormyridae > Mormyrus > Mormyrus iriodes. Next base: position 23,590,802 of record JAAGVU020000129.1, read on the forward strand.
CAGTTCAGATCCATATTCACTGGGGTACTCAGATTTTTTTAATTTTTTACAAATGGATATTCTGAGGTGGAGTACCTACAAACGAGAATATTTGCATGTTGGAACAAAGGTCAATTGATTAAGGCCCCAGGATTGATTAAGTCCCATCAGAAGCTTTTCTAAGTTTTGGGAGGGGGGGGGTGGATCTACTCTACATGAACCTCATTATCTGCAGTTCCACATATGAGAATCTATACATTACCATGGAGATTTTCACTGATGAGGTACAGAGGTTACCCTGCCAACCGCCAAGGAGGGATCCAGCCCAACGGACTCACAGCTGATTCGCTCTGCCCCTTGCGAGGGTGACTCCTCATATGCCTGTCCCAACTACTATTTTCTCAACATGATCTGGCCAGCTGTCACGTCCAGCCCCACCCTACCAGTCTATTCCCTGTGTTTCCCACAGGCGGGGCTGCTGATCAGCCACGCCTGTAGCTCATTGCTGTTACCT
>JAAGVU020000129.1:23614629-23632354 GCA_011763525.2 Mormyrus iriodes
ACAAACAACATGCACTTTATGATGCTGAAATAGGCCCTCATGTTGCAATTTTAATAATTACACTCAAGAGAGCCAAACGCACACAAAGTCAGAACGTCAAGGAAGGCCACTCTCCCAGGGGCACAGCGACGCTCTCCGTGTCAGTTCTGTTATGTTTACCTTGTCGTGTCCTTAATAGACATGCAGTTGGGGCTGCTTTGATGTCAGAAATGTGTGCAGACATTATGCAAATTTAGACATTTAAACCAAAAGATGAAAACATGAAAAAGTAGTCACAGAGGTGGCAGTTTAAAAAAAATGCTGTGCCCTATGAATTAAGGACAAATTACACAATGCACTTTAAGCCTAAGTGTTCCTGATAGAATGATTTCTACTTTCTTCTAAGTTCCGTTGTTGCATCGCTGAGAAAACCAGAGTAACAAACATGGAAAGTCACATCAAAGTTAAAAACACAGTGCATTCATTCATTCATTCATTCATTCATTCAGTCAATCATTCTTTCATTCATTAATTCAATCTTTCATTTATTATGTAAAACACTCATTATGCAGACATAGGTCCATTGACAATTTTAATCAGACCTCATTCTTTGCTTGGTAATAATCGGTAAAGACCTCCTGTTTGCTCACGTTCCTGGACTATCTCGATGCCATAGATCACAAGACGCCCAGTGCCCACCAGCTGTCCTACATGTTGCTGTTAGTGCTGGCCTGTAAGTGGTGCCCACACTGTGTACTGGCCAGCCAAGGTAGCTGCAGCCCAGGAAATAACCGGAAGGGTCCCAGCTTAAGTCCCACAAAGGGCCCTGTTGTACATACAGAATATACCAAATGTACTGCATATAGTAAACCTAGATATACTACATATGCTGTACTACAAATACACAATTTATATACATTATGATAATAATAATCCATCCATTTACCGTGCCCGCTTGTCCTATTCAGGGTCACGGGGGTCTGCCTTATGGAGCGCTCATCAATAATCTCTATAACACTATAGCTACCTTCATAATGCAGTACAGAGCATCCTTAATACTTATACTGACCATTATAATGCATTATAAAGGTATCTATAGTGCATTATAGATGAGAGCTTCATAAAGCATTCATAATGCACAATAAACATGGCTAAAATGTGTTATGCCTTTTGATAAATATCTATAGTCGTGTTTATAATGCTTTATTCATGCATTGTTATTTATTATGAATGCGGTTATAAATTACTAAAAACATGGCCTTGAGTGAAATGTTACTCTTGTTTTGTTTATGGTGCAAGAACTTGCAAGATGCACAGTTAAATTGCCAAAATAGTTTGCCTTCCCACATTGCAACCTTCCACATTACCAGTCTCATTAAACGGGTATTTAAATTCATTACAGTTAATGTATAACATCTGCCACGAGTGGGACAAATGGCCGTCACCCACACAGCCATGGAAATGATGTTGTTATCTTGGTAAACACAGGCCGCATTAGCACTAACACCAGACGGCTCCGTTTACCCTCCGAATCCTCCGCACTTTTGAATAACATTCCAGTGATTTATCACCCCGGAGCTTTCCGTCCCGAAAGCGGACAGTCACGCAGCACATATCTGCTTCATTCGCCAGGATAATTAGACAAAAGATGAAATTATTGCTCTGCCTTTGTTTGTGGGCGCTGGGAGGAGCCCAAAGTCTTTCTCAACGTCACCCCGGCTTTGTGCTTCACCATGAGCTGTCGTCTCCTGGTGAAGAAATGGCGGGGGTCTCTAGAGATTTGAATAAATATTACATTAAACACACACGATAATGGGTTTTAAGCAGTGCTCTGGATATATAGAATGTTGGGGGGGTGGAACTCACGGCACATTCGGTTTGATCATGGACGGTCCTCGTGAAATGGACCAGTTCTGCATGTCAAAGTGAAAGAGTGCAGGTCAGCAGCGGAATGAGATCTGTTTCTGGAAGGAGGGAGATGCAAGGAAGAGGCAGGGAGGTGGGGGGGTAAGAGGTTAAGTTATGGCTTGTGTGCTTCAGGACCAAACTCCATTAAGGATTAAACATCATTAAGCCTTTCGGATTGCCTACCACTGGAGACATCCCAAGAAACCGCTTTGCCCCTTCTCCTATCCCTTTTTTAATCTATTTAAATCCATCCATTGACCTGCAGTATTGACTGAGGTGCTCCCTGACAAATAAAGACTTTGTCATTCCCCTGAAGAACCTGACCTCTGCGTTTGGCCCAGAACTGCAATAATCCCAGTTTACTCTGCTATCCGGTGTGATCTTTCACTTGGCCAGGAACTGGACTTCATTTTAAACTCTTTAATCACTCTTTAAGATGTCCCCCAGACCCTTGATTAATCCAGGAGAAGAAGCTGCCAGGGACTATCAAATCCATACTTGTTTTATGTCCTGACTTACTATAGCTCGAGGTCTGTAAAGAAGTTCTTGAAGTAGCATTTCATGTGATCAAGCTCTTCTGCCAGGGAGTGATCAGTGACTGCTGGCCTGACGGAAATCACCAGAAAGCTCAAAGCGAGCAGCCGGGTTCTTTCCAAGCCGCGCTCCTGAACAAAAGGCTTTTGTCCCTGCTTGTCCTTGCTTGGTAATTTTTCCGGGACCCCATGTGGCAGCCGGAGCGCTAGCAAAGACACACCCGCCCATTCCCGACACACGTGCATCAGGCCCTGCTGTGTTGGAGATGGAGGAGGAGCAGGTGTGACAACTGGAAAAGCGTGCTCGTAAGTTATGGCCTATTTTGGGATGTGTGATGATTTCAGTCGAGTAATACGGGGATAGTGAATGAAAATCCAAATCGGTACTCATGTTCGTTGTGATCTTTCCTTATGTAGCTAATCTGAGTTCACATGACCGACATTCACAGAACTGGTTCTTCTGAGAGGCACGATCCCACCGGGGATATGAACCTACACTCTCCCGGTGACTTGTAGTCATTAATAATCTCTCACTCACTGAAGTGTGACTGGGGTTGAAGGTGCATGTGCAGCTGGCTCAGCAGGGTTGGACCGCTGGTTCCCTATAGAAACAGGCCCCATGCCATCACTTACTTGGATGGCTTCAGTGTGATGCCACATGGAAGTCAGTCTGGTTTGATACTACGGAACTGCAGTCAGTCGCTGGTTATCACTTTTGCATTGTAAACAGCAAGGAAAACAGGATCTCAACACCCCCTCCCCCCACCCACCCAAAAAAAAACTACTGAATTGAGTCTGACAATATTTAAAGAGATGGCCTACAATTAATTCGGTGTGAAACATGGGTGATTAGTTTTATGTCTCGCCAGAGCTTGTAGCACAGAGTGGATTCAAATTAACTGGGAGTCGATACAAAGCACTTTACATCCTTCATACATTTTTTACATGTTTTGATTATGTACCGTGTATCACTCTGCCAGCTTCACATTCCTGCCCTTTATTCTAGAAGTTATCAGGTGTCTCGAATCACAGGCAGCCACAGAATTCATGGCTTTTCACCTTTGTTTTGAAACGTGCCGCCTGTGAGTCACTGGAAACACAACAGTAGTGATTTAGGGCATGACACCTGTCTGTTTTTATCACCCTTAATCCCCGCTAGGATAGGCAAACGGGACAGTTTTGACACTTTAAAACTGTTCCCAGCTACTTCCCCTGCATATGTGTGATGCAGCGTTGCATTATTTATGTTTGCAAAAGGCTCCTTTCATGAAATATGCCTCCCAATAAAATAATTGAAACGCTTCTTGACACCGGCTCCAGCTCGCATTTAAGATGCAAGCACAAATCACCGAATGACTCCTCATGCTGGAAGCACTGGCAGAATGTCACCGTGGAATTCTAGAAGCATCTATGCTGCATATTTTACCTCGTTTCCAACATGATGCCTCCTTGACGGGAACGTCTCAGGCGCAGGGTATCTTTTTAGGGCTGGCGGCTAGTTGTTTTATGCGTGTTTGTGTGCATGCGCTTTCTGGAGGGGGAGTCTGTCATGTCTTCTTTATAATGCTACTGTGTTGCTTCACTGCAGGGCACACACATGTACATGCATGCACACATAACTGTCATGATATGGGGTCAGAGCTCCCAGCTATGTGAAGGTGGGCGCACCTCATAGCCGCTCTGCAAAAAGCCCTTGTTTTGAGCATTGAATTATTCACGAAATAGCAAAAAATAAAAATTAAAAAGAACTCTTGACAATACTGACATTATTGGAAAATTCCATTGGTCATCACCAGTAAGAAAACAAGCATCCTGACCAATAAAATTGCATTAAAGTGTGGCCTTGATTTAAAGGAACAAACTGACGAAATAAACTGTTCCGTTGCACAAGGTCCGGCCTTTAGGCCAGTCATATGAGAATCTCAGGGTTTCTGGGAATGCATAAATAAAGGTGTTCTTGTTGGGGAGTAGGGCCATCAGTCAATGTGGGTCTATTCTCCAAATTAAGGAGTCATTACATTTTTGTAAAGTGTGGCTATTGAATCCCACAAAACTGTGCATTGGCAGGAAAACCTATAGCATAACATTAATATGAATTACACTGAGTTAAGCTGAATAATACAATTTCAATAGTTATAGAATAATATAGAATATATTGATTCATCCATTCATCTTGCAATCGCTTATCCGGGACAGTGTAGTGGAGAAGCCTGGAGCCAATCCCAGCCAGCACAGGGTAGAAAACGATGGAAATCCCGGGGTGGGTCCCCCTAGACTTTCGTGCAGGGGTATTCCTGTGGCAGTTTTCACCGACCTGGCTGAGGGGAGGGGGGTCTTCTCGGTAGATTTCAGGGGGCAGAAGCAAGTGAAGTGGGGATCAAACTCTCAAATTTAGTAAATGGCACTGTGCCTGATTGGTAGCAAACAAATTTGGGGGTGGGGGGGGTTCAGATCATGTCAATTTCCTATGTGGCTATGCGCCTCATATGCATCTCTTACAGGACACATACATGCAGAAACTCATCTGCAAGACGAAAACACGTGTGACACGGGGAGAATAAGCAAATTCCACACAGACACCAGACAAAAGTGACCGGAAGAAAATACATGTAATGGAAAAATATTTTCATGGATTCAGAGGAAGAAAAACACTGATCACATATTTTAACTGCCTTCAAACCAAGACCTACACTGCAACAAACATGTTGTCCTCTCAGCAAACACAAGCTGTTGTTACATCCAGGAGAAAAGAGCCCAGTAAAAGATGCAGTACTATTCATTCCTCAGATGGTCGTTTTATTTTTTTAGGATGTCCACTTCCTTTTGAACAACAGTAATGGGTGCTACACTTTCACCATGGCCAGGCTCCCAGTTCATCTTCATACTGAATGAGTGGGCTGATTCCGCTGCTGTGGGACTTTCCTCTGAGGTAACTGAAGAAAAATGATGGAGATATGTGGACAGGATGAGAATCCACAGACCATGTGTGCCAATCACTGTGTCAGGGGCAGCCCAAATGTCATAGTAGTTTGTGGACACAGCACTTCAGAAGGTATTTTTTTCCTATACGGTCAAAGTTTTAGCTTTGGATTTCGCAGCTTAACCATCCTCCGGAGTCCTTATGAATGATACACTGTATGAAAGATGTTCCGTACTCCTTCACCAAACCCTCCAAAGCCAGCTGACTTTCTGTAATTTATGGAGAGTCATCTGGAGTCATACAAACTAAAGAAAGTTTCTCAATATGCCCCAGCAATTAATGCAGTGTGTATGATTGAGAAAACTTTTTCATTACTGATTTCCTATTCACTTTTTGACCCCCGCCACAGTTTGGGAGACTTCTTCACAAGTCGCATGTAGGGAGTGTCAGTGTTTTTACCGTCTCAGATATGAAAGTTCTAATTTCCTTACTTGGGTAACTAATGATTTAATTTGATTGCAAGGGAGGGAGCACTTGGGAAATGTTATTAAAGCACTTTATGAAGACATGCGCCGTAGAGTGACTGCATGCACTGGGCCCATGCATCCAAATTAGCAGCATGAAGAGTACAAAGTTTCTGCATTTCAGAAGCACTGCTCCTTTGGGAGTCAGCATTATGCCACAGATCCACGTTGCTCAGCGATTCAGGCCGACAGCTAAAAGACAATGCAGGGGGAGTCTGTCTTTATTGATCCCCCTTGTCTGTTTGAACTTGCGCAGCTAGAGTCCAGCAAGCGAATCGCAAAGATCGCACGATTGGTGCCGAGCAGCGCCGCGCCTCTTATGACAACGTGGATCAGGCTGATTGAGCTTTCAGCTGGGCACTGGCGGGCAGGGGAAATCGATACCCAATTCCCGGATGAGTTTTAGAGTGCCAGTGGTCAATACTGTCAGCCAGCAAAATGTTGGAGAGCTCTTGGAGATGACGGTAAGCGAATTAACTCAACGGTGCCCTTCGCCCCCACTTGGCCATAATTGCCATCGAACCCAAATAAAGACCTGGTTTGTGGATGGCAGGCCGGATCGAATAAATATCATGACTGACAAGTCATGTCACATAAACAGGCTTCAAGACAGAGTCAACATGCTGACAGGTCAGAAGCAGGCTGCTTCGCTGCACAAAGTGTATTAACGTCAAATGAAGGGACAGACTTTCCATATAGAAATAGGTCTTGGATCGTTTGAGATACTAATTCTGAGCATGAAATAAATCGCCAATCAAGATCATGATGAGCCTTTTGTGGCATGAAAAGCTGCCACAATCAACAACCACAATCCTTATAAACCACCCAACTGCCTCCTTATATGGCCCTTAGAAACTAATTACTGCAATCAGGGGCAGCTGACTTCCATTAATGGCTTCGACTGTGGCCACAGAGCTGTTGATCAATTGCTCCAGGAGCAAAGAAGATCACCGGAACTGAACCTCTCACTGTTTCTCTGCCTCCCTCCAGCTTACAGTAGCCATAGCCTGCTTGTAAGTAGTCTAGCTGCCAGGTTTCTAGCTAAAAACACCCGATGCTCTTGTTCAAAGCGTTTGTAGGAGTTTTACTTACACAAAAATGTTCTGAAGGCAGAAGAAAAATGATTGGTTCCAAGAGATGACCAATCAGGTTGTAGATGAGGTGAGTCAAAACAACTAGAGGAGGCGGGACCAAGACATCTGATTGGTCAGTCCCATCTCCTTTAGGTGCTTGGACCCACCTGCTCTACAATCTGATTGGTCATATCTCTGAACCAATTATTTTTCGGTCTCCTCTCAGTGCATTTTTGCGTAAGTAAAACTCCCACAAATGTTCAAAGTAAAATGAATACCAATGAGACATGTCTTTGTAATAAACCAGGACCTTATTTTGTTAACCAACTGTTATCCTCATATTAATATACTTATACAAAAAACACTGTTTCCTTCAGCATTTTTTCATCGGTTTATCATAGTAACCGTACTGTTTTTAAACGAAAATGTTAAATAGTCTGGAGTGCGCAACAAACTTTTCAGATGGAAGTTTTTGTAAACCACCTGGTTTATTTAAACCTGGAAAGGTCATCACGGAATCTCAAGCTGTCAGAAAAAGTGCACCTGTCATTCTCTGGGCTTACAGAGTTTAAGATAACTAGCATGCCACTCGGTGAACTTCTGCTGTTATAAACAGAGGATTATTCCCTCTCAGACACCTGCCACATAGCACTGACTGCTCACTGAAGCTGTCTACGCTTGTTAATACGTAGCTTGAGGCTGCCAATCCAGCCCTTCAGCTTCTCATGTCTCCTATATCCAATGAGATATGCCTCACCTTGCCTTACCCCCAGGTCAGTGACTTTATGGCACGTTAGCAACAGCTGGGCAGCACAGTGACTCGCTGGGTAGCACAGTGACTCGCTGGGCAGCACTGACTCCTCCAGGAGTGGGCGTTTGAACTCTGCCTCCTCTCTCTCTCTCTGTCATTTTGACCTTGCGGAGGCTAGAATAAAAATCTGTGTATGCAATCAAAAAATCAAAAATGCCAAAAGCATTTTATTTGGTTACTTATGGTTATGGTTAGGGGTAAAGGCTATCAGTGTTGGGATTAGGGTTATGCCCAAAGAAATTAATGGAGAGTACTCAAAAAGGTCTGAATACATGGACTCTGTGAGTGTGCGTGTGTGTGTCTGTATGTGTGTGTGTGTGTGTGTGTGTGTGTGTGTGCGTGTGTATGCCCTGTGATGACCTGGCATCCCATCCAGGGTGTACCCCAGCCTTTGTTCCATATGCTGCCTAGGATAGACTCCAGGTCCACTTGTGAGCTTCCTCAGGGTGAGTGGTCAGAAGATGAATGGTTAAATGGTCAATAATAGTTCTGTTGGTTGAGAGCAGTCCAGGCTACTGCAGAGGTCCCCTGTGAAGGCAGATCTGAAGTCATTACGATAAAGTGGAGTGCAGGTGGAGCTTCATGCATCACGAAGTACAAACAAAGTGCCTGAAAACATGTTTATGGGACAAGCTGTGGCCGCCCTCAGGAGGCAGAAATGTCTGTGCTGTGAAAATTCCAGCCCCACCCCAGATTTCGGGTCACTGCGTATAATATCACATGGAAAATAATCACTTACCCATGACTGGTCATTACACAGACAGGTGGGCAATCCAAGGTTAATTGTGTTATTCATTGCAAATAAATCCCTTTTTACGGAAAGCGCTGATGTCTGTCAGACTGATAAAGGCGGTCAGACACTATTGTCGAACAATCTGAGTCACGCCTTTGTTTCCTGGCAAAAAGTGACCCATCTGAATGGGAGATATGATCCGTCCCCGTCGTTATCCATGCTCATGTTAGGCTGCAGCAGGAACAGAACCCAGCAGATGAAATGAAAAGCTTGTAATAGAGGAATTATCCTTTCAGGGGTCTCATGCCTGGCCAATTATCTGTCTCAATGGAAGCAGAGCAAAGTCTTCCCAGCCATCACTGCTTTCTTATTGTCTCCATGGAAGAGAAGTGTGAGCAGCTGAATGAGACTCCTGACATATGTAAGTACGTACGTATGCCATTTGGACTCAATGAGGCACCATATAACATCATATAAATACACGTTATACATCCATAGCAGGGCACACACACACACACTATGGGAAATATAAAGATCCCCTATCACTTCAACGCATGTGCAGTTGGAAACCAGAGTATCTGGGGAAACACAAGGAGAACTCCACAAACATGCCTCTATTTGCTTAGCTACCTTTCCTTTGGGATGGTGACACCTGAGATCTCATTTTACCTTATACAAACCACATAGATATTCCACTAATGACCGCCATGTTAATTTATCTGAAATACTATTAATAAAGAGATCTGGCCTTTACAAAGAATAGATTGGTAAAAACATAATGAAGGTTTTTCTTTCCTCAAAGACAGTGGGGGAGTAGAACTAGTAAAACATTAGCTAACATTTACAGACATAACCTCATTGTGTAATTACAGTAGACAGGCTTGCATAACAAGGCTCTGTGGATTTCTTGCCCTTTTTTTGGTTCTGTGTCATCCTGCTGATGACTTAGCAATGCTGTTTTATTATTATTTTATTTTATTTTATTGCATTTTATTTTTGCAGATCGACACGCAGGCCTTCACCTTCTCCTCGACACAGGTCTTCAAACGGGAGCTGCTGGAAATCAGATCCACGGAGCAAAAGCAAAGCCGTACGAGATTGGGGTGGGCCGACCTGTGTGCGCATGCACTGCCGCCGTCAAAGGGAATGAATGAGAAAAAAGTGAAAAGCTTACTGGGTATATTGAATCGTTTTACTTTGCTGCTGCCTGAGGGATTGGGGAGCGGGTCTGATCAGTCCGTGATTCACAGCTTAAGCAGCGGGGAAATTCTGTGGACCTCAGGGCTGGATTGTATATTTACGCACACACGCAAAGACACAGGAGCCGCGAAAACATGCACACATGTACGGCTGCGGCCGGGACAGCCACAAGTACACAGACATGGATCTTGCGTGAAGCTGAATTTTCCAAATAAGACTAAAATCTTTGTAACGTGACATTATCCATTTCCAAGGAAGTGCTTGTGTGCATGTCTTTTAGCCCACATTCCAAGCCTTGCTGTCTCTCTCTTCATTTCCATGACATTTGCAGAAGTGCCTCGATAACGTTTAGAGGTTCGTTTTGTGTGTGGCTCATTTGACGTCTCTCATCTGAGAAAACATCAAAAATATCGTTAGATAAACCAAACTGTAGCTGTTAAGATAAAGACAATGTCATGTTTAACAGAACTGATTTCACTTTAAGTTATTGGTTAATTATTCCTTTTCCATACATCTTGAGTATCTCACACACCTTAATAATTGTATTAACAGGCGGGTAGCATAGCAGAGTATAACAGGGGTCCTCAAAGTGGGGGTCGGGAGAATATGTTTTTAGATTGCGATGATACCCCCCCACCATCAGCAAAACCTACCAAGGGGTCACAAGTCTCTGATGTTGCTGTCGTGGGGGTTGTGGGCTGAAAAGGTTGGGAACCCATGATCTATAAAGTAAGTATTAAATACTGATACCCCGAGTACCTATGTGAGGTGAGTAACCTCTGACAGTCACACTGGTGAGTGTCTCCCCACCCATGTTTGGTCCTCGGTCTGCAGGAAGGGAATGAGCGAGAGGGAGGAGGAGAGCAGGGCGATCTGCTCTGAGGGGGAGCATCCAGCTGAGAGCCTCTGGGACCCCACTTACACTCCACGTTAAAAACTCCACGCAGAGGAAGTGGCAGTAAGCAGCAGGCCAAAGCCCACAATCTAAGGATGGGGGGGGGGGGTGGGTAAACCAATTACTATGATTAGCTCCTCCATCGTAAAGTGACACTAGACCTACAAGAGTTTTTCTTTTTTTGTTTTGCCCCCCTTTCATTTTCAGCGCAGCGCTATCGATTTTCAGTCCTGAGCTGCCGACGAGGTCCGCGATCGAACCGGAGATGGGGAGAACTTCAGAAAAGGTTTATTTTAGCGCGAGGGGTGCGCTCGCTTTTTTATTCCCTCTGCTTCTCTGAAGCCGAGACCATCTGTGCTGGCGGCCACGGCTCCCATTCGTCCCATCCGGCGCCTCCAGTGGGCGATGTGAACCGTATCAAACAGATCCTTCTCAGTTACAACCTTCCAAAGAATCGAAGGAAAACGTTTGGCACCCGCTTCGGCGTTGCATTTATGGTGTATTTGGTAAAATCTGCACTCAGACAAACTATTATGTAAGGTAGCTAAAAATGCTCCCCTGTCATTGTTTTACGCCCAGGGAAAATGCTATTTGTTTTTCATTTGAATATGCTGTAATTGATGCAATTGATGCCAGTAACATGTGATGTTTTCAATAATCTTTCAGAGGATGAGAATCATGGCTTGATTTCTTTCAGGGCGGCTCAGCAGGTGGCGCTGTTTCCTTATGCCTCCAGGGTTGCAGGTTCGAATCCACCACCAACTCCTGGTATGTGGGCTTAGCTTGTTCTCCATGCATTTGAATGGGTTTCCTGCTGGTCCAGTTCCTTCATACAGTCCAAAAACATGCAGTTAGGCTAACCGCTGTCTCTTAATTTCCTACCGTGTGTGAATACAAAGTCATGCTGGTCACGATTAAAGTCAGAGAAACTCAGATCAGACCATAAAACAGCAGCAGGGGTGGTCAAAAATACCATGAAATACCACAAAATGAATTTACCTGTTTTATGAACAAACCCTGGTGAGAAATCTGTCTTGAAGTATGTTGTCCATGCTGGGGATTAAAAAATCAACAGCGATGATAATTACCGAAACATACAGGGAATCCCAGATGTCTGTACGAGTACCCAGCCACCCCAGATGGTGACAGCCTATGGTACATCCCAGTCACGTTACATGCAAACTCTACCCCCAACACCAAGCTCGCTGTCAAGCTCACTGACATTTGGAAAACACGCCCACAGTCAGAGTTCAACCCCCCCCCGCCAACTCTCACACTACAGCTGCAACTGAGAAACTTAGCTGCCACCAGCATCGCCGTCTGCATCTGGAGGGACGTATGCAGGAAGTCCACGGAGGAAAAGCATAACTTCAAACCAAGCGACGGCCTCAGAATGTCACATAGGTCAGTCACAAGGAAGAAGCCATTTCAACTCAATATGGGACCAATCAGGGTCTGAGCTCAACTTCGAAAACATTTCTTGGTGGCTGAGCTGAATTTGCACGTGTTCATTTGCTGTCTCTAATCCGGGATAGAGGTCGGTAAAAAGGCAACTGCGTTCCAAAGGCAGCAGGGAACACTAAGGAGACTTTGTGGAGCCTGCTGTGAAAATGACATTGTATTCATCCTTTTTCTGCTCTCCCTTCAAGAATAAAAGATAACCGAGTATACATATAAAAAATGTATTACAGTACAGCCTCCAACCATTTGACAAAAGACAGATTACGGGATTTATATACATAGGTGGCAAACACACAGTTTCTCAAAAACAGGAAACTTAACACAGACTTATTTTCTTATAGGTTTTACATAAATTGCTCGGTCTAACCCAAGAAAATCAGTTTTGTGCCTGTGTCCAATACTGTAAACCTTAAATATAAACCAATGTTGAACGGTAAAGGAACTGACTTCACATGAAAATTGCCAGCCTGCCTTGCATTGCTCAACGTTTTAAGGAGTATTTGAAACGGTTTTTCGATGATGCACAATAATTCATCCAGGCAGCATGGTGGCACTAAATTTATGGGAGGAATCGCTTTGCACAAGTTTGCATAATTTCAGGACAAACATTTGTCCCCCATTCCTCCATCTCATTGGAGCACTGAGCAGTTTCTGAGCTGTGTAGTATCTCTGCACGCAACCAACTGCTGGCCCCCCTCTTGATGCAAACATCTGCTTCTTTTTAGCACAATTTCCCCGCCGGAGGAAAAAAAATAAAAAATCACAGGCATTTTGGAAAGAATTGTGGGATGATCGATTCCTTCATGGCAGGGAGGTGAGCTGGAGGCTGTAAAAAGTGAGGATCTCACCACATTCAACGCTGGTGGTTAACTGCACACTAGCATATTGAAGTTGCTGGAAAACAGCAAACCCAGCTAGAGATCTCCCAGATTGTTTTATTATACAGATGAGACAATGGAATCCACACGCAGCAGAAAGTCAAGAAATTCAAAGTGCCAGGTTTTTCTGAAATACGCATGGACTTATTCCTCTACGTTTTTAAAAGCTTAGTGGTACAAGTCTCTTTACCGGGAATTCCGATGTTTACAATGCGTTTGGCAGAAATTACTTTCGAGGGAACTACCCTTTGTGCAAATATTTGAATAACAAAAAGGCTCAGTTAATGTCACAGAAATGCTGTCATTCTGGATTTATTGTGAAGCCTTCAGCTCAGCGGCATGAGTGGAATCGCAAATAGCAGGGAATGAAAATCTGCTGCTGATTTCGGGACGCAGTTGTGGAACACCGTGAAACAATGGCACTCCGTGTTTACCTGATTAAATGACAGGCCACTGTCAGAGGGTCAGCCATGTCCATGCTGCTGGGGAATACAAAAAGAATTGGATTCTGTGCATTCACAGACTCATTATTCAGATTTCTCACCCCCCACCCCCAAAAAAACCATTATTCCTAAGACCTGCAATTACACAACCTCTGTGTTTAGCATCGTGGAAGACAAAAGGTGCAGCAAATCCTGTGTGAAGAAGTCCCTTCTGTCATTACTGTACAGATACTCACATCTGACATCATCCCAGTCTGCTTGGGTTCGATAAGGTGTGCATAATATATTGCAGATTGCCGATTTCGGGAGGCATCCAGTGGAATCTGGAATGGTGATGGGGGGGTTGGACAGCAAGCCATGGAAGGGAGATGAATACAGACCATATTGCCATTTGTCCAGGGGTGGGGGAGGGGGGTGAAAGGAATCATTATTTCCCAAAGGGTCTCCTACTCTAAGTTTACTACAGAAGGACATGTTGAAGCTGGTGGCTGTGAGACCATTATATACCAACCGAAAAAGGCCAGCTGTCAAGCAATGAGTCAGTGGACATCAATCCATTTGCTGGCTGTGATTTGTCAACAAAATTAATGTAAGCAAAACTTATTTTCACCCAGCAGCATAACCCTGATGCCCAGATAAAACACCAAGTATTTAATTGGTTGAGTCATCCTGTTGTCTGGACTCGCCATTGCAGGCAGCCTTACATTGACATGCTGTTCCTTAATGTAAGGAAGCGCTTTCATTTGCAGGCCTGAGAGTCTCATTGTGGATAAATATTAAGTAACCCCCCCCCCCCCCGCAGCTCCCAATGGAATTATCTCAGGATTAAAAAGCCTATCATTGGCTAAGTGCTAGCCTCCCCCCAGGAAACATTTCAAAGCATCGCGACAGGGGCATGTGTGTGATTAGCATGCGGGTCGATCGCTGCACTGCATCCAAAGCGACGGGGGAAATTGATAGGCACATCTCTGGGGCCAGTGACTCTGGGCTGACCCTGCAGAGCGATTCTCGGTGCCAGAAAAGGAGCACACGGCCCGGTAATCACTGTGAGAGCGGAGCAGATGACGAGCGACGAATCACAGCTCGCTTCCTGAGAGTCCAGTATACAGCTCCGTGATCCAATTGGCTGCAAGAGATCAGACAAACCACCAGAGGTCATTTCGCTAAAACGTGATGCCCGGCAGTACGTGTGATGCTGAACAAACTTCTGCCATATGCTGTACTCACGGCATCAAGCCCCCATCCAGATAAATGCTTGTGAACAGGTGACACAGGTCTCAGGCAATTTGATACTGGCACTTTTAAACGCATACATGCATTTTGATGCAGTCTCATAGCTGCGGTGCTGTAATCTGGTTACGGAGTTTCCCAGCCTGTCAGTCTTGTGGAATCGGGCACTGAGAGGCAGTGACTACGGCTGTCTGTCTTCATATCTGGCAGACTGATGGGTATTCCTGCGAAGCGCCATTGTGGAATCAGCGAGGGCACTGCGAGCCGTCGCTAATTGCCACCTTTACCAGTGACTTCTGCTCCATTAGCACTTGTCTTCACTAATAAGCAATGGGAGGAGGCCATCTCTGTTCCTTGTTTTGAAAGAACATCTGCTGATCTTCCAGAATGTTCCAGCAATTATTTCCCTGAAAACTTTGATTACTAGATTGCTGCATTTAATGTAGAGAGCAATGAATCCATTGTACACAGGCTTCAGACCATGAACATCCAGATGCAGGCCATTTTCTGGCATTTTCTTACGGCTGACCATTAGCTTCCTGTGGAGAAAACTGCTTCTCGTTCCAATCTCAAGTAAGAATCATAGTGTGAAATACGGCATCCATCGTCCGTGTCAAGCATGTGCTTTAATTTCAAAATAAAAGTGCTACAGACTCTCTAGTTAATGCCTATTAACCATATGACTGTCCCTCTTCCAATGCTGAATCGATATATGCTATATATCTTATCAAACAATGGCAAACTCTTAAATTGCTTTGTATCACACCCACCCGCCCATGGCTAGTTTTTAAACAGTGTGCATGTGGCTGATGATATATTTGCTAGTAAATAGTGCCCTTTTTGCTGCCTTTCATGCTGTTGCTTTTAACTCTATATGATGTCTTATCCTTTGTTATAGCTGCCCACACAAACCACTAGATCCTGAGCCCCTCTGGATGACTTTGGGATTTACCATCACGCATACGCCTCGGGGGATCCTGAAAATCATAACCTGAGTGATTTATCAGCATGATTCCTAGCCACAGTTGCCAACACAATAAGGTTCATTTGGGAGCAGTATCATCTACTTGGGGCTGTTTAATAAACTTCAAATTCACTTCTGCATTTGACTGGAAGGGAGATCGGTGCTAAATGAGTACCCCTATCAATGGCAAAAGTGGAACATCCAAAAAAAGTCCCAGAACACTATACGTCATCCGATTCTCCATCCAGCACCCCTGTCTACCTGTTTGCCTGATCACAGCAGGCCGGATCTCGTGTCCGTGTGATGTCTCCACCATAACCACAGACCGGCGGTTTGGCTCTTGGGCTGTTAGCCAAGGAATGCTAGCTTCCTGCAGGCAAGCAGGGTGGGGGGGGATGCTTCCATCAGCCGGCATCGGTATCTCTGCCAAAGGAGGCAGGAGACATTCCGATTCTCTTCCCAGCTGCAGTGCCTCCGGCAGAATACAGGACAGCGGACGTACTAAATTAGCTGGAATGCCGCGAGGCAAACTAGGAACAGTTTGGCTGGATACTTTGCGCTGATGTGGTGGTGGGGTGGGGTGGGGCAGAAGAGTAAACCTTTTCCTGCACTTAATTTAAGGTGGAGAGGTGGGGGGCTTTTAACTTTGTATGGACTGCCAGCCCCCTCTTACACAGCTCTTAGCAAACACTTAACAGATTATTCCTTTGTGACGAGAACAGAGGGAGGGAGAGTCAGAAGAGGATTGCAGTGGTCCGAGTTGTAATTGTTCTGCTTCTAATTTGCTTGAGTTCTGTTTTTTTTTTTGTCCCAAGTAGTTCAGAACCAAGTTCCAACCCCCCCAATCGCCAGCGAAGCCTTTTTACCTGAGCCAAACAACATTGTTCTTCTAACTCCTCTTCTTCCTTTCGATTGCTCTGACTCGCCCCGACCCCTGTCCCCAAAAACAGTGGGAATTCTTCATTGAACTGTGTTTCTGCAGGTCCTTGCATGCAGTGCTCTCCCACGGCTCCCAAGACGAGTTTCTGTCACAGTGGGAGCAGAGCATGGCATCACCGACGTAAGAATTCACACTTATTACTCTGACTCTGAGGGCAGTTTCCTGTTCGCAGTTTACATGTGTTTAGAATCTTCCCTAATTACTGTTGCATACTGAATAAAGGCACTATTACATGCTGTGCCAATAAATAAAACTTATGGAAGCTCACCCTGTTTCTGCTAATTTTCATTACAATTTACCAAATCATGTGAAAGACCATCATACCTCCTTTAATTTTGACGCTCCCACCAGTTTTCTGCTCAGCTGGATGACCAGTTGGGGGCGATGTGGGCTTAGTCACCCCACAGCCTTCATTCCTGTTGAATTCAGCTATCGACTGTCAGTCGTTGGGTGTCAAAATTCCAACATGGACACTTATAGGCACAGAGGAGTCTGTCCTTCTTTACAAAGATAAATGACAAAACGAGCCATATTTTATTCAGGATCTTCGGGGAAAAAAAAACAAAAAAACACTCTATTCCGCCATCCAACTGCCCCTCTGTCCTGCCCAAGCACTAAAGACTCCATGCAGAAAGGGATAAGTCAAGTGAAAATGAACTACACCCCCCTACGCCTGCAACAACTTGTCCTAAGCAGCAATGTCACCGCGGACGCGCTAATGGGGGGGATGAATTATGCATGTGCGGCGTTGAGACCCGATTATATAAACGCTATTTATCTGATTGACTGGCGCTCTGGCTGGCGGGGAGCTTCAATTTCCGCCGCCTCGCTCCCACTTCATAGCTTTCCAGTCTGTGATCTATAATCTTCAAATTTCAAAAAGTGCAGGAACCCCCCCCCAACCCCACAGGCCACCCCCCGCCTCCCTATTGTACAGGCCGAATTGTTTCTGTTTACATGCGGGCCCTGGTTTAATATGCCACAGTGAAACTGGAATTTCTCTGCACATGCGTCCTTTTCCCCACTCTCTGGATTTTGGAAATTTTCCACTTTGCCATTAGAAGAGACTCCGTGAGGAACCATCCACATATAGCCACCAAACACCGTCTGTGACCAAGGAATAGCGATGTTCGGAATCCCTGCCCGTGGTTTTGCCGGCAAACGAGGTGACAGACAAGTCACCACCGCAAGGTTTTATATTCCCACGGCCTCGTTTGCTTATTTACAAACTCC
>JAAGVU020000129.1:23646692-23664284 GCA_011763525.2 Mormyrus iriodes
ACCCACAAAAAAGGGCAAACCCCCCCCCCCCCCCCCCCCCCACACACACACACACACACACACACACACAACACCAGCACCCGCTTTCAGATTGGTTACAAGACCATAGTTTTGAAATGCAAATAGAAGGAAGTCAAGCTGAAGAGACAGAACAAAAGGGGAGAGGCACATTCCGAATCTCCCTCCCCTGAAGATGCTTTTACATTTCCACAACGAAACAACCCACACTTTTTTCCCCTGGTCTTTGGAGGCCCTCCACTATCGAGAAACCACTCACATATTTATGAGAATTCAATTTTTGTAGTGAGAATAAATATATATAAATATAAATATAAATATATATATATGTGTGTGTGTGTGTATATGGAGGGAGAGAGAGTACACACGCACACACACACGCACACACACACACGCACACTCTCATGCATATTCATTCCAGGGGACATCTTATTGTCTGCTAACATTCAGCCGTTGTCATAGTGGGAAGACGCTTTCAGCTCAGGATGCTAAATAACTTTATTGTCGTTCTTCTATATCACCGGTAGCTATCAACAAGTAACAACGCTAGACTTTTTGGATAAATAATCACATGAAGTTGAGATAAAAAAAGTAGCTCTGGCTTTTTCTTTGACAAAACAGACAAGTACCCCCTACTTCTAGGAATACTGACGTGTGATCTAAGTCATTTTGAACATGGTTAGTTGGTCCGTGCCACATGTGGTGGTTCCAGCATCACAGAAACAAGATTTGTAAGCATTATAATTATCAAAATTCTCAGAGTTGTGATGAATAAATACATCCAGTAAGCAGTACTTCTGTGGCTGAAAACGTTGATGAGTGGTCAGAGGAGAACGACCATACTCACTACAGCTAACAGGAAGGACATGAGTGCAAAAATAACAATGATGTGCAGAAAGGCATCTCAGAATGCATGACTCATCTAAGTTGGAGACAAAAGTCGGTCATATGTCATACGTAGTACTAGCTAGCTTCAAATTAAGGAATGAAAGAGCAAATATCCAGAACTCAATCAGTCCAACCACATATAGTCAGGTTTCTTCATCATATTTTACAGCATTGGGAACCAAACTCACTCAGTCCTCATGTAATCCAATGAGGAACTTTCATAAAATCACCAAAATTCACCAAAAGTCCACCAAAAATGTTCTCGAGAATATATCCCGTGGACTAAGTGAGTTTTGGAAATTTGCTCTTCATTTAGCCACAGATTATGTCTTCCACGAATCAATGATATGGCATGAGAAAGACAACGGAATACCCAAATGGAGTAAGATTACAGAGGCTAAGGAAAAGAGAGAAGCACACCACACTCTGTGACTCCTTTGCCTACGTCTAGTTCCCCACTGCTCAAGCTGCCCGCATCCCTTCTCCTGTCAGGACACAGGTGACGTGACCCTCCTGTCCTGCCCGTGATGGCTGGTGCAGCCTGGTCGTCCTCGTTTACGCACACTGAGTTGCTGTTGCTTCCTGCTCGTCTCCCAAAAGCTCACTTCCGACTGAGATGTCAAAAGAAGGTCCTAGTTTTTGTAACCACTCTCGGGAAGCACTAATCTGTCCGCCCACACTGAAGGCTGCCACACTATACCTGTTTGGTTTCTCCTTTTTAATTTACTCACTTGTGACTTACCTCAATAGCAAGACACCGACTGACTGATTTTATAGCTGTAATTAGGTAACGCACAACAAGTCATCAACATTAAGGTGAAACAACATTGGTGTCAATGCCGACAACTCTAGTCAATGTATAGAATAGCGTCAAGATACATGCATGTGAGATTGTTTGTACAATCAGACAGGTGTTTACATCGACCAGTCTCTCTCCCACGTGCATGAACAGGCTCTTGTATAATCAGTCAAACCACCCTGTAAGGTTGTACCTCTTTGAACGCTCCTACTGATCCTGAAGGAGACCCCTACTTCCTATTTCCATTTCACCCAGTTCCCTAATCCTGTCAGGCCCCAAGCATTAAAAATACTCATTATAATTGATGGAAAAAGGCTTGCAAATGGGACAGAAGTGAATCAATTTATAACTGTTCAGAATAATAAGAGTGACGCTCGAAGGCACCTAGGAATGCAATGCTTCCTCTCAGAGTCCTTCCATTTAGTCGTGTTAATTTGGCCGACTCCATTACTGCGTAGATGTCAGCTATAAGACCAATAGCCGACTGACACTCGGGAATGCCTAGCCAGTCCCCAAAATACAAGAGGGCTGACCTGGGTCACTATCACCAAGGCTGCCTCACGTGTCTTCACTTCTTTGCCCATGCTAGTCGATCTCTCTGATTTGCCTCTCGCGATGGGAGATTTGCCTCTCGCGACGGGCTGTTTTCTACAGGCGTGACGTGTGCTTCGCCACCGTGTGTGTCGCTAAGCAGCTGAAGGTACTGAAACGCACTATACAATCATTCTCAGAGGCAAATGGCTAATAAAACAACATACCTCCACGTGTAGCCTGTAGGATGGTGCTGAGTAGCTGACGTCACCACTAACAAAGGACAGAAACTGGAGGATATTATTTCAATTCAGGGACTTGGGAGAGGAATCTAGGCCTGCTATTTATAATCTGAGATATATCTTGGACCTGCTGCTACAAATATTTTATTAGTTTTCACCCCAGCAGAGACTCGCAGACTTTATTTGACAATTCTCCTCCAATTACCATGCACGCTCTTGTTAAGAACCAGTGTCAGGTTTAAAATATGGCCAATTAGTCACGCTTAACACAGTTAAGGCCATAAGCCAAAGCCTTCCTTTTAATCGAGGGCTCAGGACCAGGGGTCTCTCACATTTATAGCACAGAAATATGCAAATAGGAAAACCATAAATTTTATTATAAAAACCACTCAGCTGCCAGTATAAATATGTCTGCAGTGGCAATGAAGCCCAGTAATGCAAAAGTGGATTTTATAATGTGTGGTGAGTAGAATTCATAATCAAACTGAACCTAAACTATGTAGGTGGAATTCTGCAGGTAGCAGAGACGACACTTTGTGAAAATGGTTAGTGCACATCAGGCCACAGTCGCGTAACTGGAGGTAACATACATCAACAACACTCTGGTTATGCAGGAAGATGTTTTGCTGATGCAATCTTGGTTACAAGTTGAATTGCTCCTTTTGCATGACCACAAAACAAGCAGGACTAACTCCAATAAACACTGGAAGCAAAAGAACTGAAAACTTCACCAGCAGAGGGCACTCAACCAATCAGATCTTTCATAAATGAAGCACATGACCTAACCTTTGTAGGGATTAGATCCAGGCACCTCCTCTTTCTCTCAGCTGCCCCTTTGCATTCCTAATGATTGTTTAGAAGGTGCGTCTAGGTGAGACAGGTTTACCTGACAGGCTGATTCATACTAACTGTAGTATGTGGCTGAATCCTATCACAACTAGACTGCTATTGAAAAATAATTCAGTACAAGCACAGCAAGAGCAGCACAGTCATTAGCAAATTAGCTTGCAATCAAAAGATCTCCTTGTCATTGTGAAAGTGCCTCTCTGGCCTGAAATGGAGCGACTTCCACCTACTGCTTCAAATCTTTCTTTTTGCTGGTGTCTTATGTTAAAGCAACATAACCTTTGGAAGAATAAATCATTCTTGCAAAAAAAAACAAACAAAATCATATTTTAAAACCAGTTGCAGGTGTCCCCTGAGGCCCAATATTTTGATCCTGTTGACTATATATTCCACATCGGCCGTATTGATTTTTTTTTTTTTGGGGGGGGTTGCCAGTATTACGGTAAACCCCCACTCAGCATATCTAATCAGGAAATCCAGGAATACAATGCTTTAAAAATAATGTCAAAATAATGTATTCCACAGTACAAGGGCTGGATGGAATGATAGTCTTAAACGTTACATGCCGCTCTAATCAGGTGGGGGTGGGATTGTGGAAGTAAGACTTCTTTACAGTAATTTAACCTCTGCCGAATAGCAGGACGACAGATCTCTAGGTGGAAGAGTCCCAGAATGTCCGGGTTTTCTGCTGTTGACATCCAAGTTCCAGAACCATCGACATATATAAGCAAAGCTTTCTGGGTTGTATAATACCCATCTTAGCATGAACACAAACAACATTAACACTTCTTTCAGTCCACCAATCCATTGCCGAGAGGGAGTAGGGCAAGGATCCCTTTTGTAGGCCTCAATGGTCCCACAATTAAACAATTTACACCCTTCCTGAATGCAAAATGGTTATCTGGAGATGAGAAAACTTCTTGTTCCGCAAGAAAAACCGGCATTATGTGAAGATGGCAAAGCATTCTATTTAATATATTCTCGTCCCCCCTCTGTTTTATTTTAGCCCACCTCTGATGAAATCATTTGAAATGGCAGGTTTGTGAAATAATGCAATTCATTCCATATTGCTCGGGGCCACACAAGTCCTAAATGAACCATGTCTTCTATTAGACCCCTAAAGAAACAAACTAATAGCCTGCAAAGACTGCCATTTGTAATATTACTATAATTCGCATGATTCATTAAACAGAAATAGAAAATGATAGCATATTCTGATGAGAATAGTCCCCAGGGAAATTCAGATGTTCATTTGTTCTGAAGTCTTTTATTGACTGAGGAACTTGTTCTTGTACTAGACATGTTGGTATCTGATGTGGACACTGCTATGCGTTTCCCTCAAAAACATTTTTTTTTATAGATTAATGTTGTTTACACAGGTTCATATTCTGGTAATTTGCTTTATCCGATTATAAATATTGTCCTTCAGAGCATTCTCTGCATCCGGCATTACTTAGCAACTTTGCATTATGTTTTAATATCTCCAATTGCTATCTTATATTATGCGAAATCATCATGGTTTCCTGTGTCATAAGGAAATGGGACATTTGGCGGTTATGGGGCATATGAACTGGCCAGGTAAATGTTATATACTTTGAAGCTGCTGCTGTAATGTTAGTTCTGTTGCAGCATTATTGAAAGCGTTTGGATCATTTGGCAGGCTGTCACGCATGCAAACCAGCGTACCAGGCGCGAGGAAGGCTTGAAGGGGTGCTGTGATTCGTTGGATCTGAGTTGACAAGGCGGTGTTCCTCCCACACTCAAGAACTTTAAATTCCCCCACGTCAAAAAAAAAGACATTTTTTCCTCCAGTCTTGTCCAAATTTCCAGCTTAAGTCTAAGCAAAGAACGCCGTCTCAGAAGACATGAATATGGGGATTTGCGATATTAAGCTGAAGGAGCTTTGTGGTGGAGCTGGAGATAAAAATATGTGAGGCAAAAATGAAGAGTTCAGGGGTGTCTCGCGATGAGCAGCCAAAGATAAGGAGAAACTTCTGCAAATGATCGCTTCCAGCAAGCTTTTTGTCTGTCCCAAACCCCCCCAGTCCCCCCTGCCCTTGCAGTCAATCATCTAGCCACATCTGGAAAGACGGGTTTGGAGGAAATCTGGGATTGGGGGAGGTGGGGCGGGAGGTAGATGCGGGGGCACACCTGTTTGGAGCGAGAGTCTCTCCATTCATCAAGCCCTGTTATGGGGCCACTCAGGAGGGGGGTCGCCGCATGGGTTCAAAACGCAATGCATCGCCGTCATACCCGCGGCTCGTTAAGCTATGCATCGTTTGTTAATTACCCAGTGAGGCGTGATTGCCTCGCCCATACATCACTAGCTTCTGCCATAAACACCAGAAGGCTGGGCCCTGAGGGATCTCACCCTTTCACTTGGGCAAGGACGAGAAGACGTCCACCCAGCGTTACTTTCCAGAAGCTTCCAGAAGCCGCCAGCTAGGGCGTTTTACTCCTTTATTTCCCCATTTAGGTTTACACACCACTGCAGCTGCAAACATGAGATGCCAAGGCAGAACCTGCACGTTTACCTAAGCTGATCTCGGACTAATCATTCAAAAACCAACAGAGATCCAGAGAGTGAGAAAGAGACACCTGTATATTCAATTTTAACATAAACATATATAAAGAATCATTCAAGCATTTCCAACCAAACATGCTTGGCTTCATTGGCTCAACTGTTAAGAAAGATGTATGAATAGCATTGGACATCCATATTTAACTAGTGTAATTATGAACCAGTCCAAGGATTCAAAACAAGGCTTTTCTGGCCTTGTACCATAAAGAAAACAAAGCAGGTTTTGTGTTTCACACCATTAAAAGTGAAGGTGTTTTGAAAGTGAGTTTCTGTAACACCCATTGTTCATTTCATATTGATAGTGTCGCCAAATAATTGTTTGTACATCTTGTTGTTCACATGCCCCTGAAATACTGGCAGATTTTGATAAATATGATCACGGCATGGTGGTGTGGTGGATAATACGAGAGGCGCCGCTAATGATTTTGGGCCCTGAGAAAGCACATCATATCAGGCCCCCACCCAGGCCAATCTATTTTTTTATTCTTTAGGGCCCCTTTCATTCAGGGGCCCTTGGTTAGCACTGTTGCTTCACACCTCTGAGACCAGGGTTCAAGTCTCTACCCCGGCACGACGTGTGCAGAGTTTGCATGTTCTTCCCATGTCATCATGGGGTTTCCTCTGGGTTCTTTGGTTTCCCCCCACAGTCCAAAAAACATGCTGAGGTTAATTAGAGTTGCAAATTGTCTGTAGGTGTGAAGGGTGTGTCATTGTGCCCTGCAATGGGTTGGCACCCCATATTGGGTTATTCCCTGCCTTGTGCCTGTAGCTTTCGGGTTAGGCTGCAGACCCCCTTCAGCATAGCCCAAGAGGGTACAGAAAATGGATGCATGGAGATTAACCAAGGTAGAGGGGGCTATCAGGCCGGGCTGGAGCTGCAGGCACAGGACAACAGAGCTCTTGGCCCCCAGCAGAGTATCAGGGGAACAGTGCAGATGAGTGAAGCTCGGAGCAGTTATACATAATTCAGGAGATCAGGATGGAAGGACCTCCCCACTGAAACAGGGCTCTGAAACTCCACATCACAACGGAATTAGGATATAATATCAAGGTCATCCGAATGTGTCAGCAGCAAATATAATGTATTTCAAGACAAGATGAAATCATGTATTCATTTGTCACACCTCAGATTTAATATGATATACTTTAGGTATAAATGGTAATTTCATTCAGGATAGCCCCTGCCCCGTTCCCTGCGTTTCCTGGGACATTCGACCCTGGACTATTTTCAGGTCAATAAAGATGGGTGGATGAACAAACAGAATGACTACTTAAGATGCCTCAGTATACAATAGTTAGCCCTCTATTTATCCCCATTCAGACTCACATTGTCTTTGATAGTTCTGGAAGTTTCCAGAGTAGGTCTCTCAGTGAAACGGAATGACTTGGGGGTTGTTCATTTAGTTGCCTCGCGGATTCCCTTTGATTTCACTACTTCTGAATCACATTACAGTGTTGTTTAAACAAGCTCTGAAGGCAAAGTTAGCAATGGGGGATGCCCGGGCCGAAGGCTCCTCGATCTTAACGATCCGTGGTCCTCAGACACCTCGAGGAGGTCACTGGGTCCATCGACGAGTCAATTACTGCAACATTCAACATGACAGCCCTTCCTCCAAGGACAGGAGGCATGCGGACGTGACTTGGGCTGCCATCGCTAACCTGCTAAAGGATGCAGGTGCGGCCTGCCAATGACACTTATCAAATCCATCGTTTTTCTGGGATATATCCTGCATGCATGATCTTTTCTTGATTTCTAGAATTTTTGAAAAAGAGGGGCCATCCATAATTTATACAGAGGGGACCATTTCAACTTTCAGCTGGGGCTAGTGCCCGTGTGTCCTTGCCCCTGTATAAACACCTGCTAAGATCCCAACATTGATCTATCCCAAACTTCCCTTTGCCAACCAGCTCTAGATCTATGGTTACATAAACTTCAACTAGAATCTAATGAGAGAGGATAATACTCTGTTATTGTCAGTACTGAAACATTTAATACTGACCCCAAAAGCAAATTATTTTTGTCCTTTAGTAAAAAACAGAGAGATAATCTAGGACAAATAAACTTTAAATGAAAACCCAGCCAATGGTGACCTCGTTTGCATATCTCTCTCATGCCATATCATTATCCTTTGTAGACCCTTGGCTGAGCTTTTCCACTAGAAGCTATTTCAGTGTTCTCACAATAATTTTTATTCCATTCTTGTGGCTTCATGTTGAGTCCCATCAGGTAACCGCTGCCTCGGGCTGTTTGTAAACAACGGCGATCTGTTACTTGAACTTTGTATGACCGTTAACGATGGGTGGGGCTTTGGGATTGGGTGACATCAACATCTGACCCTGTTGGAGTTTTGGGGACTGAATCACTGTTTCGACAGTAGGGGAAGCGATGAGCTGTAAGTTCAGGCTCTCGGAAATGTGATATTTCTACAGAAATTGTCATGGAGGGAATATTTTGTTCCAATCAAGTATACAATTTCAGGTTTGAATTAAGTAAGGGGGAGCTAGCAGCTATATCTTAAAGGTAGAACCCTTTGGCACCTATCTGGATAGCAGAATCACCAAGAATAAGCAACATAAATTTTTCCTTTCCATATACCATATTCCTATCAATATCACCCCCAGATTTACACATATTTTTTTCCCCAGGAAGGAGCACAGAAAAACTGTCTAGACTGGTCATGTAAGAGTAGGGATAATGAGGAATCACAACAATCCAAGCTGTGCTGAGCTAAGTGAAAGACCTCTTGGCAGACCCCGAAGAAAACAGTCCATATTTGCTCTTTAAGAATATGAACACAGAGAACGCCAAGCGAGGGAAATGAGACACTGTCTGCCATTTACATAAGGAGTCCCTTCACAGAGCTAGATACAAAATAGTCTAAACAAACTACGAACTACAGAATTGATTTATGGCTATGTAAATGTCTTGAGACAGACTGCCTTTTGATGCACTTTTTGTAACCAGCCAAGAAAAGCCTCACTCAGTTGAAAAGTAATTAATTGCTTCCCGACTATACATGACAGGCTTTGGAGGGCATCGTTCACTGAAACAAATATGGCACTGCAATTATAGACAAACGCGTATAAATTAAAACCCGATAAAAACCTAGTCTTCATCCCAGCTGCCTTCACTTCTGAGCGCCTTACACTTCCTGCCTGTAGAGTACCTTTAGAGAATTAATTATCCTTCTGCAACTGAGTTCCTCATCTTTGCTTCCCATCCTTGTAGCCATGGTAACCATAAACGACGGTGCACGCATATATATGTGCTACTATGTCTGCCCGCATTCAGCTCAGAAGAGAGACCAGACCATCCTCCTGCTTATCCATTCTCAGTGGCACTGAAGAGCCTCACAAATCAAGACAAAACTGAAGAAGAATGAATCTGCACTCTCACATGATCTCAGGACTGGCAGCCCACATTATTTAGGCTGCCGAGATGGTCCAAGGTCCGATGCTGAACTATCTGGCAAGCCAAGGATGAGATCCAAGGATCAAAGAACCCAGATGAATGTTAGAAAAGCATCCGTTTGTCTGCAGACGGACCCATGCCCCTCCCTTGTGACCTGTTACTCTGCAGGACTGACACGACAAATTTGTGTGAAGCTTTCAAAAATGTGCGTGGCTCATCCCTCTGACACGTATCCCTACAACAAAACAGATTTAAGGCACCCTAATCTTCTCCCCAGCTGTGGAATTTCAGAATCGCATTCCAAACTTCGTGTAGATGCGTGCTTTAAAGAATGCCATCTTATAAAACTGACAAGGCTAAAATTGAATTCTGGGACCTCTTGTACTGATGACAGCCGGAGAAAATGAAATATCAGAGCAAAAAAATGTGAAGAGGTGCAATTCTATTTGTTTATTTAATTATTTATTTACTTTGAATGTATTTTTATAACCGATTTCACAAGACAGGCCTACAGGTATTAAAAGCTTAACAGAACAGAGTGTTTATTTCAGATAAGTCATACGAATAGCATCATGGTTTTTTCCTCATGCCCTTTGATGGATATGTGTTCAAAAGTCTGTTTATTCTGGTTTTTACTTTTACTTTCTCCTTTACTTAAAAAAAGTTTTTTTTTTCCTCTATACCTCTCCCAGCCCAGTGTGTGCATTAATAGAGCATTTACTTTTTATTCCCATCTAGCTTGGTCCATTTTTTGGTACCTTTTGATTATCAACAAAGGAGTATATAATGGGGAAGGTGCAGCTCAGTGATTAGCCTTGTCCCCCCCCCCCCTCCAGAGTCCAATTCCTGCCCACAGACCCTCTGTCTGCACGCCAAAATTATGCTTTGGAAAAGGAGATGAAAATTTGAATAAACTGAGACCTTCTCTGATGATTTTAATTGGAGTGGAATTCAGTTTTCATTTGAATCTGAAATGATACCTCCTACTTAAAGCTTTTGTTTCTTATATGACCCAGAGAGACTTAACATAGGACTGGATCCATGAGAACCACAGGAAAGGACCGCTGGTTTCTCATAAGACCGGTGAGAACAGCATTTTTGATTTTTTCATAGGATCCATAAGAACTCTGACCACAGGACTGGACCTTCAGATTTCTAATGACCCATTAGAATTAACACCACGGAACTGAACCTTTGGTATTAAATAAGACCCTTGAGAACTTAGACCACTAGACTTGTATTTGGTTTCTCATACATATTCTTCCGCAACCCCACATTTTTGTCATTTTTGGCTGAGTAGAGTTTTAAGACACACAGACACACACATTTATAATTTCTCACACCTTCTGTCACCAGAAAGTGCACAATCAGCAGAGAATACTCTCCCGATTTCACAAGCTGAAGAGAGCATGAATAAAAGATGAAAACAAGTGATTTGCACTGGCTCTTGACGTACTTTATAATTACAGTAACCACCTTTACATTGACATGTTCAATCATCCAAAGCAGAAAAGGGACGATGGTTGCAGCCTGACGCTCATCTCTTACAATATTGCTCTTCAAACAAGGAGGAGAAGGAAACATAACTGATGTATTGCCTCTTAAATACAAAATAAAATCCAGCAACTCAGACCACAGAGAGAGAAGCCAAGGAAATGTCATTTGTTTGCTTGAGGAGCATGCAGCGTGTTGAAAGGCATAGAGGCAGATGTGCCAGTGCTGGGACACTGACTTGCAATAAAACAGAAACGGGAGCTCCAGTCTACAGGACACCTCGACGTGCCAGGCAGCAGTCACACTGAATGCCAGGGAGAGGGACGCAAAGCAACGGAGTCCAAAGAGCAGCGAAAAGGAACAGCAACTTTGTGAAAATTATGGTTGTGGCCTAAGGGGTTAGGCTGGGCTAGCGGTACTCCCTGTCAAGGTCTCTCTAACTGGGCTTGCAAATACGGAAACTGTTCCTGTGCATGATCGAGAAGCCTATAGCAAGGGCTGGTGCAGGTTAAGTGCGGGGTACGCATCGACTGCCCCTCCACACCTTGCTACTGTTGTCTGCACCTATTCCAATTACTGTCAGTCATTGTATGATGGTTCTAATGAACCATTATTCCCTTTATCAGGCTTCCAAATTAGATAGCATGGCTTCACCACTCGCTAATAGACAAGCAAGGCAATGACTTTTATGAGCAGACTCACCCAGATCCACGTCACAGAACTCCCAGGAGGCCTCCACCTCGGAGAAGCAGGTGTTTTACGGCAGATGGCTTTGACATGGACCAGACCTGAAGCTTCACAGGCTGCTCGAAGAGGAGAATCCAGGCCAATGACCCACCTAGCCCAAGCCCAGGAGGCACAGATGTTAACTACTTGGAGATTAAAAGGTTAAGATCATCTGATAAGCGTGAATATGGTGGTTGGGGGCAGGACCCTCACCTGAGCCTGCGGGCAAGGCAAACGGGGAAGCTCAGGTCATGCTAATGATCAGACTAATGATGCTCACACACTCACAGCTGCTCTGTATGTGTGCCGCATCCCTTCTGAAAACCCGTTTCAAAGGAGCCTCTTTCAAGGAAACAGTTAGCAGTCCTATTACCTGGTCGTCGGCAAGGCCAATCAGAAAAGTGTCCATCAAGCTGGACATGCGTGCAGTTTATCTCCACCGCAAACTGTAAATAACCCGACACAGCTGTCAAAAGTCCATCAGAACTTTGCCTGGAGGAATATGCTATCTATTAACCAATATTAGCTTATGCAAAAATTCAGGAACTAGCCAAAAATTTCAATTCAGGAATCGTGACGATAAACTACTCCTTCAGCCTTCAAACATTTCCATTTTGTGATAAACAAAGTCTCATACTACAGGAATCCTGCCCCTCTCTGTTATGTCATCCCAGAATGAATCCATCTTCTCCGTGTTGATGTGTATATCTATACACATATATTGGCATGCAGACGTGATGTGGCACTCCGCTTCTGCAGCCGCGGTGAAGTTCGGATGTGTACTGACTACCCAAGCAGACTCCCTGCAGCAGCACCACTGACCAATCTTCAGCACAGACCAGACAGCGACATGGAATGTCTCGCAGATTAATTAAGTGTAGTTTGTGTTGCTGACAATGATGTCTGGCAGAGCGACTGAGCGAAAGAGCAGGTAATCAGAGGAGCAGGACAAGGCATCACTCAAGGTTAGTGTGTTCCTGAGACAGCCAGCCAGGGTCCAAAAGATGGGACCATTACTACTTATTGTAATATTCTGTTTTCCAGATTTATCCATTGAAAGCGCTCCTGGAAAATGATGATGAAGTAAAATAGGAAACCATGAACGATTCCTTTGGATCCCCATCCGAGAATTGAAGTGTGAAACAAAGAAATTCCCAAATCCCTGGTCAGTCACTGTTCCATCTGCAGCTGAGGGAAGACTGTCCCGTATATAAAACTAAAGCGACACCAGAAGAGTAGAATGCATCCATTTCACTTCAGCACTGATGGTCTCACCCCATGAAACACTGTGGTCAGATAGTGACAGTCTCACTCTCTATCTCCAAACTTTCAGTTTCATCACACTCCATGGTGGTGAGGTGGCGGCTTGTCAATTTGTAAACAGGGCGATCACTCTCAGCCCTGCTAATTCTTTTGGGGGGGGGGCAAAACAGCGCTGGCGGCGTATTAATGAGCCCGATGAAGAAAGTCCCCTCGTGTAGTTCCAGCACGCTGGGGTTGACATCAACAGTGATTTTCCGCAATACTGAACCTTTGATTCCTTCGTACCTGAATGCACTTTTTAAATTATAAATTCATCAAAATTTATGAGACCCGCCACCAGTTTCCCTTAGCCCTGAGTCATTCAGCTTCTCTCGAAAAAAGGAGTTTTATCCATGACACATATAAAACTTCCTGTGAAATTAAAAAAAAATAGCAGCTCCCAGGGTGGGGGGAGGGGGGGCAGGTGGGTTGTCAGTAATTTTACGGTTCGTTCATCAGTCAATTAGTCATGGATTGTTTGCATATCTGATCAGTTTCACCTTTACCATCAAAATCTCACTGCTCCTTTATCAGGGCAGGAACACAGGCACATCCTGAAAGGAGGAAAGGAGGTAGCTGGAAACAGTGGGCTTTAAACCAACAGCTTTAGAAAACAATTTGGCAAACACATTTCCCCGTGCTGTGCAATGTAGAATTGCGAATTTTAGTCCTATGCTAATGTGGATTTCAGCCATTAACTTCTAAAGCATGTAAATATAGGAAATTCAAGAAAGGCTTTTCATAAAAATCTTTCTCTTATATTTAGGCTGAAAAATATTAAAGATGCAATAGAGAGGTAAAGAATCACCACACGGACCAAGACACACCTCTAGTCAAAAGCATTGTAAGAACAGATGAGGGGAAAAGCCCTGGATCAGACGTTCAGCATCTATGCTGTCATACCCTTTGAGAAGGTGCCAAATGATTTCATGGTCATGGGAAAGACAAATGGTTTTTCCCGAGTCCTGGCTGATGGGTAGATGAAAGAGTTTGTCATGTTATGTCCCTTTTGAGTTTTGCAGTTGGTCATTTAATGCATTTTGTGTACATGTGATTTCCAGCCCAAAGACCTACGCGTACTGATTGAAAGCGGTGGGCATCAGTCTCTAATTGTACCGGGGGTCTGTTTTGGAACCTTTTATGCGAGAAGCATAAGCCTCGCCGAGCCAGAGAGAGGTTGAGAATAGCTGTGATTTAAACGCTCTGGGCAGTGTTCACGTTTGTTTGGTGCATTCGGTTTGTTTGGCTTATTGCAGTACTAATAAGGATCTGTGCAGAGATTGCCATGAAACTTTTGGTGTGGGGTGTTTGTCCGGATTTAAGAGGTGAGACAAAAGCTCGGAAACTCACCAGATGGTGGGATAATTTATTACACAAAAACATATGCAAATCAGGCTAAGCCGATGTGCCAGCACTAGGTATCCTGTCTACTGACACGGCTCAGGCCATCTGTCATATTTATGTTCCCGTTTTCACCTCATTTGGGAAGTCCATTAAACCGTTCCCCAAAGTTCTACTTTTATTACCTCGGCTGCTCGCTCCGGCATGCCAGGTATCGGCTCCGGTAGCCTGCAGACCTCACCTCCTCTCTTCCTTCTGATGACACTTACACAGCAACAGTGCCTAGCTCTGGTGGCACCGATACCACTGCTTGGTACGGTCAGCAAATGCCAGCTTTACAGCTGGGTGGTGGATTGAGCAAACAAAGGGAATTGAAGCTGAATTTCAACACAGACGAAAACTCCATGGAAACATATCTTACATGAATGAATCCCCAGGCAGTCACAAAATGTATCCATATTTAACAAGTTATGATACAAATCATGAGGAATATTTATACATCATTCCAGGATATTGAAACAGATAGCGATGATATGAGTGAAGACTGCTGAGGGTTTTGATTTTAAACCAGCTGCATTCTTCCTTACAGATGATCCAACAACTACATTCAGAAACATAATTACACACCTGACACAACACCTTAATCGGGGGTGATGGGTCAATCAAAATATCACGCATTAAAATAGATGATTATAATTATTATTGCCATTTGAGTCGTCAGTGATGCAATACTATTATAAGCACAAAGGTTAAGTGAAACTGCCAATCAATCAAGTTGTATTTACTGAAGCCTGTTTTTTGTGAGCTTTTACAGTAATTTATGATCATTTTCTGGAGTAACTAAAGCAGAAAAACCCAAAATCTCAATACAGAAGAACAACTGAAGACTGAGTGGGAGTCATGCAAAAGTGGCCCCTAAGAAAAACACGGTTTGCCTCTCACGCATCTGGCGTGACAGTCACACTTTCACACTCTCACGCTCACGCAAGAAATCGTACAGCAAAGCTATATTATTCCATTATGAACCTAAAACTAGCTGCATCAGAAGCGTCGGGGCAGTTTGCAAACCCTACAGACTATTTACAAGGTAATAAAACTTACATACATGTAAATGTGTGTGCATGTGTGCAGACTCTCATTCTCACTCCAGCCAGCTGAGCAAAGTTGGAAACCCTGTAAATGCAATCGCATGAACATCCAACCCATTCACGCTGCTTCAAGACAGCCGGCACCAACCAACAAGGCTGACCTGCACCAGGTACCAAATGTGCCAGATGAAGGCCCAGCCTGGGTTACGGGGCCCATCTGCCCACTTTTAGATGTATAACAGATGTATACAAACTGCTTTGCTCAGTGCAGATTAATTGCCAACTGAACGGTGCTCAGGCTGAACGCTGGCGATCACATGGTTTATTACCTACCTCGCTGGAGCTGGTACCTTCATGACACAACGAGCCATCATATTTATTATGATGCATCTTTTCAAAACCTTCCAAATCTTTTCTGTTTCACTTGGCCAAGTTATGCCAATAAATGATCTTGGATCTTTGCTGGGACTCGTATGAGGCTGGTTTGGTTTTCGGTATTAGTTTCGTTTCACAAAAAAAATAAATAAATAAATGAAAACTAACTATAAAAACTAGATAGCAATCACCAGCGCCAAAATTCAAAGGAGCTGGTTGCCTGGAGACTCCTGATAATCCATTCTGGATGTTTCTTATCTGTCAATCTAACTTAACTCACATTTTTCTTTCCTGATTGAGTGTCTGCATGTCCAATACCATGCAGGGCTGCAGTGAGCACACCTATGTGGAAAGATCACGTTATCTTTCTGGTGGAAACGAGAGGCAAGAAAAAATAAGGGGAGAGAGGAAGTGTGGGGGGTGGGGAGTCTATTTCAGCAAGAAATACAGGGTTCAGAGACGGAAACCACAGGCTTGGAGGTATTTAAAAAAAGGAGAGTATTTTTTGCATTTGAGGTATTTGGATGCCATCCTACTCCTGAGTCCTGTTCCCACAGCATTGATTCTTACACACATTGTGACACTGACCTTCCCAAACGGCTTCTTCATCTGCTGTCTCTCCTGCACCAAGCGGCGCATCCGTGCTGACAAAGCACTGCTACTTACTTCCGAGTCACATTTTCTGGCTGCAGCTGTGTTACCTCACACTGTGACTTCCCAGCAGCCGCACCGGGGGACGCCGAGCTCAAGGAGTTGCGTTGGGGTGGGGGTGGGGGTGGGGGAGGGGGTGCTGAGTGATGTGGCAGGGTATGGCACTGTACCTGTGAACAAGGTACAAGGTTGCTGGTTTGAATCCCAGGGTCGGCAGCGTGATGTCACCGTTGGGTCCTTGAGCAAGGCCCTTAACCCCCGGCTGCTCCAGGGACTGGCTGACCCTGCTTTCTCTCTCTCAAAAAACTGTCCGATATGTATGCAATAATGTAAAACCAAATGCGTGATGGAAGCTTCCGGATACGACTCAGGAAGAACCATTACTGAAGTGATCTGTGTGCTTAGCTTTTCTGAATTAACATTAAAACATCCATCCATCTTGCAGCTGGCCAGCCAGAAGAGGGTTATGGGTGGGGTGGGGTGAGGTCAGGTCAGGTGTGGTGTGGTGGGGTGGGGAGGCTGGATAAAAAATATTAATACTAGTAACCAAGGTGGAAATCTTATGTGGGGGGGGGGGGGGGCACCTGTGCACATCAACATGGCTGGGTGTGATCTGTGGCAACAAAGTCAAAGGTTCTCCAGAACTGAGGGTTAAATAGCAGCAGGGTCCATAAGCACTGAACCTCAACACTGCAGCAAAAATATGACAAAGTGCTGAATGACTGACTGGCACTGTGGCTGCGGGGGAATTAACGGACTAAAACGGATCATTGGAGGACGTTCAGCTTTTGTGTGTGATGAGGCCAGCTGGATGGTGACTAAATATAGGCGCTACGCTTTCTGTGTAAAACACCAGCTTTAATTGCTCGACCTGAGTCACAAGGAAGGAAGAGGAAAAAGTCAATTAAAATCGCTTGTTCCGACGAGTAACGTAGCTTGAAGCTGCGACTCAGGATTTCTACGTGTTTTAGTTTAACATTGTATTATCACACTAACGGCCGTCTTATTAAGAGCGTAAATGGGTAGAAGCGGTGTTGAATTGCTAATAGACTGCCAGGGGGTCAGTGGGGGCGATGTGCTCTCTGACAAAGGGCATTTGCTTCAGCGTATGTATCTAAGCGAGGGGTAAAACTGAAGAAAAGGCAATATACTACAAGATGAAGTGTAGCGTGGGGATGAAGTATAGCATGAAAATGTGAGGGAAGGATCTAATTTTTTCCAATTCTTACCGACCCACCCCCCCCCCCCCCCCCACGCCCCCCGCACCACTCTCAAGAAAGAAGGAAAAAACAAACCAA
>JAAGVU020000129.1:23676761-23687734 GCA_011763525.2 Mormyrus iriodes
CCCCCTTTGTAAAAGGCTTTTGGTGCCGCCTGGGACACCGAGAGGGAGGGAAAGGACAAATGGCCCTGTGAAAATTTTTTTTGGTGGGGGGGGGGGGGGGGGGGGGGGGCAGTAAGCAGGAACTGCACCAACACGATGGAGAAAAATGTAATCTGATGAAAATTAGAGGCAAAGGAATTTGTGTTTCTGGTGGAAAAAATGAACAGTAGCAGCAATCAAGACTCACCCCGTGTCAGGGTCAGGGTGGAACAAGCAGGGCAGAATGGGAGGCACTGGGGGCAAAGGGACTAAATGAAGAAGGACCCCCGTCAGATGAGTCCCCATGAAAGGACCACATCTGCATGTGTAACATAAAGAGAAGAAGGCTGTATAATGCATAAGTCACCAGCACATACTAGTTGTAAGTAAACAACAAGTTGTAAGTTGCACTACTGAGCAATTAAAATGAGTCAAAGCT
This sequence comes from Mormyrus iriodes, assembly GCA_011763525.2. NCBI lineage: Eukaryota > Metazoa > Chordata > Actinopteri > Osteoglossiformes > Mormyridae > Mormyrus > Mormyrus iriodes. Next base: position 23,677,219 of record JAAGVU020000129.1, read on the forward strand.
ACAGCTACATAAATAGGCAGATGTTCTAATTATAATTGAATTTGTCTCATCAAAACGAGCGTATTGGCAGACCATTGCATAGCGTGCCTACAATTCCACTGGCCAATTTATGGGTCCAATTAGCATGGAGGACAGTTTTTATTGTACGATGCATAAAGACAAATTGGACCGAGGAAAGTAGCCACTGCATGTTATTTATTAAAATAATAAAGCCCTTTAACTGATGCACGAACGACCAGGCTGAATCTGTGGCTTTTATTATGTATGTTGGTCACACAGTGGATACCTTAGTCATTTCAAACCTCAGCACTAGTGCCGCCATACCACTTACTTATGCATTTACCTGATGCTTTTATCCAAAGTGACTTACAGTAGGAGGAAGGCTTATAATCGATGCATGCTCCTGGGGAGTTGAACCCACAACCTCTGCATTGTTAGAGCAACACTCTACTTGCTGAACTACAGGAGCTTGGTGGGATGGAGTTTCCATGGTAACATGGGTTTCCTCCACAACATTTAGTTATGCTAATTGGTGTCTGTAAAGTTCCCATAGTCTGTGAGTCAGTGAGTGAGTGAGCGAGGGAGCGAGTGCCTGTATGTTCCCAGTGATGTACTGCCTCCCCCCCATAGGGCACGCATGGCAACATTCCTAAATGTGCAATATGTGTTGAAAAAGGTTGCTTGCCTGACATGCACAGCTGCAGGAAAATAGAAACACTGCTAAACATATATTCTTCTACTAACATAATGCCTTGTCTGTGTTCTCTGCGTGTGCTTAATGTTGCACTTCCGGTCATTGAATAGTCTTAATAGGTTCTTGCTTTGTTAACTGTTGTTGTATAGCTCCTGCTCCAGTACTGCTTACCCTTGTACCTGGGCCTTCACTGGAAGCTCAGCCTAGCTGCACATATGCCTAGCTGACTCCTGCATGGCAAGTGGGTTAGCAAAGTGCTATTTTCATCACTGGGATGTTACTTTGGACAAAAGTGACTGCCAAATAAAAGTAAATGAAATTGTACCCATGGTAAGTATCTAGTAGTCATAGTGAGCCTGCAGCCTATCCCAGGAAAGCAGGAGATTACATATACAGATGTGCAAGTGAAATTGAAGATCAAAGTCAGCCAGTCCCTGGAGCAATTGGGGGCTAAGGGCCTTGCTCAGGGACCCAAGGTGAAGCCACTGTGGCAGCCACAGATTTTACATCAGCAGTCTTTCATTCAGAGGCCCAAAGTCCTAAGCCACAGAGCCACACACCGCCCCCATGTGCAAGGTACCACTCCATCACTGAGACACACACACAGCCATGGGTTTAGTATCCATACTTCTGTCTACCGAATCACACTACAGCTGGGGTACTAACAAAAAGAAGAAAAATCTGGGAGGGGGAGACACCACCCCCTACTATCCCTGTCTTCATTAGTAATGCACTGATGCGAACAGACCCTAACGACCGGCCTGTGCTTCCCGTGGTTTGATTTTTGCGGCCAATTCATTTGCATTATGATTTATGCTCAGTAGGGTAAATTACGTTAATTTATACCTGTGGGGAACAGAAACCAGGCCGTCTCCCACAAGCGTCAATTTGGTTAATACAGTGCTTAAAGGACGGTGGAGGTATACTTACGCTGATGGGCCAGGTCCCGTGGCGTGGTGGTAATCTGTGAAATAATCAACCGGCATGCTTTCTCTGCCCCTCTCTGTCTCTCTCTCTCAGTATATCACCACTTCAGTGAGAACTAAGGGTTTATATGGAAAAAACAAAACCGTAGCTATATACAAAAAATAGATATATAGTCCAAGATTAAAGTTATGTGGGGTGGTATGTTGGTGCAGTGGTTAGTACTGTCCCGTCACACCTCTGGGACCTGGGTTCCATGTTTGTGGAGTTTGCATGTTCTTGCCGTGTCGTCATTGGGTTAATGCCAGGTACTCCAGTTTCCCCCCTCAGTCCGAAAAGCATACTGAGGTTAATTGGAGATGTCAAATTGCCCATGGGACTGAATGGTGTGTGCTTTTGCCCTGTGATGGGTTGGCACCCCATCCTGGGTTGTTCCCTGCCTTGCGCCCTTAGGCTCCGGATCCCCGGCGACCCTATATAGGATAAGTGGTTATAGAATATGGATAGATGGATTAGAGTTATGTGCTCAAAATTAGCATATACTCAAATGTAAGGCTATACACAGAATCAACGTACAAGCAAAGCTATGGATATACACTGAAAATTAAGATACAGCCTGCAGTGACGCTATGCATCAAAAACTGCTTCAGTAATTACAACTAAGAGGAGGTCCTACAAATAAGCTACACAGTAGCTGCACAAAAGCAAAGCTACCATTAACATTTTTAAAACTATCTACAGCATTAAAACATCCAAGAGTATTTATAGTCACAAAGATTGTTGGGAAATCAACATCTACTGGTAGGATTCTAGCCACTAAGATGGCCAGTGCCATCAAATGATTTTAATTATGTCACCTAATTTGGGACAAATGGAGGTGTAACCCACTAATGCATTTCTGTGCCGTACTGCCAGGTGTCCCCAGCCCCAGTTCAGTTGGGTAGGTAAGGAGAATTTAAACGTTTAAAGTCGTCTTTGGCAATTTCTCTCTCGGTACTGAAGCTGGTAGCTGTTTAAAAAGAGGTGGATGACCTGCGCAAAATTTTCTGTTAGGACCTAGGAAGAAAATCCCTTATCTAAGCTATCACATAAAGTCAAGAAAAATAGGATTCATGACAGGACAGACTTCCGTTCTCTTCCTGTGCTGGGTAAATTTCTCCAGTTCTGAAAAAGGGCACATAGCCTCGACCGACCTTCGATTTCTGACTCCATTGTTTCATTGATCAATGTTTCGCACGGTTCTCTCTTGATTGAGGCAGTTAACAGAGGAGTATGGCTGCGCACGGAAAACGTTGCCCTTCAAAACAGGGGGAAGACAGCCGACTTCATTAAGAAGAACAGTCTGAGGGCTTGAACGCCACCCCTTTAGCACCCTTAATGTTCATCTGGTCCCTTACTGTGAGAACAACAGAGAAAACACCTCAATTAAATGTGACGAGTCATTATCGGCCTCGTCGTCCTCCGCAGGTGTAACAGATGGCAGTGGTGAGACAAGGCGCTCGGGCCTGAAAGGGGTGTGGGTGGGGGGTGGTTCTTGGATGGGTGTGAGCTTTCTGAGTGAAAGTGTCAGAATAAGAATCCTTTTACTCACCAACTATGAAAAGTAGATGGAGTTTGTTTTGGTGCCAGTAGGGGCATGCGGTATACGATCACACATACGATCAAGACAAACACAAAATACAATAAATAGTAGGAAAAAATTAAATGGAGAAATAGAGATGGCAAAAAATGAATAAACTTATAAATGCATATAAACAAAACATATAAAAAATACATAAATTAAGGTGCGATAACTGGACGAAGGGTGCAAAAAAAGCTTATGAAGTCAATAAGGGCATAAAACTCTTACAGTGGATGGAAAAAAGAGGGGGAAAGGGAGAAGACTGAAATGCCTGAAGGTCAGCTGCCAGTCACCCCAAGAATCTGGGTGTGTTGCAGCAAGTTAGATAAAGGTGAAACGTTCTGTCAGGAAGTGTGTGTGTGTGTCTGTGTGTGGGGGGGGGGGCAAGTGTGTCAGAACTGGAGGTCCAAGCTGAAAAATACCCTTAATTCAAGGGCAATGAGGTAGCCCAGTTAACATGTGGAAGCTGACACACAACAGAAACATCAAGCCCTTGTTTCTCTGTCTCCAAAGGACGTGGATGAATGCCAACCTTATTAACAGTATCTGGGTCCCACATAAATAAGTCAGTCATCTTCATAAAACATGGAAGCAGAAATAGTCCTGCAAATATATGCTCACTTGTTTTGCATATTATTGGGATTAAGTATTAAGACAACATCTATAACGTGAAAAAAAACCCCACTGTGTTACCGCATTTCTGAGGTGAATTAACTAGGAAGGAACCTCCAGTATTTTTCTTCCTGCAAAGACAAAAATGTGCCCGAAAAAGAAAAGGGTAGAAATTGTAGAGCAAGGGAGGAGCAGTGGGAGATGTTTAGAAGTTCTCGTTTGGCTCCTGGCAGTGAGACTTGGTGGATCGGCCCACCTGGGAACCTGACAGCAGCCTGCTTTACGGGTCGCTAATTCCCTTCCAGTACAACACCCCGGTTAATAGAAGTCTTCATCCCTGACCAACCTCATCATCGGCATACTGTCAAGGAAATTACTGGGCTAAAAATGGCCACGTGGCGCTGGTTGTAGGTTGTGTGTGTGTGTGTGTGTAGGTATAACATTAGGTTACTCAAGATCATTACAAGGTAAGGATGGAAGAAAGACCAGAGATGAGGGCAAGAAATTTACCGGGGCCCTCCGTAATGTCACACAATGACATCACCTCATCTTTTGCAGCCCAGAGCAAACTCTAGGCATTGCCATTAGAACAGCCACCCAAGCCTCTGCAAACCTCCCTCCGTGTTGCCCATGCTCAGAAAAGCATATCATACCGTTATATCAGTATCCCTCCCAAGACCTGTCTGTGTACGACATAAATGTGAGGTGTTTGTGCATAACAGGGAATCCTGATGGATTCTCAGTAAAAGCCCTGTATTTATTCTCGGTAACCCCAAGGGGTACAGGGAAGGCATATTGGTGAGGTGGAGACGGTGAAGAGAGCAGAATGAGTGTCATAACCCATGTTGTTAAAAGCTCAGAAGCAGGGAGGCCTGTGGTCCAGTAGGGGATTTCATTATGGAGCTGGGGCACTGGAATAAGCCCTCTTCAGGATACTACAGCTTACAGCGGTCTGATGAGCCTGGGCACTCTGGGAACACAGAGCTCTGAGCACGGGCTGCTGCATTAGTGCCTGTGTGTCCTCCTTTCATTCGTGCAGGACCTGGGTCTCGCGGCCCAAGGCATGGAGAAAAGCAAACATCTCCATCGTTCTGCAGCTGCACGCATCATTAATTCTGAGCCTCACGTGCAGGTGCCTCGCAAACATCTCCCTCTGCGTGATTAATGGACTCCGAACAACCCAGTTTTCTTGTAATAAATCCTCTTAATAAATTAATGTGTATATGATCGAAGTCATTAACCGGCTCCGCCTTCTGCTTTTGGTCACGGGGAGCGTTTCCAGCCAATATATAAATGCCAGCCTTGCACCTCCAGCTAAACCTCACCCATACATATGGCATTTCTATATAGTTAACCTCCCCGGTATGTGTGCTTAAATTAAAACTACATTGCATATCACTCTCTGCAGGAAGCTCTTCCTTGGTCACTGCAACCCCTCTCAGAGTCAAGGAAATATCATGTTGATATTCCCTATCTTTAAGAAGCCTCTTAATCTCCACTACAACTATCCAGGCATCTTAGAATGAGATCACAAGATTTCGACTGCTTCTCATCCTGACCGCCATTGATCCTGTAGATCTTAGTCATCAATCCTCTGTATCCTTTATTGTTTAATCTCCTCTTCATTCATTTTCCTTTTTCAGTAATAATCAGGATAAATTTTTGAGATGATAAAAACACGTAACTGAGTTAAGGGAGATAACTGGTGCCTTTACCTAGAACTCAAAAGTTTCAGGCTGTACTATATTTTCTGAGGTGACACTCTCTCATTAATATACACTAGGGTAGTTCCCTGCTTGTTCTCTTCTCTTATTTCTTGTTATGTATCAAAATACTTGCCATTGGCCAGTCTGCAACCAATCAGAATGAAAAGAAATGATGATTATTTTTTTTTTCCTACTCCGATTCCGATTGTGCTCTCTACCTGGAGCAGTTGCATATTTTCAGCAGCACTGCTGTGATTGTGGGGAAAATATATGTATTTACTCAATTTCTCAGGAATTTAGTGTAAGGAAAGAGGGTGCTTTAATTGTGGACTAAACATGGAGAAACCAGGCAATGTACTTTTAATTGGTAAATCCGTAGACCGGGCTTCTGCCCCACCGAGGTCGTTGGAATGCAGTCAACACCTGGAGATATATGTCCTGGCGGATTATGGACCAACGAGCATGATGGCTGTTAATTTACTGGCACCAAGACTCATGGGAATTCAGAGCTAATGGGTTTCATAGAGTTTATTACCACCTTGGGTTATGGAAGTGCGATGGCACGTCTCTGAGGAGACAGGGCCTCTGGAGCCCGGAACGTATGGGTTGGGGGGGGTGGCACTCTGCATGTGTGCTTCACCCATCCGGATCGACGTTGAGTTAGGGAGTGAGAGGGTAGGGGAATAATTGGCAAGGAAAGCCCACCATATCGACACAATGCCATGGCACACATCAGCCCCTCCTCCTCATAAGCTGAAACATCTGCTCAAAGTCTCACCAAATAAACAGTGGGACACCCAAGTGTAACACACAATTCAAATATACACTCAGCAAGCACGAATGTTTATGTGTCATGCCTGAAGGTGTACATCTTCTCATCTTCAGGAGGCTCTGTGAAGTTTGTTGAGCAGCAGGTATTCAGGTGGGACTAAATTTTTCAGTCCAATTCCAGAAGCTTAGCAAAGTAATTTAAATACCCCCGTGATTTACCCATAGCGTAGCTTACCCCGTTCATTTCCCCCTCGTGCCTGACAGTCCCAACTGACCCCAGTGTTCAATGTAATCTGACGTTTCAGCTTTTCAGAATCCAACAGAAAAAGCAAGCAGCATCCATTAAGCAGCTCACAAGGTTCTTGTCATGACTTCACACCACTGAGATCTTACAGATCGACTTTTTTTTGCTTGACTTTCCCAGCTTTTGTCCTCTGAAGTTCTACTAAAGTTACACATATCCAGTCAGAAAGCCGTTAACCTGTTTCCGCTTTGTCTACATTTAGTAGGACAGCTCGTTGTAAGCAGTGCTTGGGTGGTTAAAGTATGTCTTGTACCTCCAACCTCATGGGACCTTAAAGGAAATTGAGACTCTGACAGTTTATATACGTCTGCATTACTCTCTAAAGCATTTTGGCATTCCTTAGTTGCACGCAACGATGGGAACTTGCAGACAGGTTTGTTTAGCCTGACTGCGCAGACAGGGGTCATTCTAATTGTTCTAGTTCCTTGCCAAGGTCATTTATGGCACCCAAAGTGATGTATGGGACTACAGTTTTTATTTACTGTTTGGTGTAGAACCTGATAACGAGGCTGTGCTGGAACTGCAATGTCTCAGGTGGAATGACCAATCACAGTTCAATGCTTTTATTTTGATTTGTTTCGTTTTTTGCTATTCAGGACAACTGAGTATTACACAATGCTGCCAGTCATACCTTGTAATTTTATTCTTTGGTTTTATAAATGCTCTCTATTCTTTACGTCATTATTTTTATCTATTTATCTATTTATTTATTTATTTTTATTATTATCATTATTATTATTATTATTATTATTATTATTATTATTATTTACAATGGCTGTCCTAAAATGGTCCAAAATGCTTATTTTCTTACTAATTTGTTGTTCGATTCCACATATTTCTGCTATAAGTTGGTGCTGGTGAAGTAGTGGTACTATTAAAGTTATTAAAGTCGCACACAATTACTTCTTTTTGAATCTCCGGAACAGTTAAAAGATTTTTACATTATTATTATTCACGGTGTATTCTAGCACCATGAAACTGCTGTGCTGCATAGCTTTCAAACAAGTCTTGCCTTGTTCTGGGCTATTTGTTTCTTCCTACTTCAAAAAGCTGCGGGTTGTTTGATGGCCAAGAGGTTTGTCAAAGCGGAGGGTTGTTATCCCCATTTTACGAGCTGGCTGGTTGGTTTGAACCAAACAGTTAGGTTCGTATGTGGGCTCATTTGGTAATTCAGCGGTACTTGCTGAATTCATGCGTGAAAACTGAAGACCTCATGGATGCCATATTTATTGGGGTAGTTTTTCTGTTTTTGATTATTTTAACTTGCTTATACATTAAAGACTTATGGCAGATATTGATGGTTGGATCGTTACGGAGATATCAGCATATTCTTTGTGCATAAAGCCTCTTAAATAAAAATATTTCTGAAATTTGTTGGAATTTCAATATGGCTGCTAGTTGGACTGTGTGTTTCCTGCTTGTTTACATGAATAAAGTAACACTCACCGCACAAAGTACACGCCCCACCTTGTTTTAAAGCTATGCGGCACAGCAGCTTCATAGCGCTAGTCACTCTCACGGCCAGGATAGGTGACAACAGGGGGGTGCTCCAAGAATGACTTTTAAACCTTCGGATACAAAGCCAGGAATTGAATTAAGCAGAAAAAAATCACAATTAAACATGGATTAGGCACTTTTTTATACTTTTATTTGCAGTTTTCAAAACTGCGTAAACCGAATGTGCCAGGGGAAAAGCTGACCAAACGCTGCAGACGCTGAACTAATCGAGACAAGATTTATATTAAAATTGGCAAATGGGATTGGGCAAGAAAATTTATTCAGCGCATCTTTAGTTTTATAATCTGTCAGAATTATAATTATAATTTGTCAGAATTTACAAAATATGCACAACAGGTCGGGACAGGTTGGGGAGTATGCACTGGTACAGTATATTGCCACACCCACCACGCAACGAAGCACCTCAGGATCCCAGTTGGCGACTCCCCAGGCCGACACACGATCCAATTCCGGCCTCTGAAATTCTATCTGCTGCAGTCAGGTGTTACGTGGGCGTCCCCTTGGCTTGGTCCAGCCGCTCAGGTCTTCAACAGTGAGGATCCTGTGAGCTGAATCATCCTCAGGGAAACACGCCACATGGACAAAGTGGCATAACTGATGCTCTCTCACAATGCAGGGAATGTGAATCATTCGGAATTCCCTGAACAATCGCTCATTCGACACAAAGGTAAGCCAGTGGTACCCAAGGACTCTCCAAAGAGAAACAGTATCGAAGGAATCCAGTATTTGTCTCAGCTCGCAGGATAGTGTCCATGTGTCCCATACAGGAAGACAGGGAGCACCAGGACTCTAAAGACTTGGACCTTTGTCCTTTTGCAAAGATATCGAGAGCGCCACACGCCCCTTTCCAGCAACCTTATGACCTCCCGTGCTCTCCCAATTCATCTTCTGACTGTATAGGAAGAGTCACGAGAGACATGAATGTCGTGCCAAGGTAAGTGGACCTCTCAGTGTGGTCAACATTCTCGCCCAGACACACTACTGTTGACTGTGCCCAATAGGTTATTATAGGCCTGGATCTCGGTTTTTTAGCCAGGACACTTGCAAGCCCAGACACTCAGACTCATCAGTCAGTCTATCGAAAGCCCTACAACATTGGCAGCAAAGTCAAGATCAGTGAATCTTTCACAACCCTACACAACACCCAGTCCTACACACCTTGACAAACCCCAGAATTAGCTGGGAAGAACGCAGAGGTTCTGCCTCCACTCTGCACAGCACTCACAAGTACCAGTGTACAGGCTGACCATGACGTCTAGCAGCTTCAGGAGGAGCTCACGAAGTCTCTGGATGTCCCACAGGGTAACTTGAACAACTTAGTTGAACGCTTTACGAAAATCGACAAAGGCTGCAAATAAACCCTGCTGATATTCGCGTTTGTACTCGATGGGGACCCCCAGTGCCAGGATGCGGTCGATGGTAGACTTCTTAGGCATAAAACCAGACTGCTCCGGTCGCTGGTAGGCAAACAAGCAATAACGGATACTAGTGAGAATGACCCTAGGAAGGACTTTACCCGGCACTTTACCTGAGAGCAGTGTTATCGCCTTGTAGTTACTGCAATCCAGGGGATCACCCTTCCCTTTCCAGACAGGGAGAACCAAGCCTTCCAGATGTTAATCATGACTGCATTCTTTTAATTATAAAATGGTTTATAAATATGGCATCATTGAAGACTGAAAAGTTATAACCTTAATTTTTAGCACCCAGGTATACAGGCTGTGTATATGAAACAGCTGATCGAACCATCGGCTGATAGTTTCCAGACTTCAAAAATGTAATTAAAAAATGTGGTAACAAAAAAACTCCAGCCTAATTATAGTAATACGCAATTAAAAAGAAACCTCAACCAATCTTAATTAATATAAATTTAAACCCCTCTGTATCAACAACCCTAGCGCTTTCTCCATTGGCTTTGTGTTCCTCACAATATGGATGACAGCTAATTAAGTAGCAATGCGTTCCTCTAAAAATGGCATCTTCTGGTCCATAATACTATTCAATGTCACATGACTCCTTAGTCCCTGTACCTGGTTTGGTGGAGCTGCTATCATGACCTGGGAACGCACGGGCTCACACCTCCCGGCCCTACCTGTGTGTGTGTGTGTGTGCCTATCGTGAAGTTTGCATGTTATCATGTGATTGTGTGGATTTCCTCCTACAGCCTAACGACAATACATTAATTCCATCCATCCTTTTATCCATCTTCCAACCACTTACCCGGTGTGGTTGTGGTGCAATTAATGAATTGGTGACTCCTAATTGATTTGTAACTGAACAACCCATTTAGCAAGCAATCAGCAACAGGCTTTATCTCTGATTTAAAAACTCTTACGATCTTCCACTGAGATGTAATTATATATATA
>JAAGVU020000129.1:23699211-23716587 GCA_011763525.2 Mormyrus iriodes
ATAGTTTTACACCAACATAAAGATCATTTAAACATCATCTTCTTTGGCTGCCTAAGACTTTTGCACAGTACTGTAAATAATACGTGCTATGATTTATATATTCCGTTTCCTTGTACCTTAGTTATTTTTGGTTCCATTCAGTGGCAGAGTGAATAAACGGTAATAATAAACCGAAGTGTGTGTGGCTCCCTCATAAGGCATGGTAAATGATGTATTCATAGATGGCGGCACTATTACCATTTGACTAACAGACATATTCACAGACGGATCCATCTGAGGATACATTACTGTGACGGAGGCACGGCATCACGCGCAGTGCAGCTCGCTCGCTTCCCTGGGACGCTCTAATTCCCTCACAGGTGCTGCTCTTTCTCGTATTTCCTCACAGAGAATGCGATATTTTTGAAGCCTGGCAATTAAATTTTATAGCAGATTGTATTGCAGTCTTAATCAGGCACCTTATACACAAACTGAGAAAGCAGGCGACGCATAAGTCAGACATTTAACCGGTCTCCAGCGTTCCTGTGTCAAAGGCAGTCGCTTCAAACGTCGTCCATGCGAGGGCTGCTATTATCGACTTCTGGCCACATTTTTACAGCCGTTGTCGGGCAGATGGTGCGACTCGCTTTTCGGGCCCATCAGGAACGTGTGGTGACGAGTCGGTCGGCTGTCCACTGTCTGCGATCGCGGCGTCTCGCAAAACACACCAGGGGGACGCCACTTTACGAGATTAAAAAGTCTGTTACGGCCTTACGAGGTGGGACAGTAAAAGTGGAGGAAGGCAAATGGAGAAAGGAGCGGAGAATAAAATGGAATAAATAAAAGGCAGACTGACAGGCTGTGAACCACGCAGAGCTGCAGCTTCTGCGAAAAGGAGGATCTCACGCCACATGCACACACAATGTGGTTAGATGGGGAAATGGGAAAGCATCACACTTTTTACAGAGATGAGGTGGTACTGTGTCATCTTTTGTTGGGAATTTGGATTATTTGGGTGGGCAACAACAAAAATGTTGTTCTTCCTAAATATGTTATGTAAAGAGGGGCGTGGTTTAATTTTGAGATGGGTGGGGATGGGAGCGAAAGGAGTACAATTAAAGAATACAGTTTTTGTAGGGGGGTCTGGCCCATTACCCTGTGAAAAAGAAAAAAAAAGGCATTAGAATGTAAGGTTTAGAGATTTTATGATTTTATGATGGAGCTGGCTAGCTGGCTGGCTAATCCCTAAACCAATGGCCACCAAGTGAGCTGGTCAGAATGTAATGTGAGCTGGTCAGAAAACAATGTACAAGAATCAAAGGTCTTAACAGGTCTAATTGGACTGCTGAGAGCAGAGCTAGCTACAAACAGGTTTTGCAGTTCAGTTAACCACGCCTGTACCGTAGGTGTGAAGAAGTGTCATGGTTTGGCGACAATGCAGGGGAGGAGCACTGACCGAGACCACCCACACCATCAGATGGCCAATAGGAAAGCGGTGCATTTTTCATGATCAGTGAGAGAATAACTGAAAATTATGAACACTCATGAGTCTTTCAGGGTTTTCATTGAATGTGCAGATGATTCTGTTGGGTTGGCAAGGCTTATATCTGGGTGGACGACGCCCACCCCAACTCACCTGTAGACACACCCTGGTTTCAGGGCTTGGCCAAGAAATTTCATGCAAGAGGACAGGATCGCAGGTCCCAGATCAACAGAGAGCGGAATGAAGATCTGTTTGTCCACAAGCTGACAATGCTTCGGAGGGTGTTTGTCAGGAAAAACACACTCACCAAGAAAAGCATCTGTTTATCCAGGAACAGTGACAGGTGCCCCAGCTTTTCCTTTGTGATGTGTATGTGACTAATAAATGAATGAAACTGGTGTGCACTCCTTCAACACCAAAGCAAACCCGTAAAAATGCCTCACTTCCAGGACTTTGCATGCGTTCGGTCCTGTTTTCAAAGTGACAGCCAGCATCATCACCACCACACCATACTTTTCAGTGTGTATGATCCCAAAGTGAACAGCCAAAATAAATCATGAAGTGCTTTCCTGATTTAGAGCATGGTGATATTTTTTGCCCATTTGATTGTGTTAGGAGATGAAAAGAATCCAAGCAAAGATGTGGCTCAGCTGAAGTGAGTCCAAGGGCTCCCAGAGAGCTGCAATAGGGACAGGCCAATGTTCTGGACTACTCTGCAAAAATACCACAGCATACAGCAAACAACTTTGGATGGTTCAGTTCCCTTCTACCTGTAGCGTGTTCAATTGTTGTACCATGTAATATGTCCATGAATACCGAGTGCTCGCTTCATGTCAAGATACACGGGGGGCGGGGGTTTGTAACTCTGTGGGTTAGGACTTCCTGTAATTGGATGGTTGCTGGTTCAAATCCCATCACTGCCAGAATGATGCCACCATTGTCTTTGAGCAAGGCCCTTGACCCCAATTACTGCAGGAACGTTGTCTGACTCTGCTCACTTGTACATCACTCTGGACAAAAGCTTCGGCTAAATAAAAATCTTCCTGTAAGCCAGGAGATTCAGAGCGCCCCATTGCACCTTAGCAAGTGGCAAGATGGAGAGCGGTCACAGGAATTAACCTAGGCACTCGCAAGAGAAAGTCGGCAATCAAAGGCTTTTAAGCTGTGCTATTTTAAGCACGTCCAATTTCACGACAATCAGGGACTTTTGTTGTGCGAGAAATCTTTTTTGTAAAGCCCTGTAGCATTACGCTATTTGACCATTGCTCCTGTCGAACTGAACCCATGCCTGCCCCTCCCACCATAACAGTGACCCTCCTTTCCCCTTTACATTTTCTGCAACACCTGATCTGAGTTACTGATGACCTAATAAGGGAAAGTCCTGTAAGCGTTACACCTCTGTGGAGGACTTTTACCCCATACAGCGCCATCATGTTGCCGAGGCAAGTCATCACACGCCCCCAAGCCCCCATGGCCCTATGGAGAAGGGAGCTCAAGCAGCTTCTCTGAGAGTCAAAAAGAAGAAGGCAGCTTTGATCTCCCTTTGAACGTGCCCTGGGATAGCTGCTTCCCATAATGCCATGCATCTTTCCTAGCATTCATACAGTGAAATTTCCAATTCCAAAGCTGTTTACCCGTGTTCAAAGATTATCTCAGCGCCCATAACCCTGATCCTAACCCTTATTGTAACCCTAATTACAACACGTTCAGCCAGCTACTTCACATAATTTGTACATGTAAATGACAGCTCATACTGGGTGGTGTGTGGCTCAGTGTGTTGGGATTCTGTGCCTGTCATCAGAAGGTCACCAGTTTACATCCCAGCATCGGGCTGAGTGTTTTCCATTTTGGGCCATTGCTAAGACCCTTAACCACCGATTTCTCCAAGGACTGTCTGACCCTGATGTGCGTCGCTTTGGATAAAGGGTCTACTAAATAAAAACAATTTGTTTCGTCCCCTCATCCACCCGATTCTGGCCATACAGGGACCGCCACTCAAGTCCTCAACAGCCTTGTCAAAGAAAAAGCATGACACCACTAGTTACATGTTCAGCTGACGTAGTGGAGGCTGTCTAAGCAAACTGTCATGCTCTACACCAATAATCTGCATGTGTCTTGGTAATAATGGTGCATTTCATGTCAGGCTAAGCTTTTATCTTTTTGCCCTGGCTGTGTATTTTTATCATGTAGCCAATACAGGTAGCGAAGAGTAATGGGGTGTCCAGTGAGGATTAATTGAAATCCATGGTGAATTAACGAATCAGTGAAGTTCGAGTGTAATCCATACCTAGCTAAGAGCTGCTTTAAGTGGATGGGGGGGATCAGCATTTAAAGTGATATTCCCACATAAAGGGCATTAAACCCTCTTGGGCATTTGGTTCCATGTTTATGCTTCGCTAGACCAGACTGGCCTCAAGGCCAGGTTTTCAAAAGTGAATATTATTTGCACTTCTTAGAAGGAAAAAGTCAGTCACAGCCTCCAAAAAGCCAAAGCTAAAATCCACACCCCTGAAGTCTGAAATAAAGACGTGAGTCTGACCAGTGAAACCATTATAGACCCCATGATCTGTTCCTTTTCGGTCATCAGTGTCAGCAGATAAGCCCATGTGATCGGTTACTAGCGTCCAGGTGAACGCCAGACCAGAATTAATTAAATTACCTCAATGATTTGAAACTTAAGGTACTGCTCGGAGTGATAAGATTCTCCCCGCGGCCCTAAAAACATGGAAACAGCAGCTTCTCGGCAGGCGCGCCGCTTGTCAAAATGAAAGGCAGTGGAATTAAAGGCCGCATTTATTAATTGTAAATCTCCTCAGCTCACCCCGAATACCAAATCGCCGAGACTAATTAAAACTACACAAACTCTTCAAAGAAGAAGTAGGCGTTAAATACTTTATTACCCCCCCCACCACCCCCCACAGAACACAGCAGCCTGCAGTATTTCAATTGCTTCCTCCTTATTAAGAAGCCCATTAGAGAGGCACCAAAATATCGGGGTGCTTGTGAAAGGAGAAGGTGGGGATGTAGCGTAACATATGCATTATATAATAAAGTGCTTACGAGGGTGGTGCAAGATGGGATTTCAACGCAGGTGCAGAAATAACCAAAAGCTCAGCGTCATTATGGTGTGTCTCATTTTGACACTCAGCTAATTAATCAGATTTGCTCATATAAAATACCTGGCGGCACATGGGGCCGTTTCGACGCTCTGGGGAAGGTGGTCCTACGTATGTTGGGGGTGAGGTGTGGTAAACAGAATCTGCCACTATGCCCCACACGGCTGGCGCTGACATCGACAGCACCCCGCTGCGTCTGAGACACCTGGAGAGACCTGTGTCCATACCCCCCCCCCAGCAGCCGTGACGCCATCGCTGCCAAAACCAGCCAACTGTCACTCCCATATGTGGAATTAATGAGCCGGTATGCATCACAAAGCGGCCATGCGGGGCCTCGCGAGGCCGTCCACAGCGGTGCCCGCCACATCACCTCCGGATTCTCTCTCTTTGTAGGCCTGATGGGACCTGTAGGGAAACCAGGGGCCCCCAGCAACAATGGGGCCAGCAGCTTGAAGCCTCACATAGCTTCCTGTCACCCAAACATCATTTGGAGGGCGGGGGGGGGGCTGTAAATCATGATCCATTCTAATGCATAAAAAATGGCTGCAGCCCCTTATGTATTTTTCTGTCAGTAAGTGACATCTCTACTCTTAAATGTTTGCTGGACATAAAGGAGAAATCGCCCACGTTGTAATAAAATATTTTAACTAGCAGGACTTTGGGCTTCCTGTTATTTCCCTGGTCCACCTGGGGGCGCGACACCTGTAATTTCTATGTTACAATACCATCCTTTCTTATTCATTCTGGGGAACAAGATGTACATTTTGCATTAAATTTACCTTTACTTAAATCCTGAGAGTCTGCACGCTCATTTGCTGCGCAGAGAGTATTTTATTCTGAAAACTGAAGTCTTTCTATGACCCTAGAGTCAGTTAAGCTTGATGGTTGAATTTTGTGTGATTAGACCTTGTTTATCAAAACCTAGGTTTCATAGACCGAGAGATATTTATACATTTAATTGCAGGAAAGCTTCCAATCTGCACTCAAAGTGAATGCATATGTAAAGTAGTGCTTGTCAGTTCAAGAGAGCCAATACATGGATGCCACTAAATGATATGCTTAAATCACTTCCCAGAATCCTGCTGCTCCTCACTACAAGCATTTTTCTTACAAGATTAGCAATGCTGTCAATGTCTGCACTTCCTCATTCTGTATTTGTTTGTATGGAATACATTTGCTTTTTAAAATTCTATTCGGACAAATCGCATAAACTTTTTTTTTTAGCTATCACTACACCTAAATATCACCTAAATACAACATCATATAAATGTCAGTACAGCTAAGAGGCAGTGGCCTAATGATTCGGGTAGCATGCTTGCGATGGAAAGGTTGCTGGTTTGAATCCCTAACCAGAGCAAGGTACTGATCCCTTGGTCCTAAATAACTGCTGCCCACTGCTACGTCACACATGGGTTAAATGCAGGGTATACATTTCATTGTCGTGCGTCAACAGTGAGAATTAATTGCTTCACTTAAATCTGTTAGCTATCACTAACCCTAAATAAGTTTAGGTGTTGTTTTAGTGGCACCTAAATACCCACTGTGAACAATCAGGGTGCAGCCAGGTTACTGTCAATAAACTGGGCAGTGTGGAAAAAGTGCTTACAGTTGATAGGAAGAGGGCCGCGATCGTTCGGAGGCCCCCGAAACGATGACGTGAGCAGAACACAAGTTCAGGTCTTAAAGAATTGCAAATCACCTGCATATAAACTTTCCCTTGAAAAGAAGTTGAGTCCTGGCTGTACTTCAAAGGAACTAGCTGTTGGCCACAACAAACCTTGGGATAAAACTCTGCCTGGATTTCAGTGTTTTTCCTTTTTTTTTAATGTACATGTATACTAAAAGGTCAGAAGGTCTTGGTGAATGAGGACCATGACTTGCCATGCATAGCAATTGATGTGGGTGATCCAGCTTAACTCAGACTTTAACCAGTATGCTGCTTAAAGAGGAACGTTTACATTATTAGAGACATCGATGTCCGGCTCCACGGAAATCCAAGAGCATCATAACACCTTCATAATGTTAGACATATTTAGCAGGTGTAACAGGTTTTCGCATGGCATGGCGAAAGAACGGTCTAAATATACTCCCAGTGGGATCTGGATTCAGAAATATGTTCTTGTTTGCAGCCCCTTAATATTCTAGCTGTGCTGTTTAATTTAAATTAAATTTTTAAATCCCAGGGAACAGGCTAGTTGGGCTTCTTTTAATTTAGCTAATGCTGCTAAAGTTATTCATTGCTGTTTTTATCTGAAGCTGTTTAGATCCTAAGACATGGGATTAGTCAGAACTATAGCAACTAGCTTAACCTTGTGACTGCCACTATTTTTCTTAATTTTATCTGCTTCAGGCCATGTGTTCTGGTCCTGGTGCTTTGGGTACAGAGATTGAATAAATCATTCCTGCCTAGTTTATCCTTGTTCAGTCTTGCCTTGTAGAAAAACAACATATCAGACATCGGACACCATGACAGTATTTGCAGAAAATACAGAGTGACACACACACAGGCATAAACACACACAGAGGAGTAAATGGCATTTGACAAATGTTTGTTTTCAGAATGTAGATCACACTATTAATGAATCACATCCATTCGCTTAACCTACCGGCTTTGAAATCAGTGGAGGTTATTTCACGTCCATCTCGGAGAAAGCGTTCGCTGCTCATTGCAATGCGCCGTGATAGAGACTTCAGTTAAACCTTATCGCTCATTAAACTGAAAGATAAAAAAAACGTAACCAAGGCTCATTAAAAAAAATAATTAATAAAAAAAACAATGAGATCCCAACCTCACAGGTTATGAGACGCTAATGAATCTCAGTGAAAGCACAGAGTCAGCAGCAGTCCATCACCCGTCCCGGCGTCCCCCTCTGACCTACGCGTGGCCAGCTGCCCTGCCGGTCATTTCAGAAATGTCACACAAAGCCACAACAGCGCAAAGTCATCACCAGCCACAACGAAACTGGGACGTTCTGTGGCGCAAGTTAAATTCTACCTTTTTTGGGGGGGCAGTAAAAGGATTGTGATGGGAACGCTTTTGGATGGAACCATGTTTCAGCCCCCCCCCATTCTCACCCTTCCATGTAAGACAACTGGTCTTTAGGGTCAAAGGTCAAAGCAAGCTTCTAATCACGTCTGACAACTTTTCTCAGTCTAAACGAAGGGCCCCCTGTCTCCGCAGAGACATGCGTTCCTGTAGCTTTGGGAGGCTGGAGGACTGTGGGGGAGGGGGGGCATGTAAGGTACTCATTTATACGCATAAAACATATGGTTTCTTTCAACAGAAAAGCAATACATGCCATTTCGGACCGATTAGATGGGTGGAATACAGAATGAAGAACGAACATTTCCTGGCACCCTGTCAAAACGCTGCAATTACACATCTATCAATAATTCAACGTTACTAATGTTGTCTGGGGGGTGTTATCACTCACCCTCCCACCCCCCCTCACTCCCTTCTGCTCTCTAAATTAGGAATATCCCTATCCAAGCGTAGCAGACAATATAAACATCTTGCCACTGATCTTCTGTACTTCATATTTTATTTAAGACCGCCTGGTTCCTGACATGGTCTGCACTGTGGGAATCTGAGCCATGCCTAAGCCTGACGGTGCCGACGGGGGGTATTGTCGGGGGAAGAACAACAGGCTACACGTCCTTGTGCCTGTCTGAGCCCTTCACAAACTGGGTCAAGGTGTTACCCGTCTTCAGAGAGAGCTAAAAGCTTTCCTTTGGACCCAGGCCACCTTGAAACAGTTCACAATTTAATGGATCCCGTCCCTGATGGAGGGAACTCCGTCCCAGATTGGTTGGGCTGGACAACCAAGCAACGCAGCAGCAAGTTGGAAATTCCAAAATGACACAGAAGCATTGTATTATTTTGTGGATAATGACATCTACTTAAACTGTAAACTGGCTTAGTAACTCCTACTCGTTCTTAAAAATTCATCTGTTAGATTATTTGGCATGCCACTCGGGGCCAGCTGAAGGGCCAGACCCTCTCCAGTGTCGTTTGCCTATCAGGAGACGAGAGAGTGAACAGATTACTGGTAATAAAAAGTCCTTCAAAGGTAAGCTTTTTCCTACTTTATTTTACTGTGGTCTGAAAAGGACAAGAATAAATGAGGATTGCTCAGCCTTACAGACCCATTTCTTTTACTAGCTATTTATATTTTTATGAATCATTCTTCTGTAGCATAGCGAAACCCCCACTAATGAATTTAGAACTAGTGAAACATAATGTCTAATATACCATAAGGGTTTTTAATAATGTTGGGACAAATGAGGATTTGAGGCAGGGGTTGGGGGGTGTTTCGTCAGTATTGAGTGCTGTTGAGCAATAGCTGATTTAAGCAATCAAGTGGGAGTGTTAAAGTCCTGGTGATTGACTGCATATGAAACCATGCCTACCGTGTTTCAAAACCTGATTTACTCCATGGTACAAAATCAGTCATGAATCACCATCATAGAAAAGGTTACTCAAACGTGACAAACTTTTGACGATTTTCAGGTCTGTTGCCAAACACATTCAGTTCCTGCTGTGAGACCTAACACTTTCACTTCCTGCTGAATGACCTTACACCTTAACTTCCTGCTGTAGGACCTTACACCTTAACTTCCTGCTGTAGGACCTTACACCTTAACTTCCTGCTGAATGACCTTACACCTTAATTTCCTGCTGAATGACCTTACACCTTAACTTCCTGCTGAATGACCTTACACCTTAACTTCCTGCTGTAGGACCTTACACCTTAACTTCCTGCTGTAGGACCTAATTATAACACAATCACTTCCTGCTGTAAGACCTTTACTTCCTGCTGTAAGACCTTTACTTCCTGCTGTAAGACCAAACACCTTTGTTTCCTACTGTAAGACCTAAGACCTTCACTTCCTGCTGTAAGACCCAAGACCTTCACTTCCTGCTGTAAGACCTTTACTTCCTGCTGTAAGACCTAAGACCTTTACTTCCTGCTGTAAGACCTAAGACCTTTGTTTCCTGCTGTAAGACCTAAGACCTTCACTTCCTGCTGTAAGACCTAAGACCTTCACTTCCTGATGTAAGACCTTTACTTCCTGCTGTAAGACCTAAGACCTTCACTTCCTGCTGTAAGGCTTTTACTTCCTGCTGTAAGACCTAAGACCTTTACTTCCTGCTGTAAGACCAAACACCTTTGTTTCCTGCTGTAAGACCTAAGACCTTCACTTCCTGCTGTAAGACCAAAGACCTTCACTTCCTGCTGTAAGACCTTTACTTCCTGCTGTAAGACCTAAGACCTTTACTTCCTGCTGTAAGACCTAAGACCTTCACTTCCTACTGTAAGACCAAACACCTTTGTTTCCTGCTGTAAGACCAAAGACCTTCACTTCCTGCTGTAAGACCTTTACTTCCTGCTGTAAGACCTAAGACCTTTACTTCCTGCTGTAAGACCTAAGACCTTCACTTCCTGCTGTAAGACCAAACACCTTTGTTTCCTGCTGTAAGACTTAAGACGTTCACTTCCTGCTGTAAGACCTTTACTTCCTGCTGTAAGACCTAAGACCTTTACTTCCTGCTGTAAGACCTAAGACCTTCACTTCCTGCTGTAAGACCTTTACTTCCTGCTGTAAGACCTAAGACCTTCACTTCCTGCTGTAAGACCTTGCACATTCACTTTTTTTCTGGGTAAGTAAGGACACTGCTGTACATGATGCTTCTGTTGAAAAGCCAAAGCACTGCAAAGGTGGATAAGACTGCATTTCAGTTAGGAGCCTCTGAAACAGCTTCTGTACTACATACCGTCCTACCCAAATCAGTATATAGTGTACGTATGATGTATGTGATATGAGCTATGACAATCACAGTGAGCTAAAGCTGTAGTTATATATACAAAAGTAAATAATATTCCTTCAAATGGACAGAAGCAGACGATGCTGGGATTGGACAGGGAGTCACAGATTATAAGCATGTGGGAGTCATGGTGCGCGGATGATTTCAACACTCAGCACACTGAAAGACTATTTCAGCAGGCGGCAAGTAGAACCGGCAATCTTAGGGCCGGCGTGGAGACCAGAATTGGGGTCACTGGGCCAAAGCACACCACTTTAAATAATGTGCAAAATGAGAAGCAGGTGGAACCAATCAAAATGAACACTTGGGTCACCTGATTTCCCCAACATGCCCAGGCTCTCACAAAAAGTAAACACATTTAGCACGTTGTTCCAAACTTCCACACTCTAAGTGTGAGCTGTGTACTCCTACGTTTACACCCAGTATCATACACTTTTAGGCTTTTTTTTTAGCTATTTTTCAAACAGTTTTACCCTGGCAAACAGGATTATTTGTGAAAACGGTTACAGTATAATGAATAAATAATTATTTTGCTTGTTTATTCAGCTTTTAGCCAAATGTGTGAGTTTCCTTCCCCCACTGTAACAGCAGATATCATTTAAAGATGTTTTTTGTCTGATTTTTACAGTGTGAAAACAAGAAAAAAATGCTGCAATTATGAAAAAGGTAAATTAATGAGCAAGATTGCCATTCTCAGACAGGATTTATGCTTGAAGTACATGATTAAAGACATTTTTATCAACACGTTTCTCCAAGCATAAAAGCACTCCTTAAAAGAGGACATGCAACTATAAATTAAGCAGTTAATATGCACTTAAAAGTGTGCAGTTTGGTTCTTCTAGTGATAAAGCGCTGTGACCTATTTTCTGCACGATTACTGCCTAAATTACCAGCCTGGCTCACCTCCACAAGCCTCGCGATGCTACCGCCCGGCCACCCGAGCTGATCGCCAGCTGCCCCTTCGATTCCTGCGTCTCTCCTGTTTTTCACCCCGTTATTCATGTATTCCCCCTTATTCTAAGCTTTGCATTATAATCATTACACTGTAACAAAAATTGCAATCCTCTAACAAAAAAAATCTGTGGTTGCACATTCATAACGCTGTTACCAAAATACAGCTCTGGAGAAAAAAATTAAGAGACCACAGCAACATTTTTTGTGTCATTTATTTTATTAAAAAAATTAAAAGTCTATGGGAATGCATCTGTGTAAAGTATACATTTTTTTGCAAACTGCAGCCTGGCTCTTCCCGCTTCTCATTGATGAAGGGCTTCTTCCTTGCTTTATGGGTCTTTAAGGGCTTCTGAAAGTCCTGGCAGTCCTAACTGTCCTAGCAGTGCGCTTCACACCACTTAGTGATTCTCATTCCTTTTGAAGGTCACTTGAGGTCATCCTCCGATTTATGAGGGCCTGTTGGATAAGTTGACGGTCATCTCTGGCATTAGAAAGGCACTTCTGTCCTCTTCCTGGCTGGTTTCTGGTTGTTTAGTGTCTCCTGCTTCACCTTGTTCTTGTGTGCTGCTGTCTAAGAAACTTTGAGCCTGGAAGCAGCCTGCTGCTCAGTATAGCCTTCTGCCAGCAGAACCAGGATTAAACCAGGATTTAACAATGCAGATTTTTTTAAATATAGAGTGGTCTCTAAATTTTATCCAGTACTGTATATGTTTGCACATTCTTGTCCATGCAATTTATTGCCCATTTTGCACATCTGTATATATATAATTTTTTAGCTCTATTTTTGGTTTATTTTTTTGTCCCTGTGCCAGTATGTCATGTTTAAACTGTCAGATTCTCAGTGGTTAGGCGTCTTTCATATTCATATTTATTTTGTATTTATCACTGCTTTTTGCAGTGCATCTTACTGTATGACCCATGCAGTGGCGCCATAAAGCAGTGCTCTCACTGTGCTTAAATATACCAAGAATAAAGAATCATGCAATTAAAGTACAATACACGTGGGAAGACAAAATGGCAAAGTACAGAAAGTAAAATGATACTGAAGGAGGATAAAAAGATGAGGTAACTAAAGTGAGTGTGCGTGTGCAAAGCGTGTGAGAAGGGTGCAAAAAGGGTACCGTAATGTGCAAAAATGCAGGATAATGTGCAAAAACAAACAAAATCAAACAATGAAAAAGTGCCACTAAGAACAGAGTCCAAAAGTGACAAGAAGCAGCAAAGGCCCAGGACCCCCAATGCTCGATGTGGGCTGGTGTGGGGGTCTCCTCCTGACAGAAGTGAGAGGAGCTGTACAGTCTGGGTTGGGAGCCCAAAACGATACACTTTCATGGGGTACAGAATCTCTAGTGGCGTCCCTGGATCCATGGATCATATAAGATGACAATATGATGCTGACTGGATGATACTTTGCCTCTGATCATTTCTGTATGACCCCCCTTCCCGCTCCCTTTATTTCCTGCATCCCTTCCTCCACCAGGATTTCTACTGACTGTCTGGTTCCATCGTCTCCTCTCCACCTCTGCTGGTTCCTTAACCTTCTCCTTCCACGGCACCTCACTTTCCTTTACACACCCCCACCCCTCCGCAGTGGGGATTGACTGGTGGCTGAGTGCATCATCACGCCCCCGTTACGGCCGAGTGTGACGGCTCCCGCTTCCCGGTTATGGCTCCCCGCCTTCCGCGCGGTGGCAGCATGGAGAAGTACATTACACGTGCCTCTCACTCTCAGCACAACAGTGCGCACACTCCAGGGAAAGTTCCGGAAGCTGATCTGGATCATTCTGAGCCAGGTCCACAAACGCAACCTCCATCACGTGCTTCAGTGGAACAGTGATGGTGAGTCTGCAGAAAAGGCAAATGTGGAACATTCTGTTTTTTTCTATCCTTCCTCTTGATTAAGGAAATGGTAAAGCTTCTCCAAAGACAACGCAAGTTTGGCTAAATCTTTCCTTATCCCTCACACCCTATGCTACCTGGATAGGCCCTGCCCCCAGCCACACCCCCTGTTCAGGGTTAGTGGTAAGAAGATAAATGGATAAACATTTTAACATGGTTATTGTTTACCAGCTACAGGAAAGCCAAAAATATTGGCAAAATTCGCCACTTTTTGGCAAGCGCTCTCTCAAAGCAATATAATTTTAGGGATTAATAACCATTATCCATCTTCTTGTTATTATATTATTCAGGATAAGCACTCAAGGGTACAAAAGCAAGACCTGCCCTGGGATTTAAACCTGCTGCCCTCACATCATAAGCCTTTACCCTGCTGCACACTCTGGAGTAATTAAGGCCTAATTAGTTGTGAGTAAGGCGTGACAGGACTCCCAATTCAGGAGAATGGATAAAACTGAGGGAGGAGAATGTATGTTTCAATGGAGAATTTGTGAAATTCAGGTCTCGCCACACAGCCGCCCATCTTCGTCCTCAACTGGACAAGCAGAAATGTGCAACTCGCCTCCTGAGGGTGGATTCACGCCTATGACAGCCTAAATTGACGGAGATATTTCCAGTACATGCATTTCCCTTGGTTTCTGTAAGCTTCCATTAGTGTGCCCATAACCCATGAATTTCATTATATGGATTGGGGGCAGAGATGGCCTCCTCCAGAATGCTGGCTCCCCTGCAACTGGCTTCTTGGCCATTAGCAGCACAGCTGGGACAGTCTTTCAGGGCAGCTCAGCCCATAGAGAGAGGCGTTCTGTCCAGCCTCCAAACCCTCATTCATCCCGGGCCTTTGTGCTCATTACTTAACAGCCTGTTACTTATCCCCGAAACACAAACGTTATTCTAACTCTGCATACCATTGGCAAACAAGTCATGACGGATGCTTATTATGCAGAACGCTGAGATATCTCCAAATCTTATCTCCCCATTGGTTTAATAATGCATCATCCCTTCCAGAGCCTGTTTCACCTTTCATGGGAACGCAAGATGGCCTTATCTCGGTGGCTTTGGTGCTTGGGCACCAGCAAGCTTAGGTGGAATCAGGTAGAAGCTCCTCTGTCCTAGAAGGCTTGGTTGACACAGCACAGAAGAAGGGTAGAATAATATTAATCCATACCCAAGAACAGCTCAGCAGAAACTTTGGCTGTATTCTTCACCCTTCACCCAGGACCTAGGCTGGCCCATTCAGGACAAAATTATGAATGGAAGAAACCTGAAATACCAATGGGTAAACAAGCTCTCCATCAGGCCCCCTGCTGGCTACCTCGCTCCCAAGGCCTTTTCATTTCAGTATATCAACAGGCAGGGGTTCCTGAGGGACCCGAAAAAGTTTTAAGGGCATAAACTGCGAACTAAGGCCGGCACAGGGGCTGGACTGTGCCCCAGAGTGGCGGGAGGCAGCAAGCGTGGTGACCCCAGCATTTGTCTGGACAGTCTTTGATGCCAATCATCCATAGCTGGTCATGGAATAACAATCATTAGCTGTAGGGTTGAAGTCCCAGGAGGGATTTTGTATTTAGTTCGCCTTGGTGACATACTTTACTGCACCCCACATCCTGGTACAGTACGGGTTATTAGCTAAACAGTCACAAAGAAGCCAGACTAAGAATAGTAGCCTGGAGTCCGGAGCCTTGGGGCCGTCACGCTTGCTAAGTGTCAGTTACTTGATTAAATGTGTTATTGACATTAAGGGCCCCAGCTGGGCCCTTCATTAAGTGATACAATCAGTTACTACTTGATTGGGTTTCCGTTTGACTGTCTGCTCATGAGGCGCTGAAAATACACAGACAGAATCTGTCAGCTGATATGACTAATAATAATAATAATAAAAATAATGTCTGACACAAGTAAAATGAAATTCAGCACAACTGACTAAAAAAAAACATTTTATTATTTTTTTATTTAAAACTTTAAAACCATATTACCCATACAGCAAACTGTACAATTGAATTATTCACAGTGTTAAAAACAAAATAATTCAATACCTTCTATATTTATTGTTGTTCCCTTTTTGTTTGTTGTTTGTTTTTTTTTTCTTTAATATAATATCAATTAGTCTAAGGGTGATCAGCTCGTAACACATACAGTTACTATGAAAACAAAATCGTTACAAAACATACAAAAAACTATATTCATATAAATCCTGCATCTCCACTCAGAGAACCCTGGTCGTCACCAAATATATATTCATCGATTTATTTTATTTTTGTCAAACAATAAAGCAGACAGCCCAACAGAAAAGAAAAGGATAAAACAAACCTTGTCTCTACAGCCATTTTCGACTGGCCTCAGCCTACTGGGCCCATTCGTATTATAAGCTGGTCTATCTTTCTGTCATTATTTCACATGAATTATAAAATAGGAGTTTACATAGTTCACTATAAAATAGATGTTTATGCTCTGTACGTAAGAGTAATTCAATTTATATAACCAAACTAAATGTCTATTTCTGTGACTCTTTTGGGTATAAATTTTAAGTATTCACAGCTCTACAAATCAGGTATGGATTTTACTGTTGAATTTAGTCGGGGAAGTCAAACCTGCAGATTCTGAGACAGGCATCCATCAGAGACCATCTAGATGTAACCAGCCTCTCTGTTCTGGTGGCCTGCTGGTTCATGCTCCAGGAAGTATTAGCAGGTAGTGACCAAATGTTATCCAGCAACATGACTGAAGGGAAATTATTTGTCTTTCATTTTTGCATTTTGGGAATGCAAATATATACACCTTTTATAAATACATTTAATGTAAAAAATATAAAAATTAAATGAATTGTCCGTTTTCCCCATATCCTGCCATATTTGGAGTATGGGGTGATTCATTGGGGGGTGGGGGGTTCCAGCTGCCCATTCAGACCATGAAGAGGACATGGAGGGGGGGGGGGGTGAGAGGCAGTGTGCCCAATCTGCTGTACAAACTAAACTAAGCCGTAGCCATACACTCATTAGTGGAGAGACAGTCACAACAAATGAAAAACAAAACAATATGAGCACAGATATATTTTTCAAGGAGCGCAGAGAAAAATGGATCATTTATTAAAGTACAATTTAGCCGTCTTGCTTTCATCTTTTAAATACTAGAGTGTTTAAATTACACTGAATTTAACAATATCCATATAATGGTATTTAAAGAAATATATTTTGAAAATGGGTCAACGTACTAATATACAGTATTTGCCTAAAAAAAATACTACTCAAAAGATGGAATTCCATTATGAAATCATACCTTTGTCAGTAGCCCTGACTTTGGAGATATCCAGTCAGGCACCTCTATCACACATTTAGCACCTTTAACAGCCTGTTACTTATCCCCGAAACACAAATGCTATTCTACACCATAACAGAGCATCATAAAAGGACTATAACGGAAAAGAACCGCATTTCCTCTTAAATAGCACCCCTGCCCCACCACAGTGCATGCAGGCAAATCTGTAGCCACCAAAGGGTCATAACAGCCAGCCGGCAACTTGGGGCCTCGATGTTGATGTTTAGCAGCGGTCTGCGTGAAGTCTGTGTGTATTTACAGAAAATGAGGCAAACGAAGGCCAGGAGTCTCGAACCAGACCGTAGTCAGGCTACTGCAGGGCTGTCAAAGTACCGGCCTACGACACTGTTCTATTCATAATGCGGCATGTTTTTGAATCATTATTAAAACTGGATTGCTGATCAATTGATTGTTTTTCCATTGAATACTAAAAACAATGTAACATCATTTCACTAATCAGCGACACCTTAGCAAATTTTACCATCGCCACCTCCCACGCAAATTTTTGCGTGAATTGTTTAGCCGCGGCCCATTTGAGATGAAGACCTCCTAGCAAGTGGCCCCAGGGTCATGTGAGTTTCAGACGTCTGGGCTACAGTCTCACTGTCAAACAGAGACAGATCATATCTCACTGAGCTCATCCGACACATACGGAGGCGGTCATGTTCCCTACTCCCTAACCCTTAGAACCCTACCCATTCTTGAGCATTTTTCTATCCCTTTGATTTTCGGCTTATTACACTGTAAGTACATGAGTCGGCCACATATGCTGTATGGTTTTGTTTTCAGGACATTCTGGGCTCCTC
>JAAGVU020000129.1:23716687-23743819 GCA_011763525.2 Mormyrus iriodes
AAAAACTACTTGCGCCTGCTGAAATATCTCCATTTTTAGTCCCAACTAATATAAAAATTTGCAGGCACTACAAATTTTGTCTTACAAATCTGAGAGTAGATTCTCTGTGATGTGGGAACGCAGGGGTTTCATTGGGGACCTTTCTATGGCTCAGTATTCTGAAGACATACATGGTTAGTGCCAGGTGGAAATTGCATCCATTTGGTAACTTGTTGAAGTTCTCTGATAGACAGAAATGCATGGTTTTATACATAATTTTTATTACTTTATAACATCTGAAATAAATTGGGATAGAAAAGCCTTGTTTAGTCTATGATCCACTTGATAAACACAGACATAACAGACGGTTTTAGAGTCTAATGCTGAATGCTTATCACCATCGTTTTCCCGCGTATATACGCTACAGTTGGTAAAGTGAAATTTGAGAATGAAACTTTTAGTCGGCATTTTAGCCTCAAACAACAAAGCAGCGCTACAGCACGTCACTGTGTTTCCATGTGGGAGGTGTTCCAGTTACACGGTGGGTCTACTTCAGCTGTTTTGACGGAGCTCGACATCAAACATACATATGCAAACTTCTGTGAATAAATATCATAAAATATCATGTAATTCTCTTCCTAATAAATAGAATGCAGTGTTTTGGTGTTATTTCTAGTAGAACTCCCGCCAATTTTAGAGTTTTTCTACCCCTTTATTTATAGATTTATAATAAATTATAAACTAAATATTTTTATTCCCAGAAAGGTAGTGCGTGGATCACTGCGGAAGCAAATACGCGCTTTGTTTTCTATATAATGTGAAAAACATCAATGTTTTATGGATTATTAGGGGTACATTTTGCTGGAAAATGTTTCGCACACAAGATTACTCTGGAACATTTTAGTGCACGACATTGCAACTTGGACGGCCGGATCGAGTAAGTTCTCTTGATTCTAACGATATGCGATTCATGTCTGCGCATTATACCTTTCCAAAGTTACAGGCCTGAGAATAATTTGTGCAAAAATCAATGCGTTTTGGGTTTTCAGGTTCTAAGGGTTAACATATACTTCACAGGAGGAGGACCAAGAAAGGAATCTGCCTTTACAACCATCGATCCTGATCTGACGAGATCCAACAGCACTGCATTCTGTCTAACCTCTAGTGGAATGACAGGATTAATGGCAAAGCTGAGCTCTCATCGGTCATGTGACACAAGAACTGGACGTGTCAAACAATGGAGAGAGATGGGGGCTACTAATTAAGCAATCTAGCCAATAGGGTCGATGATCATGGACCTTTCTAACTACAGAGATATCCCATTTCATGGGGGGTGTCTCTAATGATGTTAACAAGGTGTGCCACACTCTGGAATCTGAACAGCAGCCAGCGGAAGTCACAAACACAGATGCCTCATGCCAAAAGCAACAGGCTGGATTTTCTTTGTACAAAACCCGTTTCGTCCAGTGAAATATGGTTTTGTATTCTGTACTGGTTCCTCCTGTACTGGGTACTGCTGGAAGTCCAACAGTTGATACACTGGTTTGACTAGCCCCGGATGATGGGGGTATGACAGTGAAATGGGCACAGAACTGGCTGATGTGGCATGGCATCTACCATCTCCCCACACAGACACTGGCATGGGCCAGCAGAGAGACAAGTAACTTGGAGAAACCCAACCATATGGTGGAGAAAACAGGATTCAGGGGCATATGATACTTTAAAAGAACAAGGAACAATGATTGTTTTAGAACAATGGAGAGGACAGAATAAGACCAACAGCAAATACAGAATAAGTCAGGTCAATTACAAAGTCACCAGAAAACATCAGAACGCATACGATCTGATGTCTTATTGAATAATTTGTGGGATGTACTGCGTCTCAGTTCCCTGTTAGCAAGCTATCCAGTCCTGCAGTGTAATACGGAGATGAATTTTTTTAATGACAAATGAAGATGACAAAAATATAGTTACTAGCATCATATCCATTATGCAATTAAAGAAACTGCATTTTCCATTGACTACCTTCTACAGAACTTAACAGCCTAAAAAAGACCCTAATTAATACATAAATGCATTGGAAATAGATCTGCTTTGAGAACAGTTGACTACAAGGGAACATAACAGAATAATTTATAGAATGTTATAAATCTTCACAAAAAATCTTGTATGTGTGTGAAAATGTTTTCATCACCACAATAGTTTGCACATACCAGAGGGCATCTGAGAAACTCTTTTTAATTTTAAATCATTTTGTATTTCTTAATTTTTGTGACATTCTTGTGGAACACAGGTATTTCTATGCTGCAGACATCTTTGGTAACTGTGTTACTTAATTCTTTTAATTCATTTTTCTCCCATCTAAGTATATGAAAGATATACTTATTGAATTACGTAACATTGCACAAATAAAGGAAAATCTTGTTTTTCAACAAAGCTTAAGCTAAATAATAAAAAAAATTAAAGATTTTAAATGGCACAATGTACTCGTCTGTTGCTTGACTTCTTGACTTTTCCACTGGATCCTCAGGATGATATCGACCCTGTCATGCACCTAAAATATAAAACAACAAAAAAATATGCCAGACCCAAACTTGTAGCTGAAGCGGCTTCCTGGCAGTATAACGTTGACAGCTCAAAGTTTCCTCAGGCCATAGAGTTTCTGCAAAAGTTAAAAAACCTGGTGACGATGATATCTATCCCATGATTGCAGCTAGCGCCTCTCCAAACACTGCTGCCTTTCAAATCTGCGACTCCTTCAGGGCAGGAAAATAATCAGTCTGCACAGGATTTGAGGTAAAAGGTTATTTTTTCCTGCCAGAAGACCACTGCATCTCCAGAAATGACAAATATATGAATGGCCAGGACCTTAACGCCGATGAATCATGTGCTATGTGTGACTGCGACCGCTTCCCCATCCATGGTTCTCTTATTGCCACACTAAAATGATACCCTTTCGTCCTTTGAGTCGGTCGTTCCTCTTGGTTTCTCATTCTGGCATTCCGCGTTGGTCTCGGAGCACGGGTTGTCATGGAAACGCCAACCCGGACGCGACGCCGCTTCGCCGAGGCACTCCGTTCGGTTTCTCGACTTGTTCATTCTCGACGTCAGCGGTTCCGCCGTTTCCGCTGGCTTCCCGCCACTCTGGCTGGCTCGATCCCCCATCCCCCCCAGCCCCACCCCACCCCTGTCTGTTTGGCCACGCCCCCTACTCCACCGCACCGCGGTCACGGGAAGACCGGGGTCATGCCGGTGTTGCAGGTCACGCTGTCCTTGCCGGGCAGCCTGCGGTCGTTGAAGGTGTGCATGTTGATGACAGCGTCCGTCTTCATCATCATGGGCGCCTGCGGCTTGTGCTTCACGCGGCGCTCACAGGTGAATGACAGCCTGATCTCATCCGCCATGGCGCTGCAGAAGGATCTCTGGGGGGGGGGAGATGGAGTTTACTTTTCATTCGCCGTGACCATGCTGGTTTTAGCGCGACGGTGATCAGTATGGACCAGCCGGCGAACCCACAGCGGCATGGCGGGAGACGCGGCTGGCATGGAGGACCCATCTGACACAGCAAACGTCTGCATAGAGACCCGCGTAAGTGCATTACCTCAGAGTCTGGGCACATCCCAGGACATACACACACACACACACACACACACACACACACACCAGGGTACAGACGCACCCCAGGACACACACATACCATGACACAAACACACAGTGTTTGCTGCTGTTTGTTCTTCTGTCACGGATAGATCGCAATTTGATGAGCGTCACACTGGGGTGCTGAACTGTGTTTAGGACCAAGCCTGAATTCCCCCCTCACTACAAAACACCCCCATGGGGCCACCGTTTGCTGTTGCCATGGTTTTCTGATTGGTTATGACTAACAGAAGATTCATTTTATACGCTCCAGTTTGTAATTATGACAATTAAAATTAAAATTAGAGTTACTCAGTTTTACGGCAAAATGACGTGTGGGACGAATCGGGGGATGTCGCGTCTCGCGCCAGTGAATTGTGAGCGTGCCGGGTTGGGGGCGGGGGGAGTTTACTCAGCCAAAGAGTTATAGACAAACAGCCATGTAAGCCTGCATTTGTTCCTAAATATGAGGAGATGAAAACTGCCCGGAACTTTCCTCCTTCTGACTCTAATTCACGAGGCTGATCTTATGCACGTGGCACAGATGGGCCCAGTATTGTGCTCTGTGCTTTCGCAGCTGGGGAGGCCTAAATCTACCCCAGCCTGTGTGTTTGGGGGTGTGTGTCAAGTCTGTTTGCTGTTCGCCCTACTGTCACAGAGCAGAAAATGCCCTTCAGGTGAATCCGTGACTCTTATTGCCCTGTACCGTGTGCCTGTGCACTTCAGCGTAATAGTATGACTAAACTGCAACGGACTGGGTTACCTTCCAGGACAGTCACCATCACACACACTAAATTTCATGCTCTCATTGCCTTCATAAGCTTGTTGGCACATAGCCCAAGCTGTCTGCACCAGACATTAGGTTGTCCCTCTTCATTTATAGTCTATTTTGTTTGTTTATTAATTGCATGTCTTTATTTCTATTTTATTACTTCTATCTGACTTTTGTTTATTGTTTAATATTATGTTTGTTTATATCAGGCCAGCAGCTGCACCAAAGAAATCCCCTGTACTTTTGAACTTGTGAATAAAGATTCTCATTCTGATTTTGAATTACTACAATGCTGACTGAATACACAAACGTGTAAAGCAGGTGTGAATCAGTATGACTCGTCTGAAAAGTCCCGTCAGAGGAACAGCAAGGGCAGCTGGTGGGTTTAATGTCCTGAGACTGAGGCCATCCTTACGGCACAGAACCTGCTGGTATGTGGGACTCACCTGCTCACGCTCTGCAGTTTTCCTCAGCTTATAGATGAACTCCCCAATAGCCACAAAGACGGACAGGACCAATCCTGCTGCCAGCACCATGAAGATCCCACCCAAGTTCTGGATCCCCATTGGCCCGGCGTCCCGCCGACTGTCATCCGAGCAGGCATGTCCGCCCCACCATTTCTCCTTCATCATGTGCAGGCGCCCATCTTCCAGGATACTCAGGATGGCAATAGTGACTTTGTCTCTGTAGGGGGAACCTGCAGAAGACCAAGAAGGGCAGACATCCAGACATTCTTCAACACTGACCGCAACTGAAACGAAGTAGGACCATATAGGATCATACTGGCAATACCAGAGCAAATACATCAGGACTAAAATGGACCAATTACACAGACACCTTCTGAGAATGTTCTAGCACCGTTTTCAGTAGTCTAAGTAAAGGAATTTTGATCTGAGTCAGTTTTTTAATTCGTGTTTATTTGCTTTCACTTTTGCTTCATCAGTTTGTCAAAGCAGATGCTATTCAGTCAATCATGATGACAGCTCCAGCTTAACATAGCAGCTTAACCCTTGTGTATTTTACTTCTTCCGTTCTAAATTCTAGATTCTATAGAATTTAACCTCATTTTGAAAATGGACTGGGGTCACGTCAACCCCAAAAATAACACAGGGGGTATACTGCAGCAGTGCGGTACTGTGGGATCAGTAATTTGTGCTCAGTGTTTACCCAGAGGGGTGCCGATGCCATATCCTTTGCTGTCGATGGTCCCCCCAACCTGGGTGAGGTTGCAGTTCCTGCGGGTGACGTACTCGATGGTGGTGGACTCCATCAGCAGGGCATAGTCGGAGCTCAGCACCCTCTGGATTCCCTCCTCGTTCGACTTGACCAACGCTGTGCTCTGCTTGCTGCTCATGAAGGCCCACATCTTTTCAAATGTGGAGACCTTGGATTTCTGAAAGCAGAGGTGGGGGGGGGGGCGATATTAAGGAGGTGCCCCCATTGAGAGCCGAGCCCATGTGCAAATGACTTCTCATGCCAAAAAAGAGGTCAGCTACGCACTTAGAGAAAAGCCACTTATGTGGTGTGTGAGCAGACGGACCCCCTAAGGTCTATAGGATGGGCTGGCTGCTCCGGCTGTCTCTTCCACACCGTTTACAAGCACTTTATGGAACTCAGCGGAAGTGCACAAGGCCCCCTCCTTAATCAAAGTCAGCCCGCCAAGATCATATGATCGCCAAAGATGGGGAAAAGACGGGCCGCTCATGTGCAACTGCCACACTTTGTCATTCGCCGACCCACCTACTGTAGGACGATTTTCAAAAATGGTTATAAAACATCCCCCAGCGACTGAGTAAACTCAATTTCCGCTCCATCCAGCCAGACTCGGAACATTTCCAACATTATTTTCAGCCCCACACACTAACATCTGGCCCTCTTCACAAAGATGCAGCACCAGGTAATAAAAATTCACTGGATTCAGTGGACAGGGTAACAAACAGAAAAATCACTAAAAAAAAATAAATGCATTGCTCTAAAAAATAAGAAGGTTAGACACGAATTACAAAATCACTTCATATGCTTTCCTGCAGTTAGGGCCAATGCAAAGACAAATATTTATAAACCAAAACTGACAGCCAACACAAATTCTATCTGGGATTAAAAGGCACTGGAGCAATGCTGTGTTTATATAGAGACAAAATTTAAACATTTAATTTCTGCAGAAACATAATTACAAACACAAACAGGTGAGGCGGGCCGGCTCCTTTGTGCTGCTCCATCTGGCTGTTTGAGGAGGAAATAGCTGGACTTGTTCAGCTTCAGCCACATCATTTTCCCAGACACCTACCAGGAAGATTCTACTGCTACTTTGGAACTGTTGACGAGCGATAAAATTAAATCTCCCCTAAAAAAAAAGAACCTTCAGTTCTTATTTAGAGTGTCATAAACAACTGCATTTTATTACTAAACTAATATCCGTGTGACCTCAAAAAAAACAGATGAAAGTGTAGCAATTTTTTATCAGTTGATTTTCATTGAGATGGTTGCTTGTTGGTCAGTGCGTAGCTTGGTGGGTTAAGAATCCGGGCTTGTTTAACTGTATCTATGCCTGGCAGGTCATGGGTTGCAAACCTGTGCCTGGAAGAGCAATTATATCACTGTTGGGCCCTTGAGCAAGGCCCTTAACCCACCGGCTCCAAAGACACCTGCTGACTCTGTTCTCTGACCCTTACAAGTGGATCGCTTTGGACAAAAGTGTCCTCTAAAGAAACAAAACATGAAAAATACATGTTTCCATAATGGACTTAGCTGATAATTGAACCTGCTCATTACTGATGTGACATCCACGCCTAAACATGGGTAAGAATATAAACTAAACTAAACAGATTAAACGGGTTTAACGGTACACAGGCGGATTGCATGACTTACAAATGTCAACAACAGTACACCGTGAATATGAAATCCCTGTTATTCTGCTATATTATACATATTCATCTTCCAAAACCACTTATCCAGCACTGACTCACTGTGAGTCTGGAATCTATTTGAAACAAAGGTTAGGATAGACACTGAATGGGACGGCAGCCCAGTGCAGGGCACACACACTACACAGCCATTTGTAGATGTTTTTGGACTGTGTGAGGAAAACAACACAAACACAGAGAGAACAAGCAAACTCTACATGCACAGGGCTTGGGATGGCAATTGAACTACCAACCCTAGAGGGGTGACCCAACAGAAGTACAGACTCAGCCAACGTGCCACCCGACTCTATTAGACATACATTTATGGTTATTTGGTTTTATCTATTCAGAAAATACCAGTGTTTCTGAACCCAGTCCATGGAGACCCCTCAGACGGTACACATTTTTGCTCCCTCCCAATTCCTGGTAGGGAGCAGTGAGGGAGAAAAACTGTGGACTGTCTGGCAGGGAGCTGAGTGGGAGCAAAAACGTGGACCGTCAGGGGGTTCCCGAGGACTGGGTTCCGAAACACTGGTATATGCTTTTTTCTAAAGCAACAAGCAGGTAAGGCAGATACATATACAATACATGTTCTACATATACACACGTGCTACGTGACGTCAGAAGCCCTAGTGTCTTCAGCAGTTCCTTGTTTTTTAAGCTGAATGTGGTTGGGTCAATGAACATAATAACACTGTGTAAAGCATGAGAGGACTCATTTATTTTCTGTGGATTGGAATAGCTTCAGATTAATTGAGTTTTTTTTTTAAGTTTTAAGTCTGTCTGACTCCGAGATATTTTGTTTTCCATTTTGTGAGGAGTGATACGGATTTACCTTAACTAATCGTAAATTATTACCGCCAGGAACGCAACGCGGAACATGGGGGTGAGTGGAGCGCCGAGACGAAGGTTTCTCCAGAAGCCGGAGGCGGGTTTCTGAATCTGAAACGGGTGGCTGATAAGTTCAGAGGGGCCTCATTGTTCCAGTGCTAAATGGGCCTGACAGGCTGCATCTCAGTGCCAAAGAGGCAGGATGGAGAGACTGAAGCAGGAAACAGCGGAAGGAAGCTGAAGAAATAAAGCAAAATGGAATGAAAACCAAGGAAGGAGCTTTTTACTCCAGGGAGACACTCCACCTCGCTCCCGCTCGATCCCTCCTCATACCAGAGCTTCTGCACCCTTCTCCCCAGTGCTGCAGCTTCTGTCAACCCCCCCCCATGACTGCTATCCTTCACCCTGACTTTCCCCTCCCCTCCACCTCATCAGCAGTCTTCATTAGCCATCCTGGAGATAACGAGATGCTCAGACGAGCCTAACCCAGGCAGGCTTGATGAGGTAATTACTGACACCTGTCTCTTTCCAAACTTTTTTTCTTTTTTGTAAAGCTGCAATCACATTTAAAAACATTTCCCTTCCCTGTTGCTATTCTGTGAAGCTTCAGCCTATAACCAAAGGGCGGGTGGGGTACGGGGGGAACAAAGTCGCTGTGAAATGGGACCCATGACTCGCTTCATCACCGTCACTCTCGTGGCTTTAATTCTATGCCCAGGCCAAAGAGCCAGATGCCGCCCTCGGATGTGAGCTCGCGGGGTGCCCCAGGCGCTCTCGACGGGAGACGTCAGGCCGTTACCGCAGTAACTGTGCCAGTTAACCGGCTGATTCGGCCCTCAACTCGCCTCGGGCTGCCACCGGCAGCCTTGGCCCGTTCTTAAATTAGTTTGGTCTGGCTGACACCATTGTTGTTGACCTCGCATTAGCACACGATAGTCTCCCTCTGGCAGTCCCAGAGCAGTCACAGTGTGTCATTGGTTTGGGGGGGAGAGCTGCTCTTTGTGGGCTTTATCGCAAATAGAGCAGCAAGATTTTGGAACCCGGCTGAATGGCGTGTGCAAATATCACAGGCCCCTACTTAAGTACTCTGCGGGGGGGGGGCATGGCACACTTGTTTACAAAAGTAACTGATTAACGAACTGCCTGTGACCCCAGAGGTCATGGGGTCACATCCCAGAAGGCCCCACGTTATTATAACCTTCAACTACTATGGCAAACGATTAGCTGCACTGAAAAATAATACAGCGCAATTATTCAGCGTGTGTCTCACTTCAGGCAAAATAAGTGGGTAAAAAATCTATAACAATAATAATTGTCATTGTGTGCGGCCTGCCTTGGTACGATGCTGTCCCCCTTTGTGTCAAGAGGGGGAGTCTGGAGACTGCAATTGCTAGTGATATTACTCCAACCCATACCCTAGTCCCTGTGATGTGAGTGCTTTTGTTTTCTGACACTGGACTTCATGCCCCCAGCCCCTCCCCACCACATTAACCTGGTATTTCCGGCAGGTCCCCTCGACATCAACAAAATGAAAGGGAGTGTATAAAAAGGACAAATAACATCTGCAATAATAAAAAAGACCAGGAGGAGGAAACAGGGGAAGGAGGAGAAGGTGAAAATGAAAGAGGGACAGGGTAAGCTGGTAATGGGGCAGTGATGGCAATGATATCTCACATATTCGGAGACAGATTCATGATGCCTGCATTATGAAACTCGCTAACCCCCCCCCCCCCCCACACACGTGAGGCAAGCACAACAAATATCCAATAAAAGTTCCACAACTGTAGAAACAGAACAGAAACACTTCCATGATAACAGCTTGTTATCCATCGCCATCCTTTTCCCATCGGGAACTGGCAGAAGCCTCCTGCTGGTCTTCAGACCACAGCTGTGTCTTACAAACGCATGGTTCTGCTCTTTTTAGCATGCGGATAAAAGATCTATGAAGTCTCTTTAAGGGGAATGTACTGCCTTCAGTTTTACCAGAAAGAGGCAAGTTATACGGTGCTGTTATTCTGCACCTTACTGGAATCTGCTATCCTGCTGCTAGGACAAACTTTGGAATTAATTTTTTAAAATCCGCCTGGAGGAACATAAGAAATGTCAGAGAGGAATGAGAGTCTTGAAGGCAGATTTCACTATGCCAGGTTGAGTTCTTTTTCCTCAAATAGCGAATATGAATGTTAAAATCCTAAAAAAAAAGATTACTATTGCAGTTTTGCTTGGTCACAGTTCAGTCATCTATGAAGTGTCACCCGGTGTGCTGCAGTCAATGGAAGTGGAGCAAAGAGGTCTACCTTGAAGAAGGTCATGGTGGCACCATCGCGCACGACACCATACTCAATCTTGGTCTGCTTGGCCAGGTCGTCCACCGAGTCCACAGGCGACTCCATTCGCTCTACGGTGAGGAAGGCGGCCAGGTTGGCGGTGTAGGAGGAGATGATGATCAGGGTGAAGAACCACCAGATCCCACCGATGATCCGTGTGGAGAGGGCCTTGGGCATGAGCTCAGAGCCTGCAGACAGCACAGACGGTAGCAGCTGAACTTCATGAGAATATGGGCAGTGCCATCTTCTGTTAAGGAACTGTAATGTTAAGACTGCAAGATGTGCACATTGAATAGATAAGAAGCGTAATAGATCAGTTCATCACTGAAGTCCTGAAAATCACATAACTAAATAGTTTTGTATGACAACTTGTGTGGACATGTTGGTTATCATATATGGTATATTTTGGGAAATGCTTTCAGGGGGTGTTCAGTTAAACAAGTCTTACATTTACATTTAATTATTTAGTAGATGTTGATCCAAAGCAGCATATCATCAGATAATATATAAGCAGCATACAGCTGTCAAGGAGCAAATTAGGCACAAGTGCAGCTGTGCTGAGCTTCCAGTGAATGCCCAGTAACTGCTGCAAGCATAACTGTAGCAGAAGTTTTTATACAGTATGACACAAACACAGCAAGAACCTATTCAATAAAAGCTAAGTGGAAAGCAGAGCATTGAGGAAATGCAGGGGAGCAGCTAAAGGATCACGGGTGAAGATGTAACACATTGGTAGCTAGAGAGCTAGCTGAGGGACTGGTAAGTCTCGAGGCGTTTCTTGAAGGTTGAGAGGGATTCACATGACTCTTGCCATTAATTAATTTTCCAAGAGCCTTCATAGAAAACACCTGTGAAGGCTGATGCCTAGAAGAACACAAATCTGAGGCTATCATATCTCACAACAGAGTGCTTCTGCTCGTCATTAATTTTAAAGGACAGCGCACAAGCTGGGGCCTTGCTGGATGGCATAATGCAAGATCGGGTCAAGTACAAACGGCCAGCAGCTCAGTACGAACGACACCTTCTGCCTTTGAGGTGATTTGTCTGCTCCTAATTAGTCGTCTAGCATATGGAGGGCGGCCGTTCATCACGTCCGACTGGCGTCTGCGCTCGCTAATCGATAACGTTGCACGGAGGAGCCAGACGATGAACGCGAAAAGACTCCATCGCCGTGTTCGAGAGCGACTCTGTTTCATCGCCACTTCAGGAATATGATGTGTGTGTGGCTGGATTCCTGAATGCCTACACCAAGTTCGATTGATAGTGACCTTTGTGCCAAGTGAGAACTGTAACAAGGAACGGATAATCAGGATTGGTCATCGTCCATGTTATGGAGGAACTGTAGAGGAAATAAACGCCAGTGAGTTTTCATCTGGAGGCAAGACAAGGCCCTGAGTAGCCAGAGTAAGTAAGTATATCTTTGACTGGCCACCAGGACAGTGTTCTTTGAATTCAGAACAGAGAGATATTTTATTAATCCTGTGGGGAAATTCTCTCTTTGCCTACCCCACATTGTCCTCCATGAAATGCACAGACATATATATAGGTGAGAGCAAGCTTGGGTGTCACAGCACAGTAAGAGCCAGCATGCAGCACCCCTGGAGCTGAGGGTTAAGGGCTTTGCTAAGGGAAATCGGTGACCTTCCACTAAGCCACACAGCACCTGCCAAAAAGCAGAAATATCTGCTTTTCTGACCCTTCTCATAGTAACCATAAGTAACCCCTGACAAAAACAACAGCTCTCATCCTATTAAGTGCATCATGAAGACAAAACGACTGTGTTTACAGCCAGCATTTCTTTGCGTCTCCAGGTGGGTTCGCCTCTGTCGCTCGAGTTGTACATTTCTCATTTGCGCCGTTTCTTACTTCTGAGCGCGCCGTGTTATTGCTGTCAGACACTGTTGGTTTCCGCATCAGTCCATTTCAAAAGGGCATCATTTAATATCTGGGATCATGATGAAGGGATTCAGCGCAGATCAACGTCTTTCTGTTCAGCTTTCTGAAAGCACTTCGATCTTCGCCCTTCAGGTGAATCGGTCCGCCTTTCTGCCTGGCCGCTCATCCGTCTTTATTTTCTAAGCAAAACGTTTCTTTTATGATGGAGTTCGGCCTCAACGGCCCCAACGAAAGCCTTCGTTTCCCTTGGTTCCCCCCCTTCCATTCTTGAAATGATTTATACCATAAATATTGAAACATGACGGGCAGGGAGGTCCTGGGTTTGCCGAACGTCGGCGATACACTGCACCCCCATAGCACGCAGCGAGCGGGAGCAATGGGCTAAAGTCAAATAAATTAGCCCTGGACTCCGGGCCTCCAACACTGCTACGTCCTTGTTATTATTTATGATTAATATGTGTGGAATTTTTCTTTGCTTTTGTATCAGCATCCATTTTCCAGCACACGCATCTGCTAATGAAATTCGGGTGAAGCAAGTTTGAACCTGCAACTTTCAAACCGCATGCAGCTAGAGCATGTCGCCCATTAGCGACTCACTGTGAGTGGTGTGGGAAAATATAAATGGATCGTACAACGTGCTTGCTGATTAGGTGCTATAAATCAGTCTCCGTCGTGCTATCTGCCGTGCAAACAAATGGAAATTATTCTCTCTTTTTTTTTGGTCAGACAAAGGGTTCATTAAAAAATACCACCCATATTGTTCATTTTTATCACGGACGATAAGGAGACAGACACGGAAAATTCCCACCTAGCACAGAGTGGAACAGCAAGGGTGACATAAGTGAAAGGCTTTTGTACACTCTGACAGGCAATTTTACACCCCAAAAAAAGCTTTGACTCTTTACATAAATTATATAAATGAGGCCACAGGGCTTCTACAGGGAACAACACTTCACCTGAGCTGGGAGTGTGCAGGAGTATAGGGTGGGGCAGGAGAACACGTTAATTTTAGGTGAAGGTTGTATGACACTGTAGCCATCTTAAATATCTGTGTATGTGCTGGCCTATAAAAATGAAATGACACAGTGCATTTACCTCACGTGGTCTCTTACCCGCCATAAACATCCAGAGCCCCTTTTTCACAAGAGGAAGAGGTGCACATGGCTATGAAAGTCATCAGGCCTTCTAGCTTATCTAAATCCAGATTGAAGAACCAGGGTCCGTGAATGAGAAAACCAGTGATGGATCGGAATTGCGCAACTCAGACACCCATTTGCAATTGTTGGATCCCCGACACTCTCTTCTGGCAGTGTGTTTGTTTGTGTATGTGCACAGGTGTGTGTTTACTATGTACTCGCATGACCGCGGCCACCTGCCAACAAACACTGTCGTGTACACAAGACACGGACGTGCCTGCCACAATAAAACGCCACCAATCCAGGCACTTTCCAGAAATAGAGGCACATTTCTTGACTGACTGGAGGATGTTCCTGTAGCCTGTGTCCATTCTTGTCTCGTAGCAATTTGTCTTAATCCGGCATCCACTCAGAGCCATACCGTGATTCTCCTGTTCGGCCTGTACAGTACCATCCACAGCCGTGACAGATTTCACACCTTCTAATGTCACAAATCCCTGAGACGCACATCTCTCACACAACGTTGTGTGGCAGTAAATTCACATCCCCTGCAGAGAAAACCCAACTAAAAACCACTTTTTAAATAATAAAACATGTGAATGATTTCAAGGCTGCGGTAACAGATTTACCTGCGCTGCCGCTGTCAGGCTGACAGTAAGTATTTCACTTTAAAGACATTTTATTTTTCTATGGTTAGGCCATGATTTTGAGATGATTTGAG
This sequence comes from Mormyrus iriodes, assembly GCA_011763525.2. Taxonomy (NCBI): domain Eukaryota; kingdom Metazoa; phylum Chordata; class Actinopteri; order Osteoglossiformes; family Mormyridae; genus Mormyrus; species Mormyrus iriodes. The sequence goes on from JAAGVU020000129.1 coordinate 23,730,889, forward strand.
GCGGGAGTGGGGGGGACTTCTAGGCCTGAATCACAGACAGGACCCTGTAAGATGTCAACAGTGACCATTTAGGTAATACCTTGAAAAACAACATTTTTGGAAGAATTATGCATGAAGGGGCCATTCACACATTACTAATTGATCTGTTTTCTTCAAGGCAGAATCTTGAATCATATTAACTTCATTCAATCATCAAGGAGAACTTCAGAATTTCGAATGCCTTTCTGAAAGATTTTAACATAAAAAAAGAGTAAAAACCAATGGGACTAGAGAACAGCAAGCCTCCATTGTTACTGGATGATTTTATTACAGTTATTCCTTAAATCCTAAAGTCCAACTAAGCAGAAACAGGGAGTGTAGCTCTGTATTTTGGAAAGGAGGCTAGGGTCGACAACTTCATATTCTTCCTTAATTAGCTTCAGTTAAACAAAGGCAGCATCCAAAAGCTGTAAACTTATTGAAAGCATCCTATCCATGTTGGGATCCCATGTTGGGAGCCTGCTCCTTGTAATTACACTGGCTGGTTTCCCCCCAGTCAACCCATTAGGTGACATAGGTGGCCACACAAGGTGCCATCTTCTAAGGGGGCGCTGGTTTAGCAAGCTGCTTTTATGAGAAAGCCCAGTCAGGGGAGCTGATGGACACAAAGCCCCCAGTCACCTGACTCTCTCCCCCGACGGCCATGGCCACACCCATTCCTACCGCATCCTAGCAACAGCACTGAAGACGGCAGCCTCAGACCACGGGCGGCATAAACTAAAGGCAGGCTGGCAGCTCAGAGGCGCCGGGAAAAAGACAGGCGGAAAACGGATAATGACTGGGACGTTCAAGGAGGGTCGACAGACACCTAGGACACGGATTCATCCAGAACAAGGAGGCCCCGCGCCGGCTGACGTGGGCCGAGGAACATGAGGGAGGCCCGCCTCACATCAGCCAGCTCCATCTGCCTCGATTCGGTGACAAATGTCGTCCCCTCTGCTGCCAGAGGCTCCGCTTCCACATTCGGCTGTTGTTATTTCGGGAGGGGAAATGTTACCATCTCCCCCACCCCCCCCGCAGTCGGTGACAGGCCGCTGACACATCCCCTCCTCTGCGTTTATGCCACGCGCGCTCAATGGTGACAACATCGTCCTTTTAAATGTAAGTCTGTGCTCCACTTGTTTCTGACAGTCAAGACACCTTAAAAAAAGACACACGGCCCGTCAAACCACGGCGGCGGCAGAGGGGAGTGGGGGGGGGGGGGTGAAGGCTGTACCTTGCTGCATAAGGGAGCCGATGCCAAACCAGAAGCTGTTAAGGAGGGTGAAGTTGTTCTCCACCACATCCGAACCAGGGTTGCAGGGATGGGCGTCGTACCACTCGTAGGGGCTGAACCTGGGGTGGGCAGTGGGGTGGGGGGGGGAGAAAAGCACAAAATAAAACTCAACCAATCTATTTGGCTGCAAATTCAATGTGAACCAGGAAGGCTCCCAGCTGGTGCATCTCTGTCAGTAATCCACGGACTCGAGTGAGATGTTCACCGCCCCTGAGTTTACCAAGTCGTGGCATGCAGGGGGATTTATTAGCCAATATGAAAGCGTTTTCGCTCCTGGACACATGGGCTCGCTGGCAGCTGGCCCCCCGAACGCCAACCGTGAGACGAGCTTGTAGGCTTCACCATTGGCGCCGAATCCACGGCGGCTCATTATTACCGGAGCGGACTTCTGTGGCGCAGGTGATAAAGGCACTTGCTGCCCGGGGCCCCCATGCCGCATTTCTGGACAGCAGAACTTTGGAGAGCGCTGGGACTGTAGAAATCCAAGCAAAGGCAGTGCACTGGCGGTGAGAACGCGTGCCCTGCTATCCACAGCTCAGCTATGCGACTCGCAAGCGATCCAATCCGATCACACGTCCGGGGCTCAGGCTTCACCAGGCCTGCAGCTCTCACCTTTATGGTGCCGGTCAGTTTTCCCACTGCATTTCCTGCCAGATCAAAGTCCCGCTAACCACCCTGTCAGAAATCATGCAAACTGACATTTCAGAACCCACAATCTGAAGATCTTTAAGATCTCTCTCGCCTTTTATTTATTTTTTTATGGATATGCTTAAACTTCTTATAAGTTATAAATATCGTTTTTTTTTTCAGAGCTGGCACAGCAGACACTCAAAATGTCACTCATGAGATGAGAGAAGCTTTAACAGCGCCGGAGAACTGGGTCAGTGCGACCCCCCCCCCATCGTTTTGCTCTCCCCGCTGCCACTGAGCAACATGTGCTTTTTGAATCGGCAGAACAGTCACTCTGACCGTGAGGGATAACACACACGTCTCTCTAAAAGTCAGACGCCTGAAACACTAGCAGTTTCCTTAGTGTCCTTTCCTGCAGTCATTGTAAATAATTTAATGAATAACATCACATCATTCCTACTCTTCCTGTTATGTTCTTCCCAGATGAGGCATCTTACATCCAATTTATCGGCAGGATATGTCAGTCTCTTCAGCAAAAATAATGCTTTCATTTCTGTGCATGGTTCCAAAAGAAGCAAACGTTTTCTCGGAAAGAGGGTGATTTTGAAAGAAAAACAAACATGAAAAAGATGTTAAAATTGTCAAGCATGGTGAAATGATCTAGGTGTGTAGGCCCTAAATTTTCACTGATGAAATATGACACATTTGGCAAATTCTTTCCTTCTGTTGATCGGAAAAAATATGACCAAAGGTAACTCAAACATGACCTTACGACGGATTTGATCAAATTAAACACCTTTTTTCCATATTTCTCCTCAAACTGGCACTGGAAACCAGAAATATAACCAATAAATCTTGAGTAAATATATGAAAAGTTCTGTTTTCTGTGGAAACTGACATTTGCCTCATATTTTCCTTTCTTCTTTTTGTTTTTTCTTTGTTGTTGTTGTTGTTACAGACTTTGGTAAGCAGTAGCCTGTGGGCTCTCGTGTTATAAAGCCCTCCAAAAAGGCTGGAGAGATAAGCCGCTGTTTCTGTTTGTTATCTTAATTAAAAACTGCCCCCCCCACATCTGTTCCACCAGCCAGGTTCCCCAGGAGACTTTTGGAGCGGAAAACTTCCAGAGATTGAATCCTAGCCAGTGCCTCGCTATTGGAAACACTAGCATTGGAAAAATGGAGATGAAGAAGCAAAAAAAACTATTATTACATGGTATCTGAGGCATTTATGCTTTCCCACACCAGCGTGGTATTGGGTTTAAAATTTAATCTCCATTCCACTGCCCGTTTTTATCTGCTAAATTTCAAATGTGTATTTTGCGAGTTCCTGGGCTGACTGCTGAAGCGAGGGATCCGGTGACTCCCTCTTCCCTGTTACATCCTTAAAGTCATCCCGGGATTTAAAGGAGGCGATAAGACTGTGAGCCCTGTGCAGGATCTGGGGCGGGGCAGGGTGGAGGGGGGCTTCCCGTGCTAGTATCCCCATTTCCGCTTCTCATAGACCCACGTAGAATCCCTTGAGTGATTTTGGAAAAGCACCGCCACGCAGAGGTTTATTTACTTTGCATGGCTCTGGGCTCTTGCCTGGAAAATTTGAGGCCGTCGAATCGGAGTTGTACCTTGATTGCTGTTCGGTTACCATTTTGGGTCCAGACTCTCTGTCAGTCATGTCAAGTAGCCAAATAAACTGGTCACAATTTAAAATAATGGGCTTATGTAACAGGCATCATGTCAGCCAAGTGATACTGCCAGAGGAAATGTTTTGTCTTCACCAAAACGCTAAAACTGGGCAAAAAAAAACGTATTACAAACAAGGCAAAGTTTAGGGGCACCAAGAATGTTTCAGAATAGCGATTTTAGTCGTGGCTTTGTTTTGAAGCGAGATTTTTGCTTCCCAAACATGTGTGAAGGTTAGTTTCTTATTTAAAATCTATATGATAGTTTTCCCCGGTTCACGAATGCACAGCGAAGCTGGCAAATGGTCAGTTTCGGCCCTTAGGGCGTCAACAGTATCTGAGGTCATCATTACGTAGTTAATGAGCATTAGAACATTGCAGGATTTCTCTGCCTCTTGCTTCCACATGCGATAGCTAAAGTGTGCAGCAGGCTTGCTTCTCAAAGGTCAGGAGGGATTACTGCCAATCGCCTCTCTTTCGAGAAGATGGGTTGTCTCTAAGACAACGAAAATAATGCCAGTCGTGCCTGAACTTCCTCCTGAAGTGGCACTTCACTCAACAATGATACTGGTGAGTGGTATTTGTGAGTGGGAATTTTCACACGGACAACCTCTTAAGCTCATCTACTCTTGATTTAGCTTGCAAACTTGCTTCTGTCCAGATTTTCTTATTATGCAACTCTAACAATTAATTGCCAATAAATTTATCCCATCAGTATTTCCCAGTCATCTAAACATACAGGGGAGGCTCTATAAACACCAGCTGAGCGGAATCACAGCTGAGAACGTATTTGAAATTCATTTTCATCCATTCCATTGTTGACAGCGTAACCATGTCAACAGTCCAGCGAAGCACAACACCAACTATCCAGCCAGCAGCTAAAAGATAACGCACTTACCTGGCAATGACAAACAGGACGCAGCTTACTCCCAGATAGGCCAGCAGGATGTACACCCAGATGTCAGGGGTCATGGGAGTAAGGAAGGAGAAGAAGCCACCGTTGGTGTTGTTGGGCTTCCGGTAGAGGATGCTGATGCCCATACTCATGAAAGGCTTCGAGAAGTCGATAACCTTTTCCCGGACGTATGAGATGGTCAGGGGTGCCACGGCCAAGTCGGCTTTCTGTGAGGAAGATGGGGAACATGGTCAAGTCATTCCGGATGAGGAGGATGCTAGACTAAATGATGTCTTTGTCTTGTGGATGGCCAACTCATGCTCGCAGGGTTTGCTGGTGCAGCCTGCTGGGTCTCTCCTGTCACTAGGAGAAAGACAGACATGCTGCCAGCCAAGGCACCCCTCCTTCATGCGGCACTGGGCCGGTATCTCTACAGTGCCGAAAATCCTTCACAAACTGTGGGCCAAGTCTGCAAGATGCAAGGGGGAGTTTTCAGCAGACAGGCAGAGCAGTGAGCGGCTGATGGAAAACAGTGCTCGCCTGGAAAATGCCGGAATCACTGCTGTGCCGAAGACCACGCCTCCTCCAGAGAGGTATGGCGCTAAAGCCAACTTTAATGAGTCACTTCAATGTGGGTACATAGGAAGCGATTTCTTTCAAAATATCCCAGATAGTGCAGTTGCTCTTCCTTTCCCTCTCCTCATTGGGGGGGTCCTCTGCTCCTAATATGAGAGCATCTCCCGGCCTCAAATGGTGTCTGCAGCAGGGGCCTGATGGAAAGAAGCCGTTCCCAATTACACAACCTGCTGTATATTTAGAAGGTCACAATTTACATCACCTCACCGCCACTCCTCTCTCTCTCAGGGGCTGAATGGGAGGTTAATGAAACCAGCTGTTTCCCAGCATCAGGAGGGCTCATTCCAATATGCAGCAACAATACCCCCCCCCATTCCCAAACAACCTTTTATGGTTTAGGAGACCTAAGTCATCTGACAGATCCTAGTAGTGTTCAGGAAATGACCACCTATTGCAGCACATTGCCAGGAAGAGGGCATCCGAAAGCGGCGTTAGCAGTATTAGCCAGCTTGCATCACCCATGCTGTTCTATGCAGCGACACTCTAATGCAGCCTAAAGATTGGCTTCTCTGTTCAGAAGAATGCTGACCTGTCAGCGACCTTGTGCAGTCTACTATGCCAAGTCTATTTGGCACTTTCCCCCTCAAAGCTAGGTGGACAGAAAGACCTACTTAATCTGCCACTAACAGCTGCCGCAGGCCATTATCAAAATGGCTGCCACACCCGCGTAGCGCAAACTCCTATCGAGGACAGAGTGCTGAGGCTTGTCCATTTCCATCCTACCTGCTCTACCTACTGGCCATCTATTCAGAAAAAAACACACAACAACAAGCGGAGCAGACGAGACAAACTGAATATCCACATAAACTGACCCATTAAGTGAAATACATCTCAACAACATTCACATATTCCAGAAACACCAATATGGCCTAGCTCCCATAAAATAATAATAACATTTTCCTTTAATTTCTAATCACTGCCTTTACCTTTTATTGCCACCACTTAAGGGTCATACATGATAATTAATGGATTGTGAAGCACATTATTCCTATTGCTAATTCTGTGCTTTGAACAGTAAGTGAATGCAAGGTGGGTAAAACTAGCCACAAAATTCTCTGGCCACAGCAGCGTCTAGCCCACTGTTGTTAACACCTGCCCAGGATCGCCCATGGCCACGCAGCCCAGATGCAACTCCATTCAAACATGGACAAAGTAGTGGTAGCCCTCTCCATCCTCCCTTCATCTTGACTGGTGCGCAAATTAATTTCTGTGGAGTGGAAAACAAAGGAATAGCTAAGCTTATTATTAATCCGACCATCGTGCAGCGATTAATGGGATCATATGTTGTAGCTAATCAGGTTTAACAAGGCCTGTTGCATCATTTGGCACGTTTTTCCCACAACGGCCTTTGGCATATAGTGCATTTTGTGAGAAAAAGATAAAGGAAAATAAGAGTCTTGTATCTCTTTCGCTTAATTAGCGCTGCGTCACGTTGAACATTAAGGAGTTTCTGTTCTGTGTTTACACTCACTAAGACTCTCACTTCCTCTTTATTCCAACCAAACCACTCTCACACATTCACTCCCCCTCCATCTCCCTCAGTCACCCACAGGGACAAATGGAAACACAGTCTGCAGTCTCCACCGAGCGACGCAGGCACGGTGCCTGATAATAGATTTCGGGGGCAAAGGGACGTCCGTAATTCGGTAATGTAGCTGCGATTTATTCAGGGTGGTGCCGTGACATGTTCAAAGCACAGCCTTGTGGGTAAGTGGCACTCAGACTGCAAAAAAAAAAAATGTTGGGTCAGTCTCCTATTTTTTGTGTTTGCAAAGCAATAAAACCCACAAACAGGATGTACTTTAGCCAAGTTGCCCAGTGAGGTCCTGTATAGTAATATACACTGTTTGTTCAGGCTGATGAACAGATAATGAAATTTTTAGAGGTCAATAAAAAGCTCTGATGGCAAAAAAATTGAATCAATAAATAATGTTGACAGCAACCGTTAATAAACTTTCTTCTTCCCCTTACAGGATCTCTGGGCCGCTGCTCAGACCTTAGGGTAGCCTCTTGTTTTCAGAAAGACCTTGTACAGAGCAACCAGAAGGGCAGAGCTGCTCGTCACCATTGGGGGGGGGGGGGTGCGTGTGAAGCGCAGACGTCATGTGGGAGGCACGGCATACGGCAAGGCAGTCAGCAGCTAAAGCCATTTCGGTTAACAGATAAATCCCCCGGCTCACCGGTTTGAAACGAGGGTTTCTTTCCAAGCTTCAAAGCAGCTTGGGGCCTGGGGGGTGGGGGGCGGGGGGGGTTCAGGTCTCACAGCACATGCCCAGGTTTGCTGTTCAGGTCGACGACGTCGATATCGGCTTATCTGCCACCAGCAGGAGAGGGAGGTGATGAAGCGTAGAATGAACCCCCCCAAAACACACAGGAGGTGCAGCCGTGAGGCACGGAGGTGCCGATAAGGAGACGACGTAGGGGAACCCATCGTCCAGTAAAACCCAAAGGGAAAATGAATACCCGAGCTCCGGGTACCGAAGCATCTGATATCAGATACGAGATGAAATGACGCATGTGTAAATGCCCTTGTTTGCATCCTGTCGTTTGTTAAGGACTGATATATAACGCTAAAGGGTTTTTTTTCCAAAAATGACCAGATATTTCAGATGATACCTCACAAAATCGATTAAATGTGCCCTACCAGAATCCCTGATTTAAAAATTCATCTGCCTATCCATCCATCCATCCATCCATCCATCCATCCATACAATGTTCGATAGCATCTTATCCAAACAGGGTTGCAGGGAGTCTGGCATCTATCCCAGGATGTACAAAACATAATGTAGGGGACACTCTGGAAGAGATGCCAGTCCACTGCAGGGCAGAAAACATCTACAGAACTCTTTAAATGTGCCTTAAAAAATTCTAATTCTGGTAGTCTCAGTCAACCGGTTAGTACTTCAATTACACTGACTAACTAACTTTCCAACAGCTATTATTATAACAGACTGCTATTATGATGGAAATGCCCTTGTCGGGCATATCCTAATCCACAGAGTGGTGGAAAGGCCATGTGTGATTATATCAGCTTAAAAAAACACCATCCTTCATTCCAGAGAACAGTCAGAGCATTTGATTGCAGTTACGGTGAAAAGTCAGAAGAAAAAAACAAGTTTGAAGGGGCTTAAAACTCGAAGGAGAGGCCATGTGTGATGTGTGTGCCTGGTTGCGTTTATCGACACGCTGACGCAAGCCTCACTGCCGACAGCTTGACTTGTTTGTGAAGGTCCTGGTAGATGCAGCATATGACCTTCCGATGGACCGTTTACACACAGAGATGTGACTGTAAGGGTCACAGCCAGCTTCACCTCTCAGTTTGCCTTCACCAATCCACAGAAAAATCAGGGAGAAAAATAAACAAGCTATGGGTTTTTGCAAGGAGAGGTATGTCCGCTTGTGATCCCTGTACTGTACTCTTCTCCACGAGAACACTTGTTGGCCATTGAGAGAAACTTGACTCCACTCGCACAAAAAAAAAACAGTGTTTCAAGTGCTGCCACTCTGTCCTACTGACCTCGCTTCTTTCTCGGAATGAAGTGCGAGATTAAGAAAAGTTTTACTGCAAGAGTTAGGAGAGAGTCCATTCAATGTGTGCAGTTTGTCAAAAATTGTGAGACATTCTGCCGCCTATCACCAGCTGGCATCACAAACCCTCCCAGAGAGCCCAGTAAATTCCCAGGTAAATGAAAAGTTTTAACGTCAGATATAACAAAAAATTACAGTGTATGTCTTACGTTTTTGTCTGTCCTTCTTCATTGCTGCTTCTCCCATAAAGGATGAGTACATGACCTTTAACCTCTAACCCTTAACCCACACCACAGATGGTACCAGAACTCACATGCTCCATCAGCTCCCTGACCATGCCGTTCCACTGGCCCTTTTCATCCTGAGAGCCATACTTTCCGTCAGGCACCAGGTGGATCTCGTAGCTGAAGCCCAGTATATTAGCCAGCTCCTTCAGGAGGTCGATGCAGAAGCCCTCAAACCGGTCGTTGCCCATCAGAGCCTTGTCAGACCTCTTGAACATGACGTACGGCTCCTCCTATGGATGAATACACACACAGACGTAAGGCAGAGCCACGGCAAGCTCAACAAAGCTAGATGATTGCTGTAACAGAAGCCCAGCGACTTTGTAGATCAGCCTCATTTTTTCAGAAGATGGGATAAAATTTCAAACGGCTCTAGCCTCTGCCTGCATACTGATGTAATCTTGATCTGTTCCCACAATCACATTTAAGCTTGTCAGTAATATTGGATTCAGTCACGTTTAATTACAAAGACTTATTTCCAGATATTTAAAATACAGCGCTTCTGTAACTTGAAGGGCATTAACTTTTCAGAAATGATGAGACTGTTAACCTTGCAAAGGGTTTGAAGACCTTATAAGCACTAAACAGTCTGTGAGTAAACGCTGTGAGTAAAGTTTTACAGAAACATGTACACTCCCTGCAAAGCACATGAAGAAAGTCAAACTGGTCATAATCAGATACCTGCTTTACCACATCAAAAGCCCTACATATTAGCAGCACACCATTGCACGTGTTGGGCTCCTCAGTGCTGGACCTGTATTATGACTCGCATGGCTTCCATGCCGTTTGTTACTTCAGCACAAACAGATGTTCATTTCATACACTCCTAGCTGGGCAATCGATTTGAACACACTGTTGTCTGCAATCTCCACCACCAGATGTTGGCACATGGAGGGCCGACTGAGGAACAACAAAATATACGCCACAGAAATGTTTTTCCGAAGATCGCTGAGGCCCTAGGTCTCCTGGTTATTGTGGAAGGGGCGTGGGTGGTGGGAGGAACTGCAGAATGGGACATTTATCTTACCTCCTTTATTGTTGGAGCAGTGTTGCTTCTTCGGTAAATACAAAGGGTTAGATCAGATGTGTGGGTGGAGTGCGTGGGGCATTTATTTGACAGAGCACTAGTCTGGGTCAATATAGGTCCTCCCCCCCATATGAAAGCCAGTATAAACATTCTGTGCAAAGGAAGAAGAGTTGTGAGCTCTCAAGTCTAATTTAAACCACTGGTCTAGTTTAAAACATTCAATGGCTCACCATTGATCTAGCTTAAAGGATCCTTAAGATCGCCAGTGATTAGTTTAAGCGTTAGTCCAGCTTAAAGCAATGCAAAGATCAAACTGGAACGACCTTTGAAACTTTGAGGTGTACCCAACTGTCATGAGATACATCTCGTAATCCACCAGCGCAGAGGCACAAAGACATCTGCACCAGCTCCCACACCTAAGCCCCAACTTCAGCTCCAAGCAGGCTGAGCCATGATTGAGATGTTCTCCTCGGTGAACACAAGCGGCGAAGGCCAGCAAACCCAGCAGACTGGAAAGTCAGCAGGTTTGCCTCTTACTTCAATTCAAAAATGTTTACGAATGAAGGAGAGGATTATCACAGCTGCCTGTATCACTTCCTGTACTCAGAACCGTTTTTGTCAGGATGGGTCCCTGCCCCACCCCATTTGTTATGTCAGTTCCCCTTGTGGCCAGTAGATGTTGCTGGTCATTCCAGTGTCTGTAACTCCTAGTCTTTCCTTGCTCCCTGGGCCACCGCATGGCTTAATGGGCTAAGCAGTTGGCCACCATCCCAACCTCCATTCTGTTGTCCTGGGTTTGACCCATGTTATATCAACTGTTTATTTCTTGTTTTACTTACGTTACTTATTTGGTGTATTTCTGTGTGATCATTCCTGTGTCATTAGTCACTCCGATTCCCACACGTCTTCCTAGTTTTACAGTTAGTATTCCTGTTGGTTAATTGTAGTTAGCTCATGTTTTATCTCTCTAGTTTTGAACCTTCGGTATCTATTAAATTGACCTCACCTGCTCCTTGTTGCCCGTACTTCTATATAGCCTATACTTCTATATACCCTTGTTAGTTATTGTTATCTGTGTATTGAAGTGCCTGTCTTTGTTATTTTCCTCAGTCAGTCATTGTTACTGGGTGTTTGTAACTATGCTTATTTCCCCGTCTAGCTCCATTCAATAATTGTGTTCCTTGGGGGTCCTTTTAGTTCATTCTTACTTTTCCTGTTTTGTGTTTGACCCTTCGTGGTCCCTTTCTTATCTGGTTCTCCCTTTGTGTTGTTTTTGAGTTTAATAAAGTCTTCTCTCTGTTGTGAGCTGCTCCGTAGATTGTCCCTCTGTTCCCTCGCCACGCCCTGAGTTTTACACACTTAGAAACACTATCAGCCTCTCTCTCCATGGCTGTGTGGTGCACATCAGTGGGGGGGTGGGGGATGAAAAATAAGGAATCCTTCCAGCCAGCGGAGTGTAGACGATTAATACACATTGGAGATCGCATTTAATATCTTAATCTGTTTTCCAAATGCAAAACCCGTCTCTATAAAACAAGAGCGTCAGATGTGGCATCATTAGGCCCTAGCGCTGTTATTAATCATTTTACATGCAAACACGGCGGGGGCCACAGACCCCCGCCCAAAGGCCCCTCCCTGGATCCCCGTCTCCGATAATGGGAACGTTCGGATAATGGCGGTATGTAGCTGTCTTGGAGACACAATGAAAATTAATGCAAGGAGTGTGAAAATGACCCACTGGGAGGGGTGGGTGGGCGATTACGTTCAGGAAATGAACTTTGGGTGTTCTCCAGATCCTTCTGGCCAGGGGGGAGGGGGGAGCACAGGAGAGCATGTCAAGCCCCACGATGCCTCAGTTAGGCTGTTCTTGTCCCCCCCCCTTGAGAAGATGCTCGTCTCGCTCCCTGACACCAGATGGGAGCTGATTATATCCCTCCCGATTCCGCTCAGTAATAATTACGGCCTGCGGGTCCGGCGTTCGCATAACGACGACGTTTAGCGCCACTGATAACTGCCCCCCCCTTCCCATCCAAATTAAGCACGGCAAGGCTGTTTGTTGTCAGCGCCTGTCCCATAGCCCCACAGAAATGCACGCCCTCCCTGACAGTCTTAAATATAGGTGCTGGAGTGGAGGGGAGGTGTGTATCACTCTGCAAGGGAATGATGGCATATTTTCATTGCCCATATTAATAGTTTGACTTCCTCCACACCATCCATGCTTCTGTAATTTGTCTTTTTTTTACCACCCCTCCCTGCCTTAGAATCATCCTGAAGTGACAAGACTAAGCTTGGGAAATATTTAAATCTGCCTCCCCCCACACATACTTCACGTTTACAAGAGGGGTCACAGATCACACACTCTGACTCGGGGTTTTACTGTGTTACTCCTTCTCACACTGCCTGCCCTGACATCCTGTTTGCCCCAGGGGGAGCCGTCCGCCCCCCCATTGATTACCACAAGCCTGGGATTTCCCTGAGCGTCTGCTGAGCTGCTGGGCCTGACTCTTTCGAACCCGGAATTATTTCAGAATGAAACAGGAAAATCACACAACTCCCATGTGTATCTAATGCCTGCTCTCCCCTCTCGAGGTTTTGCACTCCTACCCTCTTTGAACAGTTTGTCACTCTATAATTACTACAAATTTAAAACGTCAGTGCATAAGAAAACAGCCTTTAAATTTTGGATGACAGAAGTCCTGGCCTGTATGAATGTTTAATGCGTCAGGAAATGAGCTGCCTGTTCCCAGCACAGCTTTCCAAGACTCCTTTTCCTCTACTGTCCCTTCATTTCCTGTTAAGTTAAGGACAAGCTGGTGCGGGGCCTTACCAGCACCGTGGTGACGACCAGGGAACGGTTGGCCAGCGAGTCAGTGACGTTCATCCCTTTCCTCCTGGGAACCTCGGTGATGTTGAGGCCCCCTGATGCGCTCCATTTCCCCAC
>JAAGVU020000129.1:23743919-23763747 GCA_011763525.2 Mormyrus iriodes
CGGGGCCTCCGCTGGTGCCCCGCGCCCTCCCGCCGGTGCCAGCCCCCCTCCGGGGGTGTGGGTTGGGGGGGGGGGGGGGCGGGGGACAATCCAGAATCAGGCACAGCCCATCAAAGGCTGCTGGATCCCGCATTGTTAGCTAAGTGGCCCTTGTAGCATCTGACAATGTTATGTCCCCTCTGTAATTTTCCAACCATTTACATTTTATTAGACGCTAATTATCAAGTATTCGATGCTTTAATCCAAAACAACATACATTTATTTTCTTGCTCCAGGCCCGAATGGTGAAATCAATCTAGCGGCCCTGGGATTTGAACCAGCTACCATCTGGTCACAGGCACAGCATCCAAAGGTACCGAGCTACACACTGCCCACTACTGACCACTAATAGGAAGAATCTCTGGCTTCTATGCCTATACTTTAAGTTTAGAAATTTCTTATTTTTTCATATTTGTAAAAGTACTCTCATGCCCCACAGGAAGTACAATTAATCAATCTTGATTAGGTTACCATTCTGCTGTAGGAGAATGGGTTCCTCTCAATGCAGTTTGATATATAGTCTCTGTAACAATGTTCAAGCTATGAGCTCAATCTGTATGGTGGTTCATATGCATCACTTTTGCACAAGGGAAATTTCTGCCCCAATTATTGAATACGAAGCCGTTAAATTATCCTGTGCATAATCATCATATATAATGTGCATATTGCGATAAGCTACGTGCAGAATTTTGAAAAATAATGCAGCTTTACAGCTTTTCAGATGAAATCCTTCATCTCATCAACTACTTCCAGGAACTTGCTCAGTGACATTTTTCCTGTTATTATACACAAGTGCTGACAGCTGTTTAATAGGCGCCACTTTCCAGGTGCATTGTGGGAGAAATGCAGTCAATCATCCCTTTCAGAGCATGGGGCGTGACCTGAATATTCCTTTTCTGCGGCGTAGAGCCAGGCGGCGTGTTTTTTGACACCAGGGTGTCTTTCATGGGAATTAAAGAGCGCCACATATACAGAGGCGTGAGCCTGGTGGCAGCCAACGGGGAGTGCTGGAGAGCAACGTTCCCCTCTTGGTTGAAGGGAGAAATGAGGTTGTGAGAACCCATTGTGGATGGGGCATCTGTACTCTGTCAGTCAGTAAGCGACTTAACCCAATGGGAAGCGAGCAAAACGAAACACCGGAACAGCCCAAAGAGAGAAAGGTCTCATCTTGAGCTCTGTGACCTGGTGGAGCTTCCAGCATCACCAGCATCCTTAAGTCCCCTCCGTAGATCTCTAATCTCAAAATAATTAGAAGAGCAAACTAACAAGCCACCAGCAAACAAGGGAGCTGGCTGCCATACAAAGCTCCGTAGCACCCTGGAAATCACAGTTCTGACTCAGCGTTGGTGGTGGATTGAGACAGGGCTGCCGGGGCACTTTTGTGAATGAACCAGCAGCGGGTGGGTGTTGTGTCGCATCCCACCTTTTGCACACTTGCGCATGTTTGTGTGCACGTGCAGCCATGTGCGATTCCACATGAGAAAGCTTAAATATCAGTGCGCCGATGCAGTAAATATGCTTGCCTCATAAATATTCATACTTCTAAAATTACGGCAAAGAATAATTTAACCGTTTTACTGCGGAGGTTTATAGAGAGGACCCAAGCTTTGAAAGATCGGGAAAAAAAACTGTGCGCTTGACAGAACAATCGTTTCTCCTTGCTAAATGGCCTTTTCAGGACGGGCCTTTGTGATTTGCATTTGGGGGAGCGTATTAATATACATTTTTTGGTTTTCACTGGGGAGTGTCTGCAGGGAGAGAACTGAGGGCCGGATCACTGTTCCTGAAGGCCCTGGTCCACATCTGAGCAAAGCCAGGAGTTCTGTACCGTCACATTCAGAAATGGCCCTTTGGGCATCAAAGGGAGACCTTTAGCGAAAGAGGCCATGAACCGGAGCCCCGCCTACACAGTCGGTAAAAATGCTCACGGGGCCGGTTTAAGCTGCTGCTGGCAGGCGGGGGCTACATGGGACCGGAAATGATGCTTGTTCCACAGTTATGATTGAAAGCGGAGTGGGTGCCTCCTTCTGAAAGGAATATTAGTTACAGCTTGCGAGAGGAGAACGACTCTGCAAAAAGCAGGCCGTAAAAATATCGCGGCGCTGCCTTCCGCTCAGCACGACGGGCCATTCTTCTTAATTGCACACAATTAACTCAATTCATTGAACGTGATTATCCAAAGCAATGAATCCAAACTTATTTTGGCGTTGCACAAAGACGAGATTTCCAACTTTTTTTTTTTTCGCCTTTTAACGATATTAAGGCCTGCAATCAAGAGGCTTCCCCATTCCGGAACGTTCTAATTCGATAAGAGTCTGAAATGTGCGTGGATATTCAATTAAGCGCTATCGAGCTGAAGCCGCCTGCCCGCCTGCCCGCCTGCATCCGTCCAAGTTGGGGGGGGGGCGCAGATATCGGCACAATTCCCTTGAAATGTGACAAATATGCTTAAATTCCTTTTTAGGCCACTGAGCGTTCCCCCCCCCAGGAACATTTGAAGCAAGTAGGGTGGAGAGTGATGCCATAGAAGCATCCGGAAGGCAATAAATCAGAGTGAGTGATGGATATTGGCGAGAGGGCATCAGCAGCTCCCCAATGAGCAGTGGGAATTTTAAGAAATGATAAGATCTCTCCCTAACAGGCTGCGCCTGAGGGGACCTCTCATGGGTACTGTAACAACACATGCGGGTGGTGCGTGTGTCTGTACTGAAATGCGAAAAACCAGCCACAGGCAAATTAGCCCAGTAGCTTACAGAACTGAACCTCATCCCAGAATGCAGGAGTGTTTCCGTGGCGACACCTGTGCCTCTTTCTACGGCCCTAATAAGTTTAGCGGTGCAGAGGCACTATGCTGCCACGGGCAGCTTAGCGCGTGACCCTGGACAGTCGTTAGCACAATCCTCAATTAACAGTCCAATTTGCTTTATGGCCCACTAACTTACAATCCCGTCAGTCAGTTGGTTCCTTGTTAGGAGGTAAATTATACCGCTGAACACAGATTGCGATGTTCTGGTTCTTCTATACAGACAGAGGCAGAAGTATTACTACAACGTGGAGCCGCAAACGCAAAAGGTGTGTTAGAGGGAGCTCATTATCCAAGACAGTGGGGTGTGAATTTTTCCTGTTTGGTACTCCCTGGTTTAACCCACCCAATTCCTTCCTGTCAGTTACTGCGTGTATTGGCTCTCATTGGGTTAACACTGACTGACTTGGCTCAGGACAAACCCACGCCTCTCCAAGCCTCATGTCTCACATCATTACATAATGTATATGACCAGTGTTCAAACTAAGGGGAATCGAGGTCCCCCCCGAGAGAAAATATGCGCCTGGGAGGTCCCCCTAAAAATCTCCACCCCCACCTTCTTGTATTATTTCAAACATGCAGCTCTTCACTGAGGACGCCCCAAGACCTCTGGCACAGTTGTAACACTGTATATGACTGTATATATATGAATGTGTTGATGGTCTCCTTCTGGCCTATGGATCAGCCTGCTGGACCTCCCCACCTTCTCCAGCCCGTCCTCCTTCAGGCTGATGATGTCCAGGTCGAAGTCGGTCCGCAGGCCACTGGTCCTGTTGAACACCAGTCTCCCGGTCAGCCCCTCCCAGTGAGACTGTGGAAACACGGTAAGATGTTCACGTTGGCCCCCCCGACTCTAATCGCAGCCTTCCCCCACAACACACAAGTTCCCGCCACCTCCTTTTAATTATGCTTCACACCCGCATGGCTCAGACGTGTCTCGCCAGTGAGCCTCGATTAATTAATGACCGTCTCTTCCCCCCCCCCTCCCGCCTTGACTGTGTGCAGGAGAAAACCCATTACAGCCCTCCATCCTGATTCACAGATAAGCCCCCCCCCCCCCAGCAGAGAGCGAGTCACATTCCCTGGGGGGTCAGAAAAGATGTCAGTTGCATCAGCACTGACAGGCACAGAGCCCCAGTGTGTGATGAGGAGGGCTCTGTTTTATCAAGCACACACCACAGGCACATACACTCCAATCGGGCCGCTATAATCGCGATCAGCCTTTGAGTTTGTGAGCTATCATTTCTGCAATCTTATTGTAATCAGGCTCATCGGAAAGGACAGTCTTTCTACATCATAACTAAACACCATCATTCTTAATCTGCATCTTGGCCCGCCTGCGTCAACCAAGCCCCGAATGCTGTACCCTGAATGGGAACTCTGTTCTCTAACTCGTCATTAGGCTGTCTCACGATAAATAGGGCAAGATTCCCCCCCCCCACACTCTAAAATGCCAGGAGAACAAAAGCAGAGTGGAATTAACAAACTTGTATTAATTTAGGAAAATAAACCCGAATGTAATCAGCCTTAACACATTGGTGACAGATAATGAGGATTATTGTGTTTCTTAAAGGTACGGTACTGCTTTGGGGCATGCACTGTTTCTGGGAAATTTACAAAGTACTTTTCATCCATATGCATACATAACACAACATAACAGGCACATGCAAAATGGAAAAAAAAATGCCTGATAGCTGCGAGGTATACTGCATTAAATTAGCATTGCGTAAAATGTGTTATTTAACTGACATTATTTAAAATTCCACGGGGCTTAACATTCAGCACAAAGGCTGGTAAAACAGTATAAAATGTGGTATCAGTGTTTACTTCAGCAGTCATGTTTGCTTTGTTATGGTTCATGGTGAATTTTTAACATTTTGTGGCCTCTACGGTGGACCACTGTTACTCTAGCTGGCAAGTAATGTCCAGGTTATGATGTCATCAACACGAATCCCTGGGTGCTGAAGAGAATAGGCTGCCCTCTCCATCAAGCACTCGCGTAGGCAATTTTGCCAGGGATGCAGGGGTGCAATTGCACCCCCTATTGGTCAGATGAAAATACTATTTGAACATATTGAGTTCAATAACATTAAAATATTTTGTAACTACGCCATATGTTAGTCATATCAGTGTGTAATAATACATTATTGCAAATGAATTTACAATTTTTTTTTTAGCAATTTCTTTATCTGGATGAATGACTGGTTGGACTCTCTCACCTTGCATCCCCAGAAGAAAAGCCTAGAGTCACCAATGCATTCTCGGCTCGTGAAGGACGTCAGTTTGGAACAGACCAAGAGGAGAGAGATCGTGAAGTGCCTGGACCCCACACTCCCCCAAGCATGCCAACCTCCAGTACCTCTTTGATGAAACTCATGAACCGCCCCCCGAACCTCCAGGGCTTGTGGCGGTGGCACTGCAGGGAGTTGACAGTCATCTGAGGCGCATGCTGGTAGGAGACGGACACCACATGGACTGCGTCATACGTCAGAGCCGCGTCTGTCTGGAATGAAGGGAAGCAGTGAGGCACAGGGTCAATCAATCCAGCAATCCACAGACATGGTCAGTTCAACAACCGCTAAGGTAGGCAGCTACTAAGAGTACCATTTTCTCAGACTGAGAAGCTGAAGAATTCATCTACATGGATACACTCTTACTGCATCACTTGTGAACAGCACTCATGTGGACAGGAGACAACGTTTGAGGGGGAAATGCTCTGAAATCCAATATCTTCCCCAAGAAAAGCTGCCAGACGATGGAAGGGTTGAAGTGCGGTAATGCATCTGAATGTGAGCCGTTTTAATTGCCCACCGTCTGCTACTAATAAATGCTGCTAAATGCTAATTGCTGCAAAAACAAATTGTCAAAGGAGTTCAGTCCATTCGCTTGGCTGTAAGGCCACCCCCTCGTTAGGGTCTTGTGTTACTGAGCCCCATCGCAGGCCAAGCAGTCGGAAAGCTGAAGGATTGGGAAATAATTACCACACCCTATGAATGGATGAGTTCTGGAAGCTGTTTTTCCAGGAAAAATATCACCAGCAGCAGACGGGTAATTTAAATGGCCTGTCCGTTTTCATGATTCCCAGCTTTCAGCCTTTAGCAACACAAAATCAGATGCCTTCGTGCCTGCGGTGTTTTAGGGGGAAATGCAACAGAGTTTGAACCAATTAACACCGTGGCCATAAATTATCCTGGCAGCTGTGTAAAAAAAAACAAAAAAAAAAACCTTCATTCAGAGATTCTCCCGAAAAATACAAAGTTGTGGGGATGGGTGTGTACAGGCAAATCAATTGTGTGTGTGTGTGTGTGTCTGTGTATATGTATATATATATGAAATATGTGTGTGTGTGTATGTATATATCAAATGTATCTACATATTCGTATAACATGTAAAGACAGAACGGTTTCACTATTCAACTGCTTAATTTAAGTCCTAATGAAGCTTTCCATACAGCAATATTGAAGTCCGTTACACTGACAAAAAATAGAGCCCCTTTTTGGATTTCAGCCACACTTTATTAATAAATTAATTTTAAAATCTGTATTAAATTCCAATTGTGTTTACGCTCCTTGAGTCTTGATGGGCTTTGCACTTATTTAGCAAAAACCCTAGCGAGGCTTTTCTTATTATTTGGGTATCAGTAATGGAATTTGTGCTGATTGGATTTCTGCCAGCCTGCCAGCATGGTTCACTATGCTGAAAACGGTGAGCAAATAAAATGGGGATCGATGGGAACTCACGGCCGAGCAACCAGCCGTCCACTAAGACACACAGTGTGACCTGCTCCTCTCCACGAAGGCCAGACAAACAGGAAAACAATCTCCATACCGTCATGATCCCGTCCAGGAGGCCCGACTCCGGCTTCGGGGCTGCCTGCAGCCTCTCCGTCGACCACTTCTCCACGATGGATGCCACCTGAGGGTTCTCCACATTCAGGATGCGGAAGCCGGTCATATTCACCCCACAGTAACGGTACGGCTCTAGATCCAGGGCAAAGAGGTCCTTTACGGCAGAAGACAAAAGATCGCGATTAGCAGGTGGAGGTGAGCCAGGGTTATCGTCACTGAGGGAGACCGCAAAGGGGACAAAGACAATGATAGGAGGTGACCAACAAAGAGGATAAGGCTGTATAGCCACAGAAATTATATCCTCAGCCCATAAAACATAGACACATCCATGATAGGGCCTTAAACTCAGTCCTAACCATGTGATGAGATCACTAAGAAACATTACGCCCAGGGACTAGTGGACACAATGCCAGATTTATGTCCGCCTCCTTATGTCCGGGGCTGCGTACAGATGGGACCGTCCAAAAAGACTGCAGTACCTCCCCGTCAGAGCCACTACCGAGTCGATGCTGAAAACACCTCCAGCACAGATGGAGAGCTAGGTATCAGCACGGTGTCTCTGAAATAGATGTTTTTAAAGTGCCTCTGAACGGGTGGGGCAGGATATTTAATTAGCACCCCACCGGGTGTGTTAAAAAAAGCTTCAAGACGTGCACTGCTCCTTTTTCCACACAGCCAGCCTTCCCTTCTCCCAGACGCCGGCATGGAGCCCGATCAGAGCGCTCGTGTGTCCCCGTTACTTCATTAACGTACCTTCTAGAGAAAACCTCACAAGGAAACGCAATAACGTAGATGCTTTCTGACACATTAACTGCAGGAAGGAGTAATCAATTGACACTTAAGAACAGATAATCTTTTTAAATTCTTGTGTGTTTTTTTTTCCTTTCTAAATAAACACTCCATTAATAATATGAGTCATTTCTGTGTTTGTTCTTTCAGCTAAACGAATGATGTTTATGACCATAGAAGGAGGAACTAAAACAGAAGTTCTTTCTTCACATACTCATTCCGAATACATTTGCTTCAAACACAGTGATTAACCAGTTATGGCAGTATATGCAGGGACAGATTAATGAACAGGCTTGCCTGGGCTACAGTTTAGGGGTTCAGAGTGACCAGGGGGCCCTTATTGGCCACCTGTTTTTTTTTCATTATTATTTTGTAGAAGTGATCCTTTGTTGACCATTTATTTGTTTGCAAGTTGTTGATTGGTTAAAACTGAGTGAGAAGCCGATTTTAAGTGTATCTCCTTTTTTGTGCACTTTATATACTGTTCTGTATTTTGTAGTCTATCTTTATCAAAAATGCATGGAGAACATTCTAATGGTAAAGACTTGTTTTATATTCTTCGGGAATTTGCCCCTCTCTATCCTCTCTGTACAGTTATCTATGGTCTATGCTATCCATGCGAAATGTGTCTTGAGTGCACATTGAGATGCAGTTGACAGGCACTGGATCAGAGTGTGATGTTTTAAGGTTACCGTTATGAAGATGCGTGTGTTCAGTGAGGTCTCTGTCTGTTGTTCTTCTGATCTGTTTGCTGTCCTTTGATATGGTATCACATTCTCTTTGACTTTGTAAAAATGATTTGATAGTTACTAATATTTAATTGTTTTACAGTTAATTGTTTTGGGGAGGGGGGGGGCAGAAGAGGGGCCTATGAAAAGTATATCCTAGAAGCCCTAAATACAGAAATCCACCGTTGCAGCAATGTGCTCTGCTTTGTAAACAGGTCTGTAAGGCTTGCTCTGGTTGGGATAATGAAATGAGAGCAAGCATGGATGGGCATGACAGGGACTTTACTTGGGTTTTACGTTTAGCAAGACCAAGAGGGGAACAAGAGGGCAACAGGGCGAGCAACAGGTTCACAGACGGTTGAGGAATCGAGGATCTGTGTGCATGGCCTGGTGCCCAGAGACAGAAGTCTCCTTTTGTGTCATCGGTGCTCAGCTACATGAGCATGAAAGGCTGTCAGCTGACCTCGCCTCCCAGGACCTCCACGCCCCACCCCCATCCTCTGAGGACCTTTGTGAACTACTGTATCTAATTCATGCATTGTCCACTCCATGGGCAGTGGCTATGCTCATCAGTATTCATAGGTGTTGAAAAAATTTACGTGTAAACATAAAAGGAAGTGAATCGGTCATCGTTACTGTGGAGCTTTGCTGCTCCAAATTAACGAGGATTAATACTCATTTAGGTCAGTAGGGATATATTTATCTCAGGTTATGGTACGGAAAGTCTTGTCACAATTTAGAAGCCTCCTTACACAGTATGAGGCAAGCAATAACTGACAGTCATTTGGTTAAGTAACTCTTTGTGTAATAGGTCAGTTAAGTACCTGAATTTACCACCAGAAGGTTATGAGCTCAGACATTGCTGGTTAACAATGGTGGGATGATGATACCCCTCCGACGGGCTTGTGGGTTTCTCTGCTCTCACTTCGAGACGACAGTTCATAAAGTCTCCCAACTTGAGCTCGGCGAGGAAAGTTTGGAGCTAGATATCAGGTGATGGAAGTGATAGGTGGAGCAGAACCAGCTCGGTACTGTGGCAGCGAAAACGAGGTTATGTTATCGGGCTGGTGTTGGCGAAGGAAATTAGGTGTCAGCCACTAAGGTTCTCTGTTATCGCGGCAATGATGCGGACGTAGGCATGGTCAATATGCTGCATCTCGAAATGGATACTGAAACGCCGAGATAAAGGCTGAGGGAAGAAATATTACCGTTAATCCCAGGAAGTTCAAAACCAAGGTTAAAAAAAAAGAATACTTCTTTTGAAATTCAGCAGAGTCACCTTCCGGTAGCTATTTCTGCCTAAATTACACCATGCAGCTACAGCGCGAGCTGCAAACACGCTCTCTTTGTCCCGCCTCTTCAAAGGCCGCCAACTTTAAGAAGAAGGGGGGTGCTTATCGTGGCTCCATCTATGTTATCCTTTCGTCACACGCTGCCGAAATCGCAGTCTGGATTTAACTCCCGTGAGCGGTGAGCCGATAAAACAGGGAAGATGAGAACAAATGCGGTTTCATTTGTATGAGAAAAAGGGTACGTTACCAGCGTCGTGAAGATGTAGTGATAGTACTCCGTCATCATCCCCATTGCCAGGGCCTGCAGCGGGAAGCACAGGAGAGCGGGTGGGGTAAGTAGGCCATGACACTGACTGATCATCTTACCGAGAGAGCCTGCGAGAGTCCCAGAGCTGCTGTACGGTGTCAATGAGCCTAAACGATCTGAGCATGAGTACCGCTCCTTTTTCCCGGCTGGCTGTCCAGCCGGCACCAAAAAACGAGCGTGATCTGTGCCAAGTGCCTTACTAACGGCTAATGCCGATGCAGGTTTGTGTTTAGTATGAACATCACAGGCCGCACCTTCCCGGTACGATTGCTGCAGAAGTAGGACATGTGAGGCATGGTCACACGTGTGCCACCCGGGCATGTATCCTCAGCTTCTCCTCTTCAGCTTCTCCAACGCTCAGATTATTCCCAAATTAACCACACAAATGACCTCTTGCTGTTCTTTTCTGAATTGGAAAATGGCTCTGAGTGAATACAAAAGACACTGGTATGGGATCCCTTTCATTCAAATATTACCTGGGTCACATAGCTTTCTCTTATTCTGCCAGCTGTGTCTAAATCAGGGGTGGCCAATCTTATCCAGAAAGGGCCGGTGTGTATGCAGGTTTTTCGGATATCCTTAAGGTCAGCTGTTCAATCCCAGGTGTGAGGACTCTTCAGCCAATCAGTCCTCTAATTAGTAATGTAATTAGGGAGTTGCAGTGAAAACCCACACACACAGTGGCCCTTTCTGGATAAGATTTCCTACACCGGTCTAAATCAAATGGCACCATGATCATCTAACCCCTGGTGTTTCAGTCAAGCTACCTGTAAATGCTTTATTCAGCCATAGAGGAGATAATTCATTTTAAACTCCTGAGGTTATGCAAATGGGCTGTACTGCTCTTCTGTTCTCCATATTAAACCTCAAGTCAAGCATTGATCTACTTATGTTATCTAATTGACATGTTCTGTGACCTTTAGATTTCAGTCACCTAACTGTGGTAGGCCGGGGTATCTTAAAAGGCGCGTAGTTCACAGGAGAAGAACGGGAAAAGAATGGGAAGAGCACCCTAGACCCTACCCCAAGCCCTGCCCCAAACCCCGCCTCAAGGCCCCACCCGAAGGCCTGCTTGAGGCCCCACCCCAAACCCCACCTCAAGGCCCCACCCAGGGTCCTGCCCCAAGCCTCGCCCCAAGCCCTGCAGTCCCGCCGCAAGCCCCACCCCAAGGCCCTGCCTGAGGCCCCACCGCAAGCCCCACCTTGAGGCCCCGCCCCAAGGCCTGCCTGAGGCCCTCCCCAAGCCCCGCCCAGAGGCCCCGCCCCAAGGCCTGCCTGAGGCCCCTCCCCAAGCCCCGCCCTGAGGCCCCGCCCCAAGCCTGCCAGCTTACTGTCCTTCAAGACTGATTAAATTTTTTTCATATTCTCAGTTAGCCAACACTGCACCTCGCCATGCTTGCGTCCGCCGCCACACTCCCAGAAATAGCGGCCTCGTTCCTGGATTAAGTGGACAGGCGGCACAAAGCGCTACAGGGGTAAACAGCACATGGGAGCACAGCGCGGCTGGCGGCGCGGCTGGCGGGAGCCCGGCAAGAAGCAGGGGGCTGGAGTGACAGCCGCAGAGGGCACGCTGGGACAGTGAAGGATCGGGGGAGGCGGCAGGGGGAGCGGTGTGGATATATCTGTCCTGACAGCCAGGCCGGCTTGCAGAGGTGAGGCTTTAGAACATGAGCCTGGGGCTCCTCAGGGGTCAGCAAGCGGCGAGGCTGATTACGGCGGTGCTAACCGGGGGGGCCTCACGTCCGTGTCACACTGTGCTCAGCAGAGCTGCTCATTTGTGGCCATGCTGTCACGTTACACGCGTGATATGGGAGAGGTGGGGGGGGGGATCTCATTTTTATCAAACAACAGTCCCAAACAGCCTGATAGAAATATAAAAATGCATTTTAGGGACATGTACACATAGCTGGTGTTCAGTAATCAGTGCTTGGATGATGGCACACATGCCAGAACATTAATAACCCACTATATTCAATCACTCCGCCTCCCCCCATGAGTAGGTGAATTTCAGAGTCCCAGCTCTCCTCAAGTCTTTGACCTTTCCTCAAGGTCAGGAGCA
Organism: Mormyrus iriodes; assembly: GCA_011763525.2. Classification (NCBI taxonomy): domain Eukaryota; kingdom Metazoa; phylum Chordata; class Actinopteri; order Osteoglossiformes; family Mormyridae; genus Mormyrus; species Mormyrus iriodes. The sequence goes on from JAAGVU020000129.1 coordinate 23,755,785, forward strand.
CAACTGACCTGCAGTCTCTGAGGCTAGGTTTTTTTTACTACATTTATATTCAATTCAGTTTATTTTTATATAGCGCTTTTCACAACAGAATTGCCCACCAGGGCACTTGACATGGGTGTTCTGTAATGTATTAGTATCACATATACCGAACTACACGCAAAATAGGGGTGAAAGAAAGAAAGAAAGAAAAAGAAAGAAAGGCAGATGACATCAGAGGAGTGAAACTCCCAAGTAGGGAGAAAAAAAACCTCTAGGGGTCCAAGGTCAGCAGCCCCCCCAGGCATGCTAACATTATATAGAATGAGAGAATGGGCCTGCTTGCTAAAATAGGGGGTACAGTAAGACCATTCTGTTATGCTGTGCTCATGGAATGTCACCATTTAATCAAGCCAAATGTCATTAACAACTGCTACAGAGTTCTCCCAACTAGGGGAGCTATGGAGACCTCCAGCAAATGCGCCAACTAACCGGTCAGCAAAGCAGAAGAGCCATATTAAGCCAGGTGACGGGGCGGAGCGCTCACCTGCTTGAGTATCTGCGCAGCCATGATGTGGCTGCAGTCGAAGATGATGCGGAACTCCCTCCCGCGCTTCATCTCCTTGAGCAGCGGCCGCGTGTCATCTGTATCCAGCGGGAGCTGTCGGATTTTTAACCTGATGTTGTACCTGGAGGGGGCCATTATCAGTTCCTGTAGTCTAATAAGACCTTTAGGGAACAAACGTCAGAAAGCTAATGCTAACTTAGCGCAACACAAACACAGTCACATCCCCGGCCGCCACATTCACGCGCAGAGCGTCACAGTACAACTACAAGCAAAGCTAACACTAATTTGGCAGAGCTAATGCTAACTTAGCAGGGTTAATGCTAACTTAGGAGAGATAAAACTAACTTAACATAAGATATTCACCCCCCCCCCCACTGTTATATTCCAACCTCACACTTTCATTTTAAGATCATTTTTTATTGCTCCAACTGAAAGATAAATACACTTCCAAGTTAATTAAAGATACAATCTGCCTGACGAAAATTACACAAGTTTTTCTAAGGTGACCCAAGCCCGCCGTCTCGGTTGCCAATGGCAATGGTAAAACCACTATCCAATCATCGTAAAAGCTGTCACATTAAAGAAGGGAAGGTTACTTTTGTCTCCATTCAGTGCCTAATGCAACACATCTTCATTCCTCCCGCATGAACCGACCAAGAAAGGAAGCGGTGCAAGTCACCAAAGAGAGCAGAACTTCTGTCAGACTGTGTAATTTAAATTGTAGCATGAATAAGATCAATGAGGTGTGGACTATCACTTCTCCTCCTAATCTACACTGCACTGCCAAGGGCATCTGCCAAGTCGACCATAACATCAGGTGACTTAGAGGCGATCACCGAAAATGTCCCCAGAAAAGTAACACCCAAAAAACAATTAAAATTATGTCTATAAGAACAGTGGTATCCTCTATCATGTATAGGTTTGCAATCTGGATATTGGAATGATCTGAACATGAATGATCTGGGAAGACTTTTTTTGGGAGTATCTAGCAAGTCTAACAGCAATTCTTCACTGTCATGTGGTGCTACTCCATGACCACACCAACTAACCGGGAATAATTAGTGTGGCTAAATCAAACTTTGAAATTTCACATGGAGCAAAATTTCTGATTTCTGAGTTTCCCCACTTTCTCAACGCTCCTCACCTGTGCTGTCGTCATAGACGACGGTGGCCGTCTTCCATTTGAGGAACTGGACGAGGTCCAGGATGGCGTAGCTGAGTGAGGAATAGTCAGGGTAGAGGTTGGCGTAGAACGTGTCCCTGTTGTCCATAGGGTGGTGCTTCCACCGCACCTGGATGTGCGGCACTTCCAGCGCATTGCAAATGGACTGGACGGCGTTCGATGATGAGCTGTGGGAGGGCCCGAATATGGCCACGACGCCCAATGACAGTTGATCGCAGGCTGCGGGAAGAAGAGAGGGCATGGAGACAGGCAGGAGGACCCAAACCAACCGGAGGACGTGGTAAACTCTAGGCTGCAAAGCAGAATCACAACATGCTAGCTCCAATGTGCCATGGCAACCATTTCCACAGCAACCGGATCGGGTCTGCTTCATACCTGTAATAATAAAACTCATAAACAAGCTGCTGACATCATACGAAGCTAATGAGCATCAAGCTCTGGCTGATCACTACGGTTACCACTGGGTAATGAATGGCTGCCATTTGAAATTACTACTGTTGCAACATGGTCCCTATGAATTATCCAATTGCTTATGCAATTCCTTTGGTGGGGAGGACTATAAGTTCTCACCAGAAACACAGGACAGCAGGCAGGGATATTCCCTGGATGCAAATCCATTTAGCTGCATGTCCGTAAACTGTGGTCGCCAGAGAAAATCCAGATGACACAGGGACAACATGTACAGAAGCTGAAGGGGGATTCAAACCAGCAGTCCTGAAGTATGTGGTTACAGTGCTACCCACTGAGCCACAATGCATTTCAATACTGTAAAAGCACAGATGAGACATATGATGTACTAACAGGCCATTATATGATTTTGTGGGTGTGTCATGGAATCCTGGTCCATGCTGAAAACCCCAACCAATATAAAGGTTATCCACCCATCTATCTCCCAACCAGGGGTGCCATTCGAGATTGTGGGCCTCATGAAAGCATTTCATATTGGGCCTCCAATCTTAGACAATCTAATTTGTTAGGGCCCCTGTCAGTCATTTCACCTTCAGAATCACCCCACCCCCCCCACCCCCCGCCCATTTTCGGCATCTCTACTCCCAACCCCGTTTCTAGGGAGAAAGGAAGGGGACACGTCCATGACAGGATATGGGTGAGTAAACATTATATTGTAAATTCTAATAAAATTTTAAATTGGGTGGACAAAAAAGATATCAGACAATCTGTGCTAGCGGGAAGCAGAAGCAGCATTCAAGAGTACCACTGTGAGTTTTTATTTAATCTTGGCATTCGGTGGTATCCTTGACGACCTCCCTGAGTTCCAGGTGTAGGAGTCATTGATTGAAAGTGAGCCTGAGAATGTGTCTCGTGTGACATGGAATAAGGAAACATTTCATTTGGACGTGTATGATGAAGTCTCCATGGCAAGCCTTACAAAGGTTCCCCGACCTCCTAAAGACTCAGGGAAACCTTCTGACTAACGTCTACAGTTTGTCTGCCTCACCTTTCCTCGAAGCCTCAAAGCTGTCATAGATGTTGATCCTCTGTATGTCGTACGTCAACGTGGTGTTAGGTAACAACGTTCTATTTCTGTTGATGTTGTTGACGGCAAATTTGAAAGCCTGCTCCTCCGCGCTGACCATGGGGACCGGACCCTCCATCTGCTCGAAGATCCCGCCTGGGGTACAGAGGTTACGGGGAGTGTTAGCGGGGGTGAGCCCACAAGGGTTACAAAAACCAGCTTTGAAGTTCCAGATCTTAATGGAAGCAAAATGAGAGAGGGGAAAAAAAATCTGAAAATGGTCACTATATTCTACTCCCACTCCATCAGAGACTCCTAGTATCTGAAGCAAAAATGACTCAGGGCGAAAACATTCCGGAGAGTTCTCAAATACGAGCCAGCGTGTTCCCAGCTGTGTTATATGGCAAATAGGACATGCGGGACACTTTGCTCATCTTCTGCAAATATAAACGCAAGGACCCCGCTCTCTGAAAAGAGTGTGCAGCTTTCAAGTGGAAATGAAGGTTGCTGCTAATGGAGGAACTGCACAAAAAACAACAAAACAGACAAGTTGCCCCAGTCTGTACTTTCAACAGAGGATCTAAAGGGCAGGTATGTGTGTCCATTAAGCCAGCCCCAACTTGCATGTTAGTCCTTAGTGCTGGAGAATGTATTCATTTCACCATCGCTGGAGGAACCACGACAAGTGGCCTACATTTTGCTAAACATATTCAGACCATAATCTCATATCAGATTTCAAAAATCCCGTCGGGGGATGCATTTTATTTCAATGTAGAATGCAATTAGCCTCACAAAGAAATAAAATCTACCAATCCCACTGCTGGTCCCTGATTCTGTATGGAATTTACATGGCTGACGGGGCACAGCTCCAGGCACAGAGCAACACCAGCCAGACTAGGAAGACTAATCAATGAAAAAGTAAATCCACACAGTCTATACCAGTGTTTCCTTAGGGGCCCCCAGCAAACCACATTTTTGCTCCCTCCCAGCTCCCAGCCAAGATCAAAAGCACCAAATACCCGGTACAGGTGTGTTAGGAGCCAGGAGGGAGCAAAAATGTGGACTGTCTGAGCAAGACTGGGTAGGGAATCACTCGTCTGTATACTTTCATTTGTTTTATCCTGCGCTCAGTCATAAGGAACGATGGCACGAAGAGGGATACAGTAGCAGATGTGATCAGCGCAAGGTGACTGGAGCCTAGCAGGTGAAAACGTGGTACTCTATGGTGGAGATGGGGGGTGTGGGGGGCAAGCAGACCTCTCTATCTGTGGCTCAAGGCTCTTCTTCCCAGGGAAGCGATGCACACGCTCCAGAGAAGAAGGCACATTAAAATAAATGAATCCTGCTGCTTCATGGGAAATCTCATTAGAGTACATTAAGTAATTGCTGGAGTATATACTAATTTGACTGTTAAGAGGATAAAATGAGCATAGCTCGAAAGCACTTTAGCAAATCTAATAAGAGCGGCTGCTCCCCAGTAAAGCTCTGAACGAGCTGCAAAAAGCGCATAAAAGGTTAAAAATATAGGCATTTCTGGCCTGTATAATACAAAAAAATGCAGGCAGATGAATAGGCACGTTAATCCCAAACATAAATAATAGCATCTCTGTCTCGAAACCTAAACTTTGTGAAATGCATCCATTTAGGCATGAAAGCACAACTGGTGCGTTTGATTTAATTTTTATTCGTGAGAGTCGGGCGTTGGTTTAGATTAATATGTTTCCTGCTAATGGTCCACATTACAAAAGATCCTAATTAATCTCTGGAGCTTACCCCATCGCGGAGAAACATACCAATTACCACTTCTTTTCTTCACGGATCCCCGTACCACGAGAAGCCTTGACAGCTGTCGCGTTTAATCAGTGGCGATCGCGCCGGATCGCTGCCAGACGAAGACGCGCTCTCCCAAATATGCTGCCGACGTGAATCCAGAAGGACACGTCTGGAGAGGGGCCTCACCTGACTGAAAAGGCTTCGCCCCCTTGGCAGGAGCTGCCATTGTGCACTAGGGGCCGTGGGTTTCGCATGGCACAGCTGTTGTATTTTCACATCACCGTAGACAGAAGCGGCCCATGGAGATATAATGTACTACTAATGATTGAGGATCGTAGGAAATCTGGATCATACCAGTTTAATGTGGAATTTTGCAAAGGTACCTTCATTCACATCACTGGTGCCTTATCGGTCTAATTCCTTTCACCCCCAACCACACCAGGACCCGAGGCCTGTGTTGCAGAGGTGGAAAGTTGAGGTCCAGAAAATAGATATCCAGGCCAAGGTTTTGTTTTAACTAACCAGTTGAGTACTCTGTGACTGTGATTCTTTATGTTCAACTGGTTGGTTGAAACAAAATCTTTTTGTCTCTGAACCTGAACTACCCACCTCTGCTGTTTTGCTTTCCAGCGCATTTCACTTGTGCCAAAACTGCAGTCGTCTCTCTTCATCCTCCTCCTAGATCCTGTTAAGCCCTTCTCTCCCCTCCCGTACCCCAAGCAAAGCCCACGTTCCTCCCTCCCATCCCAGAGCTTTACAGATACCAGCTGAAGGTGAAGTGTGCAGGTGCTCACAGCCCAGAAGGGACAAGCCATTCAGCAGACATGTATGTGGGTCAGGCAGCCTTGTAGCTGCCGGGATCCGATCCATCATTGCGCTGTTAACAAAATCATCTAGAGCAAAACTTCAGATGGCCTTTCTCTAGCCCCCCGTGAAAGCAGTACTTAAAAGACAATCTTTAGCTGTACAGTGAAACTGCTCAGTGCTCACTTCGCCCATCTATCACCTGGCAACCGATTCTACGGTCCATTGTGCTACCAAGTAGTGCCACGTCTGAACCGTGACAAAATCATTACGGTCTAAGCTGACAAAGTGGCAGCTGTCTCAAAATTCAAGGGACTGTTGTTTTTATTATGCTTGATTTTCAGTGGGGGTTTAATAGATTCCTAAATATGCATTCCATGTGCCTTTACATAAAACAAGAAAAGATGTTCAGCACCATAAACAATGATCCAATCACAAATAAATAAAGCAAGGTCGCATACAGTCATGGGAAACTTCTAGAGATAGTGAGAAAATACAAAGGCTTGTTTTAATATTTTATTAATACGCCTATTAATAATGTTAATATTAATACTACATAACTGTCCCAATATCAATGTACTGTCACGTGCAATGACAATAAAGAATTGAACCTGAATCTAATAATGCAATAGAGGTCTTGAACTACATGGCTTTACCATTTAAATAAGGTACGGTCATGCATCTCATGACCCTAGCATTTAAATTAAAGGACGTCATGTATCACATGACTTTTCAATTAAATGATCGCCAAGTATCACATGACTTCTAAATAGCTGGAGGCCAGGCCTCCTTACACGGCTCTGCCCTCTAATGAAGGGTGTATTAGCTTTATGGCTGTGTCATGAAAGTACACTTAACAAGCTTCTTAAAATAGTGTAGTTCTTGTTGCTCTGTCCTCTAATAACAAAAAAGTAACGGAAATGCCTTAAACTCCTATCAAAGCGGTATGTATAAACCATAAGCCCTTTCTGAATTTGAGATGAACTCAGAACAGGCATGTACAATCAGGCTGCCCTGTGCATATAAATCATCACACGTTTAATTAAAATGCATTCCGGCTCTTGCCATTCGGTATCGGTACGTCCTTTTCTCGCTTCTGGTGGAACCTTATTCCCGGCCGCACCAGCCCAGCACAATGCCCCCTCTTATCGCTCAGTCACTCTGTTATTGCTCTTCCCCATTCTTGTTCAGTCATAATGCAGGAGGAAAAGAGTGATATTAAAATTATTAAAGTTAGGCTGCCTTGTAATGTGTTTTTTTTTCTTCCCAAGGTGATGTACTTTTTCTTCTTTTTAACCCATTGAAACAGGCTCACATTAGCTGCACTGATTGAGTTTAAGTGCCTTCCTCAGAGGTACTGCCACTGCGGTCGCCCTAAGGGACTTGACACAGCAACCTTCTGCAAGTCCATATCCTTATAACCGGCAAGCTAACACCATGCTAGCAGTTCCCCACGTTTCCGAAATCAGTGCGATATCCTCGCTGTATAATCATTTAATACTTTTCCCTGATTATCTACTCCGTGGCATTCAAACTCGTGATATACCGCTGTTTCCGCTGTCTCTTAAACTAAAGACTTGGAGGAAAATGTAAGATCAAAACAGATAAACAGCACATCAGACAGCATAAATCAACGATCTTATTGCCTGAAAACTGTAATGACAGAAATACGCTGAGGGACCGTCCTAAAAGTCTACGGCGATCTTCAGTGCGTTCGACCGCGAAAAATCTTGTTCCATATTTCACCGTTTCCCCCACTACACCTGGAAAATCCTAAAGGGCACGGACAATAAATTAGAGCTTTAAATGTTTCATATTATCATATAAATTGCATTTTCTGACGGTCCCTATATTTAATGCGTTAACGGAGACGTGGCCCTTGCCGTGATGAAGTTCTTTTCCCTCGCATCTGCCGCTCAGCCGTCGTGCGTCGGCAGCCTCCGCTGTGAAACCGTGACCTGCTCTTATTTATTTAATATCATTAGTAATACACATATAGCCTCTAATGGTTTAATATCTTTTCTGTCAAATAACTGTCAGGAAACAACACATTTGTAAAATCTAATTTTATGCTCAAGTGCCCCTGTTTCTGCAATTTATCGCAACCCCCCCCCCCCCCCCCCCCCCCCCCCCCCGCCCCCCCACCCCCCCCCCCCCCCCCCGCCCCCGCCCCCCCCCCCTCCCC
>JAAGVU020000129.1:23763757-23779323 GCA_011763525.2 Mormyrus iriodes
AGTGTGGGACAAGGCATAATGCTGATGTAAATATGAAAATACCCCCCCCCCCCCCCCCCCCCCCCCGCCGACTCTTCTGCATCTCTACCTCCGTCTCTCTCCGTTTCCTGCCCCCTCTGTTCCCTCCATCACACACCTTTGTATACCATTCCCCCACCCCTTCCCCCAGCCTCTCCTCCTCTCTCTGCCCCAGGATTAGGTTGTTTTTCTCCAATCTCGTTATCATCGGCAAACACGCGCTGTGGATAATCTGGCTGCCTGGCGCGCCGGTAGCCAGGGCCGGTCGCTTCCTCTCGGCCTTATTATCTCACTGGACTCAGCCCTCTTCAATACCTGCATGAACAGACCATTTTCCCGGGTGTGGGAAGTGCTCCCTCTGGCTGTGGGGGCTGGTAGTGTGCATGCTGGTTGTCAGCTGGGGGGGGGGGGGGTGTCCCTGCTGGCCTGTGCTGGACTGTCGGAGCCTCTTTGGCATCACTGGCAGGGCATATTAGTCACAGAAGCGAGTGAGCGGATTCGGAAAGAGCGCATGCCACCACCTTGCAGTGCCGGGCCCTGGCCGTAGGTCGGCATGCCAATGAACCCTTCCGATCTGATTGTGCTTCTTCTTCCTCACAGATGCAGAGATTGTCACACAACCAGAACTGGGCGAGATGGCTTCTGGAGTTTTCTGGCGATTCTCATTGCCCCCCCCCCGTTACACAGGGTGGGCTGATGGGGGTCACACTACTGCAGCTATTTGCCTCAGAAACTGTGGAGAGTCTTGAAGGGTCTTAAATTTAATCAGGGGAGGTTGGGGGAGGGTCGGGACATAACCGCCAGCAGGGGTCAGCTGTGTTTTTGAGAGGGGTGCAAGGAAGTGTATACATATTAATAGAAATGGTATTAACAGTAATGGTTTTTATTTGTGACTTTTGTCCCCACAACACCGATTCATAAATAAAATGGAAAATTTGGTTAAAATGAGCCTGAATTTGGCCCTTGCTTACACACACTTTCTAGAACACGTTATCTATTTTTATTTATGTATATAATTTCATTATATTGATTGTCCTTGATTGTTTTGCATGACACCCCAAAGTAAATTCCTTGTTTTTAAAATGCTTTAGTGATAAACAAAAGATTCTGATGTATGCGTGTGTGACGGTGGGTACAGGTACAAGAAGGTGGCAGGAAACATTTCACATAGACAGTAGGTTCAGCATCTGCTGCAGCCCAAAGATATGCCGCAGCTGTGTATTTGAGTTTCGCCGGCTTGCGCTTTTTCCCACGTTTGCTCTGGTCCGCAGAGACTCCAGACGTGGTCTGTGCTGTCTCCTCTTCCAGCCTCAAGCTGTATTTGGCCCCCAGCATCAACTTTCATTTGAAAAGCTTGAAGCTCAGTGTAGTTTCTTATGTGTCTTCAGATTTGGCATGAAGGTCACCTTCCAAATGCTGTAGTGTAAATGAAGGTCTGCTGTCTGGAATGTTAATAAATTAAAATTGTCAAATGAGGGTTGGAGGACATCAGTTGGGCCCTGGGGCTGAAATAAGGTCTTTAGGTCTGCTCCAGAAACATCATTCATACCCCTCCATAACAGCCTTCTTTCTATATAGCACCCGAAACCTCCCACCCAGAGTGTAAAATCGAAACCCCTGCACCGTTACACAGCATGTTAAAATCCCCTTCCCTTTGAAAATGAGTCAAACTCTGCCCCACTGTAACACACAGCACTAGTGCAATCAGATCACAGCACACATTGTTGAGAGTAAGACAACGCCCCCAATGTAAGCCACGCCTACACCTAAGCCACACCCCTAACACAAGCCACACTCCATTCATTCATCAGCCCCTTTAACCATAAAATGCTTCAGTGTGGTTCGACGCTACAGCTATACACCTAGAATCAAAGGCACCATGAAGATACTGATGGGTTTTACTCAAACACAGGTATTAATAAGACGACATGAATGGCGGCATGACGATTCCAAGAGAAATCAGACTGACCCCCATCATCCTCAGCGAGGGAGAAGCAGGTTGGCAACATGTTTCATAAGCGGATTCCTCGTCTGTTTTTCAGGGCCCCCCACTACTTTTTGGGGGGGAGGGGGTTTGTGCTCACCGCCACCACAGCGCCCCTTGCTGTGCCCACACTGGCAGCCTCAGCTCACACCTACCGAAGTGTTGTTTGTCAACTCCCCCTCCCATCCCATGGGCCACAGTTATAAGAATGAGGGGGGTGGGGGCAAAACCAATACAGGAGTGTGTCTCCGCCAGCTCCCATCATCTCACGTGGGAGTGTGCATGCAGCGACACGCCAGGCCACAGTACCACGCCCCCTACCTGCGAGTTCTCATCACTTTCGAGCACATCTGTGGCATCGGAGGTGAAGAAGCAACGTTAAAAATAACAGAGGATGTGAGTGATGTTCCCCAGGAGGAGCAGGGAGGCCCGAGACGATCACCATCGCATCCATCTGCGTATTGATAGGAGTGTCTCTGAGACGTGTCGCTCCGCACCACGAGAATCATCGGCAATGCTATCCAGGGCAATTTCAAGGCTCACTGCTATTACTTTGCCTTTGTATCCAGCAAATACGTTATTACTATATAAACCATGTTAACTTGGTGACAAACGGTGGTCAGAGTCCCAACAGGAACAGCAAACATGTTTTTAGCTCATACTGGTGATTGGCTAAGAGACTTAATAAGAATCTGATTGGATACAAGGCTGACAATCAGCTTATTGTGATTCTCTGCAAAGCTGACAGTGAACTTATTGTGATTTGATACGATTTTCACTACAAATCTGTCCTGACAAGTCTATTATCTTCCTCCACCCACTTGACTTTGTTTCTCGTGCCTCTAAGGCAACAGAAATTAAATTGTGTGAGTGTCTATTTGTGTGTCAGTGTACATGTGTTTCTGTTTGAGTATCAGTGTGCGTGTGTGTGTGGGTGTATGTGTGTCTGTCTGTGTGTGTGTCTGTGTGAGTCTGTGTGTGTGTACGTGAGTCTGCGTGTGTTTGTGTCTGTGTGTGTGTGTGTGAGTGTGTCTGTGTGTTTTGTGTCTGTGTGTGTGTATGTGAGTGTCTGTGTGTGTGTATGTGAGTCTGTATGTGTGTGTGTGTGAGTCTGTCTGTGTGTGTGAGAGTCTGTCTGTGTCTGTGTCTGTGTATGTGTCTGTGTGTGTGTGTGTCTGTGTGCAGTGTCTGTGTGTGTGTGTGTGAGTCTGTGTGTGTGTATGTGTCTGTGTGTCTGTGTGTGTGTGTGTGTGTGTGTGTGTGTGTGTCTGTCTGTCTGTGTGTGTGTCTGTGTGCAGTGTCTTTCCATCAACACCACTACCTTCTCCCGTTTATTTTTTTGCCAACATCTCAGCAGCTGGCAGACACTACACTTGTCAGTAAAAAAAAGTCCATTTCCGTATTTCCCAAGAACATTTGCGAGAGAAGATGGCTTCATAAAAAAAAAAATAATAATAATAAAATATAACGGCCGCGTAAAACTGCCATGGGACATTCATGACTTTCACATCAGTTCCCCGGCACTTGCGGTGCCCCTTCCGATCACAGCGGGCCGGGTGAAGGGTCCCCACAGCGGTATAACAAATGTGACGCTTCAAGGCACATGGCACAACCTCCTGTGACAGGCCTGGGGTTCAAGGAGAGGAAAGCGCCCCCTAGAGGCTCCTGCAAATGGGGTTCATATATATCTTCTGTATTATATCTTAAATTTATATAAATTCAAGCCCAGTTGCCATGGAGAGGGAAGCACATGCTTGAAAAGCATTAGGATCACTCGGGACACTCGGCCAAGCCGGGCCTTGGACGAGGACAGCTCGACTTTGGGTCTGTGCGCTTTTCTTTGCTCTGGTTTTCAAGGTTTGATCGTTAGGTGGATGGGTCCCCAAGGACGCCCCCGGATATGAAATTTATTACAGCCTTCTGTAGGCCCACGTAACACCGAAAGCCATGCTGCCTTCCGACTGGGTGAAATATTCCAGGCACGTCAGAAAGCTCTTTAAGAGAATGTCCGTGTCCATTTGCAGCTAATCGAGAAAGGGTGCGTGCAGGGAAGGCAGTGAGGTACTGCAGAACGCTCGCTAAAGGACATTCTGTTAAAAGGGCATCAAATATTAAACTTTTCCATAAATATACTGTTAGGAATAACACCAGTGACAGTCTTTTTAAACACTGCTTTAAAACATTTTTTTTTTACATTTCCTTTGGCTCTTATTCTAGCATTATCTATAAAAAGTTACCAGTGAATAGCACTGAACTTAAATACTTAAGAATGTATTTCATGTCATTTTTGTTCTCTGAAGATGAATAGAAGGTGATGGGAGGTACCAAAAACCAGTGGGCAGGGTTATTGCAACCATATGACAATCAGTGATTGACTGCAAATTTTAGCCCCACCCATCATTAAGCCATAGCCTGTCAGGGTAACCCTGTATGTTGCTGTCATTTTGTAGCTGCTGTGTAGAGCTTAAGCTTGCAGAGACTCGATATGCATTCCAACTGGAGCACAGCCTGGCCCTTTTGTACTTCACTTTTTGGCCTTGAGCACTTTGCGCCATGGTCACACTCCCAGTTTGGCAAAAAGGCAGGTGGGCACATAGCTACCAAATAGCCATATCTGCACTCTGAGCCACGCGGGTGGCATTTTAATATGGCCGCACACGACTAAATACCTGCGCAATGTCTGCGGATGCCTCGCCACTCCCCCCCCAGGACCCCTGAAGATCCCGGAATCCGTGGGTGGTTCTCAATACGTGCACTTGACCGTATTTGTATTCTCGCATAGCTGTTTGATGTCATCTTCCATTGCCAAAGTACAGTTTAAGCGAACAAGAACAGAATTACAGAAGACAGTTCTTGCCCAGCCTCAAATACCAAGGACACATCAGTTGCATCCTCACCAACAAGAACCATCCCATGATCTATTGCATCCCAAAGATCATTCTTGGGAAATGAGCTAGCAAGGAGTATGTTCTTTGCATTCTTGGTGTTGATAAGCACCCTTTGTTACGTATTTTTAGAGATTCTTTTCGTTGAGGTTTTGCCTGTCGATGGCATCACTGCGGACTGCTTAAAAGGCACCTTTGAACTCACCTGAGCGCAGGGCTGTAAATAAAAGAGGCAACGAATGATCGGGGAAAAGGGACACCGTGATTAACTGCCAAAAGTTGCAAGTGTTGACATAATATAAGAATAATATTAATGAGCTTTCCACCCTTGGAGATAGAGAACCACACCTACAAACCAAAATTACACGTCTTCACTATTCCTGTGTCTCCACTTCATTATGCTTGGACCTCTACCAAAAATGCCATTAGCTGATGTGGAAAGGCAAATTCATTAACTATTTTCTAATAAAAAGTTTAATCCAAACATTCAGAAAAAATGTATATATTTCTCTTGTTTTCCTGCAAAATCAATTTTATTGTAAGGCATTCCCTATTGAAGCTGGGACAAATATACTCATTTTAGCCATTCAGAGGCCTTCTGGGAAGGTTATAATGGTGGCTGTTCTATAAATGGCATTTTAGTTCTCATTTAACCTTTTTTTAGCTCATAACTGCCAAAGTGTACTTCTGTGGTCTGCAGGTTCTCTCCATCCATCCATCCATCCACCTATCTTCCATGACCACTCATCCAGTACAGAGCTGCACTGAGACTGGAGTCTGTGCCAGGAAACACAGGGTACAGGTTAGGGGACACCCTGGATGGGATGCCAGAATATCAGAGGGCAAACACTCACAAGCTAATGGGCACTTTAGAGACGGCTGTTAGTTTACCTCCACAGATTCTGCCATCAGAAGTGTATCCCAAAGAACATCGCACTTCCAAATGCAACCGTCCTCAACCCGCTTCCACCCCTGTCGATCGCTGAGGTCTTATATTTTCCCAGTACAGTCAGCACCTTCACACTGGGCGTCCACTTTTGGATGCTGTTATCGAGAGAGCCAGCCTTTCCAGCCTCGTGATTAATCAGGGATAAACCAGCCCGCGTTATGAAACACTTGCTGACCATCGTGAATTTCTGACTGTCCTCTTAACTTGTGGATTACTATACCCTCAGCTCATTTCCCAGAATGCACCTGCTCACAGGCAGGACGACAAGCTTCTGCAAAGCCGGCTTTTTACAGTGAGATACTTTCTTTTCAATTTGCTTTTTTCATTATTGTATTTCTGTTTTGGATTCTCCTCGTACAAGTAACAGGACGAGACGTGGGGTAGGGCAGGATATTACACTTCCTTTAGTGGAGTTAAACAAGAAGGCTGACAGAGAAAATTAATGACTGCAGGGAATGCTGGGATGTCGGCACCGGACGGCTCTGTGTGTCAGTTCGCTGCTCCGGCCCACGGATTGTTACATGGAGGCGTCTGCAGCCGCCACGCAGCACAAATTGCGCTTTCTGCTGCCTGGGATCTGAGAATGAGAGCCAGCTGCCCCGACGGTTTCGCTGTGATGCCTGATGTCAGCCAATTTGGTGCATTTCAGTGATGAAATAAAAATGTTCTTGGCCTTCTCGTAGATGCGAGACAGATGAAAGTTTAACGTTCCTTCCTCAGACTCTTCCGCTACCAAAGTGGACATTTTTAAAGCATCCATCCATCCATCATTCATGCACCCATCCATCTTCCTTGCTGCTTATCCTGTACAGGGTCAGAGGGAGCCTGAAGCCTGTCCCGGGAGGCACAGGGCACAAGGCGGGGGGCACCCTGGGTGAGAGAACATGTCCTTGTAAATCCTTGCAGAAAATATGGCAGCCATTAAGCAAACGTTGTCTTTTTTCCATTGATTTATTTGACTGCCATTTATTTGACTGTCACATATGCGAGAGGCTCACTAGGCCTGACTGAATTCTACTCATTTAAAAATTTTTATCCATATCATCCACTGAGGCAGTGCACATTCACAACGATCCAAGGTCTCTTTCCACTTGCTCAGTGTTGGTGGGGTCACATTGGGGCATTTGACTCTAGACGGGGGGAGTGGGCACAATGATTCTGCTCCTAGGGGAGCACGAAAAAGACTCCTGCAAAACACACCACCTGGAACAGCAGTTCCGTAACCCACTGAGGGACTGAGCCCACAAAAACAACACCACAGCAACATCAGCAGCAAGTTAAATAACAAGAGAATTGACAGAGACCAGGACGGGACCGCCAGCGCCGACAGCGGAACAGTGCATTTGCTTGCAGACAGTTTCACGGCCACCTAAATGTCTCACTCCCCCCCGAGGGTACGCCATTCGGAAACTGCACCACGGAACACGTTTGTGTCACCGGCGGGGCGAGAACCTTCTGGATAATTACTGGTATCGACATTTCCCAGGCCCATGAGTGCGGGACACTGGCACACAGCAGGAATGAGTATTGTTTGCATGTTGTAAACATTCGCTTTAGCTCTGTTTTGTGCTTTCTTTTTTTCAAGGTCACATTCACAGAACCGATAAATATCCCCCGTAATGCGGCTCGATGTGAGTGATGGGTAGGGTGAATCACCACCGCACCTCGCGATGAAACAGAGGAAAAGCTTCTATTGTGTAACAAACAAAACATTACTGATAAACTAACGTCATCGTGGGCAATGATCCAGTGCATCATGAACGAAAAACTCAATGTTTGTATCTCTCTTTTTTGGATCCAGTGTGACTTCATTTTGCTGGTATCACATTTGGTAAAATAAACTCAAATGGTGCGTGAGGTGATGCTCGCCAGCGTCACACGCCATTAAGATGCCATCGTAAAGCTTTGTTGGTGGGATATTCATGCCCTTTCTCAGTCTGTGTTGCTTTTCATGGGCCATCAACAAATTCATTACAAATTACTGCTATATAATCTTACATTAATTTGAAATACACCAGGTAGCTTCTGGATCTAGTCATGAAGCAGCACGAGCAGGATTGAGAAGGTATGAAAACATTTCAGGTGTCGCTGAGGAAATAAATCATCCAGTATTATAATCTGTTTCAAATTTTGTAACACATCAGGCATTACATGAGGCAGCATTATGTAATATAAATAGCTACAGTTATTGCTACTTTATATGAGTATATGAATGTCTATTCAGTATTGTGGCAAATTAAAAGGAGTTTCTGAACATCTCAGTGGAACTTAATAGGCTAGTGTGAATTATTCTGTTACAATTTCCCGGTAATTAGTTTGATATTTAAATGTGTCCATTGAAATTCCATGCTAGTGAATTTTCTCAAAATGCAGAAAAACAATAATATAAAATGACTAATATGTTTTTGAAGTGTTTAGATTACACAAGTAACATCCTGATGTGGGTATGGGATTAGTGTCGGCCAAGGCCGTGGTTAGGGCAGATGTTTGTAGGGTTAATTCCGTGATGGCTCGCCTCTGCGACCATGCTCACAATAACGGAAGCCACATTATGGTCCTGGAGGCAGATTCAAAGAGGGAGAGGGGGTCGAATCAGGGCGAACGTGGATAAGCCTGTGAAAGTCGCCATGGAGGCGTGTTTGTTTCATTACCGTCGTCAAAGTGGTAACTTCATTGCATCTGATTGATTCAGTGGATGCTGCTGATAACTGTGCACTTGGTTTGCATCAAACGGGCAAACAACACAACAATGGCTGTTTAGCACGTTTTTTTTTTTCTTTTTTGTGGGTCCCAAAGCTAGATTGTGCTATGGGCCTAGCTAAAACGTAGGGTCAGATAATTAACGATTTTGGAATTGTTTTAATTGGCAATCTGACAGTAGCTATACAACACATTATGAGCTAACAATTACATCTGCTGTACCACAGTAGCCAGCTACCTACCCAGCACACGCAACTTTCTTCAACCTTGCACGACATTGCATAAATTGTATAAATTTGATAAATATTAGCCGCTGGGCTAAACAAATCCAATTAGAGCCCCCAGCTGTCTTTTTTCATCACCGTCACCAGGTACATTTAAATATCACTTAATTTCTTTTCATATGCTGCTGTTCTCCAGCCAAAAATATCACAGAAAAATTTTGCATATAGTCGTAGGTAAAATAAATTATTAAGTAATAAAACAAGAATAATAAATAGACTATGAATATTTTATCATAAGACCATTTTATCCAGGTGAAACAATGTCACAACAAAATCTTGCAGGAAATAAAATATTCAGTTGGAATTAAACTTTGCAGTCAATAATAATACTAATTACTATTTGACAGAGACTTTCAAGTTTAATGTGTTTCTGTAACTGAATGGAATTCCTGTAATTAGAACTGAATGCGTTAAATATTATAAAAGGACCTGTTCCAAACATTGCAATTTTACAGAGCATTATAAATCCACTGAAAATAATGTGGTAGGACATGCTGTACTCTGTGAATACCTCCCCGTCTGAAATCGCACAAACCTTACTTTAGGGGTGGGGGGGACTGGGATCCAATAGCTCTTTGGAGTCATAAACATCCAATCAACCCGGGTTAGTCTGTGACACCAGGGTGTAGGGTAAATATGTCAGGTTTGGTGGGGGGGGGGGTACTCTCAAACACAGAATCTGAGGCTTAGCGGAGACACTTCAGTCAAGCAACACAATTAGTCAAATCACACAAGTGGATGTAAAAAAAGAGAAAAAAAACATTCAGATATCTTGCTCAAGGTTACAACAGCAGAGGCGCCCAAAGGACTTCAACCAGCAACCCATGTATTTACTAACCCACTTTCCAACCGCTGTGCCACCTGGTGTTATAGCCACGTATGCCCATATATACGGCTAGCTACGAAGAGTGACCCAGAAAGCTGGCAGGGTGATTTATGTGTCCAACCCGCCTTCCTGAGCAGAGGAACTTTAATCTCAGCGAAAGTGCCCATTTAAACGAGGGCGGAAGGTATCCCGTAGCAGGGTTAAATGAGAATAATGCGGCCGCTAATTCCAAATGGGCGCCCATATCAACAGCGCCCCTCCCCGGCCTAAAGAATGCGTGAGTGAGACGGAGCCGGAGGGCGATCTGCGGAATTGGGAGACGACCGGGAGCGTGGTCGTGAAGAAAGGGAAGGACCCCAGCGAATCTCTATGGAGACACGCAAGTTGAAAGTTATCATGGATCGTCGTGAATGTGAGCTGCCTCAGTGATCCTTGGGTGTGATTGTGGCTCTGCTGTGATGCCCCTGATTGTGTATCACCCCACTGTCCTCAAAGGCTGCAAGGTCATGTCCCAGAAAGGGAAAAGCCATTGGACCATCACTCAAACAATGCAGCTTTGATGAAATTTTAATCTGTAATTATTTAACTTATATATGGATTCAGGACATCCCATCCAGGGTCTCCCTGGCACTATGTCCCATGTTATCTGGGACAAGGTCTCAGCTCACAGCAACCCAGTACTGGATAAGCAGTTATGGAAGATCCGAGGATGGATGGATGGATAGATATATTCATGTGTAAAAGGAGATTACTATAAGAGATTATAAGTTGGTTCATTTGCTAAATATTTTAACACATAATACAATACGACATATAAAAGTAGCTTTTGGACATTAAAGGCATTAAGTTAAGGGAGCACAGAAAAGCTGTCAGTTTTGAAATACACAGACGTTAACGTGCGTCTGGAGCAGGCCCATACTGCCAGCCAGAGATTCGTCGGCCCCTCCTGACTCCCCATGCCTGCCTGCAGGTGTGTCTTCCCCCCTTCCCACCCCCCCCCGTCTCTCCTCATATTTAATCAGCCATAACCCTCCCCCAAGACCAGCCGATGTACAGCAGCATCTTACACAGTGCACTTAAAGCCTGTTGGTCACCGGCACTGCCCCCCCCCCAACAGAAACCAAACAGTGAATGAGTATATCGAGTCCACGAGGCTGTCGATGCATCCCCATCGATGACGACAGACAAACGCGAGAGGAAGGACTGCAGCAGGGCAAGACAGCACATCTGTAAGAGGTCGAGAAACAACACATCAAAATGGTGAAATAAGAGCGTGGCAGACAGCTTACTCAGTGACCAAGGAGCCCTGACTCCACATGACACACAGAACAATGGTTCAGTGCCGAAGTTCTTTAGGTAATTGTCTTCCTGCACCATTACAGAGAACTGGGACTTAAGTGTTCATAAGCCTAACTTCATAGTGCCTATCTAAGAAAAATAGATCCCCCATCAGATTAATGAATTAATTGGAACACAAACTTGTGTCCAAAAGAACTACTTTCGTCTCACTAATGACTTTCTCACTAATTTAACTGACTTCAACAGTATTACCATAGTATTTACTTAGTAGCCAGTGAGCACTATTCATTTTCCGCGCCCTCAGCAGCACCGCCAGCTCCACACACCCACAGACCTTCTCGGCAAAGCTCCTCTGCGACATTGATGGCAATGTGCATCCTAATCTGCTGATTCCAGCGAGCTCAACGAAAGGAAAGGAAAAGAGAGCCCAAGGATGCGGATGCTAAAGTCAGCAGCTTGTCAGAGCTTAATAAACACGTCCTTAACGAGATATTTGCTGACTGCATGGGGGAAGAAAAAAAAAAACATACAGGAAGTGAAGTTAATTAAGGGAAAACCGGAACAAGGATCAATCAAAACCACAATCGTAGTTTTTTCCCCATTTGTTTGTGTTTTTTTTTATTGTGATTATGCAAAAATATGCTACAGCACACCTTAAAAGACACCAGAGTGAAAGGGAAACAAATCCAGGGGAAGGACCCAACTAATAACTATTGAGGGAAAGATATTTAGGGCGCGGGTGGTCAACGATGTCATGGATTCCAAGTAATTAGCCTGAAACCCAGGCGAACAGAAGAAGTCGTTACCAGGAGGAGAAATGACTTCCATTTTTAAACGATGACACATATCAGGAAGCAAAGCAGACTGTGACAGTCAGTGTTTATCGCTTACGCTGCCTCCGTCTGACCCTCGTTGTCGCGCACGGTGCTTCTCCGTGCACGTTTTCCAGCTGGATGCCTCTCCTGCTCAGGGGCAGCCAGACATTATCTGGCACGGCAGAGGTGGGAGAATGAGAGATTAATAATTCTAAGGAACTGGGGCAACATATTTTTTCGGTTTGTTTTTGGCAAACGCTGGTTGCATGCAGCAAATCAGATATTTGTCAGATGTCGCCCTTCCATCTAAAAAGGGGGTGGGGGGGGCAGCAGGGGTATGGGATCAGGGGTGAGACAGCTGGGGTATGAGATCGAGGGGCCGACGGCTGAGGTATGGGATCCGGGATGAGACAGCTGGGGTATGGGATCGAGGGTGAGACAACTGGAGCATGGGATTGGGGGTGAGACAGCTGGGGGTATAGTATCATGGGTGAGACAGCCGGGTTTGGGATTGAGGGTGAAACAGCTGGGGTATGAGATCAAACAAACATATAACACACACGAACATGCACATACTCTGGGCTGAGCCATGGGACACTGGCTTGGAGGGGAGGAATGGAGATTTCAGTTTGAGTTGGAGATTGGGGATGGATTTAACTGAAGCAAATGTTTAAAAAGATGCCCTTGGTCTTATGGAAGACTGGTCTGTGGAAACGTCCCCACAAAGCTCGCTTGCGCAACTGGGGCTGCAAGACCTGTTCCCCCACAGATACAGAAACACATTAAAGAAGAAACCGTGGCTTCTCTGAATATCTGAGACCAGCATTCAGGCCTGATGATGCCAGTTGCGGTCAAGCTGTTCGACCTCTTGAACACTCGGTCATCTGCGGCTGACTTTGATATAAAAAGCAAAAAGGATTGATCATCTCTCCCATCGTTCAAAGGTGGAGCACCCGGAATAGCATTGGCCAGCTTAATGATGCCATCTATTGGTACTCAAGAGTGCCCCCATTAAGCCGCCACCCCCATGCTCCCGGCAAACACGAGCTCCATGAGCCTGTGTGGTGCTCGCATCTCACAGCCACCGCCGCCTCTCACCGCTCCATCTGTCTCACGACTCCTCCGCAGGCTAATTATCCTAATCCCTAAATCCGACGGGGGCCGGAGCCCAGTGACATGCCACACTTGCCGGCATGCTGCCGTTTTACTGAGCGCTTAACGTGAAAATTAATTACCGCAGTTTGCCGGGGGGGGGGGGGGCTGAGGGGTGGCTCGGCGACGAGGGCCTGTAGCCGGAAGACGAGCCCTGTACCCCCACTATAGTTTCCCCGAATACAGGCCCCAGCAGGAGTACAGTATCCTGACCCAGCAGGCAGGAGGTCAGTGAGGGCAAATGAATCACACCGTATCATGACCTCGGAAATGAGTGTGGGGCCAGATTCCCTCTTCCTCACTGATTACTCTGCCTTCCGCTCCCACCTGTCTGATTACACCTCTGACCCTCACCAGCATGCCCGCCTCCTCACACCATGATGCTCGGATCGTGGTTTATCCAGTGCAGGATCAGAGGAACTGTCACCTAAAGCTGGCATTCTGGGAATGCTGTCACAGCTCAAGAGGCTTCGTGTCGACTAAAGGGGCAGTGTCGCCCCGTTATATCACCTCTCCGCCACTCGCCACAGCCCTTAAATGTGACACAGTCCAAACAAATCACGCGACACCCCATGCTGTAAATCTGTTTATTTAAAAATCTCCCTTCTGATTATCGACTTAGACAGCTGTCTGATCACAAATAGCAACTAAGCAGGGCAGCAACATCGTGAAAGCTACAGCCTCCGACGATGCAAAGTCGCATAGCGGTATCTCCTGCAGGTGGCCGCGTCCCTACAGCCTTGCCACGCTCGCTGAGCATGCTCTACGCCAAAGCTATCCCATTGCCATTTAAGATCCCCATTACTACAAAGGACATGGGAAATGAATCAGCATTATGGTAAGCGTCACCGGCTCAGAAAAATGATGTTGTTTCTAAACGAGGCATCCCGTCTCCGGGTCCTGACACCGGAACAGCATTCCGACGACTCCGGGTGCTTGATGTAAATGCCAATGGCGCGAGTGACGGCGCATCAGCGCCGCGATTAATCAAACAGCCAATGCTATGGCCTTTCATTGCCCTGTACACACCGAGGACATGGGGCATATGTGGGGTGTCGTGCCCTTTAAGTATAATATAAATATATGACATGCTGTACCTCATGGGATTTCCTGAGAGGACCAGTCATCATCCAGGGATTCTAGGGGTCCTGTCAGTCTCCTTGGCCAATCATATCACAGGCACACACTAATCATTTGCAGGACGGGAGCCAATCAAGCCCCAGGAACTCTGTCGGCTATTCCTGTATGAGTCCATCACAAAGGCTGACCACAGAAATAAAGATTAAACTCGTGCATGACAGATAAAGGTGTGGTATACTCAGAAGTAATGGCAGGCGATCATGAAACAAGGGAGACCCCTGGGGAGTGGAGGAGGAGCTCTCAGAGGAGCCCCACAGCGCTGATCATGTGGGCACCGATCACATGACATGTGGCATGGATCACATGACATGTGGCATGGATCACATGATGTGTAGCATCCATCATATGACATGCAGCACCATGCTGTGATGCATTGTCATCTTTCATAAGCTATGTGACTTGGACACGATGTGTGTCTGTGTGAGCTTCACTTCAGCGCTTCACAAACTCAAGAGCCACAAGCTCATCGTGAAGTACCTTCAAATGAGGCAGCTGGCAGGAAGACTGATTAATCCCTAGATGAACATAATGACACACATTAAAAGCTGCAATCCATAAATAGGCATTTTCTCTCATTAGGTCACTCTTAACATGAATATATCTACTGCATTTTTTAATGTGGGTAAAGCTATAGTTTTGTATTAAATCCATCCATCTAAGCCTGCACCTTAGCACAGGTACACCCTGAACAGGATGCAAGTCCCTTACAGGGCACACTGACTCACCTAACTGCACGTATTTGTACTAGTGGAGGAAATCTGCACAGCAAAGGAAGAGCATGTCAATTGCTGCAATGAACCCTAAGCTCTGCAGGTGTGCAGCAACACTCCCACTCCCTGTAACAGCCGTTGCTGCGGCCTTTCACTGACCCGTACACACTGAGGGTATGGGGCGCATATATATATATATATACATACATACACACACACACACACACACACACAATACATATGTATGCCAATTGGATCCCAAACAGACACTAATCATTTTCAGGATGGGAGCCCCAGGACATCCGCTGTGGTCTTCAAGCACGTTGCCTGGTAAAGCATGTAAATTCAGGACTCAGACCCTGGAGGTTTTTAGCTGCACTTCTGCTCATTGATGCACCATGCAATCCATTTAGAGCGGTGATCATGGTGTCAGGTGCAGTGTCAGTCAGGGTGCCAGTCACAGTGCCAGGGTATCAGTGAGGTGTCAGTCACAGTATCAGTCAGGGTATCAGTCGCAGTGTCACTGGATGTCAGTGAAGTATCAGTCACAGTGTCAGCCAGTATGTCAGTGAGATGGTAGTTGCAGTGTCAGTAGAGTGTCAGTCAGAGTTTCAGTGGCAGTGTCAGTCAGTGTGTCAGTTACAGTGTCAGAGTCAATGTCAGTTGCAGTGTCTTTGAGATGTCAATTATAGTGTCAGCCTGAGGTCCTAATGCCGACACACCTAGCTCTGCATCCTACATTGACGTGGGCTGGGGGGGGGGGGGGGCTGCCAAGGCAGGGGGGGGGGGAGGGCAGGGGGGGGG
>JAAGVU020000129.1:23781543-23792014 GCA_011763525.2 Mormyrus iriodes
CACGAGGGGTTACCCTTTTCCCCTACCCGCCCCTTTCCCTTCCGGGCCATAAATTTTTAAAAAAAAATGCCCCCTCCCCCAAAAAGGGGGTTTGCCAGGGGGGGGGGGGGGGGGGGGGCAGGGTGGGTGAGGCAGGGTAGGCGGTGTTTGGGGGTGGTGTCTTAAACTACAACATGCCTTGCTGCTCAGGATTCACAGCTACAGAGGGTCAGTGGCGCCGCCTCTGGGGGTTTTGGTGCGTGGCACTGCACTGCGCTGTGTCTTTGGCCATCCTCATTAGCTCCTCATGACTGCTGCTCTAATCGACACTCTTTTCCACCCACAGCCGCCCGTTATACTCATCAAAGATCCGATCGGCTGGCTCCCTCCCCTCTCTGCACTCAGGACAGGAAACCCATCTTGGAGACAGATACAAGCAGCAGCAGCTCCAGTTTGAACTTATGAATTTTTGGCAAAGAAATTCTTTGTTCACCAGCGAAAAGGCAAACAGACTGAAGTGCACTGACTCATCAGAAACACAAGGGCAACTCATATAAAGTAGAGCGTAGATACACAGAATACAGAAGGGCAAATCTACTGCAGTCATATAAGGTAGACTATAGATACATAGCATATAGAAAGGCAACCCTACTGCAGCCATATGAGGTTGTGTACATACACATGGTATAGAAAGGAAATTTTAAGGCAGTTATATATAGTTGTATGGATACATGGAATATAGAAAAGCAACTCTACTGCACACAAGGTTGCATATATACACAAACTCATATATAGAAAGGCAATCCTAAGTATAGATACTCACAATATAGAAAGGCAACTCTACTGCAGTCTTATAAAGTAGTATAGATATACGTTGTATAGAAAGGGAAGTCTAATGCAGTCATACAAGGTTGTGCAGGTAGACAGAGTACAGAAAGGCAACTCTACTGCAGCTATATGAGGTACACGGTATCCATCCATCCATCCATCCATTTTCTATAACCGCATATTCCATATGGGTCGTGGGGGGTCGGAAGCCTATCCCGGAGGCTGCAGGTGCAAGGCATTGAACAACCCAGGATGGGGCGCCAACCCATCACTGGGGTACACGGTATATACATAGTAAAGATTACGATAACTGTATTACAGTCAATAGGGTAAGGCAGTTAACTTCAATTACTGTTGATCACTGAAGACCAAGCCAGCATTTCTCTTTCTCATTAGTACAAAGCCTTGATTAGCACCTTATTACTGACCAAGACGGTCTGTAATTCAGGACCCATTTACTATCAGAAAATGGTTGGTCTAATGTTGAAGGGAAGCACAGTTTCAGCTGAAAACAGAGAAGCCTTGAGCTTGTGTTTGAAGAGTCTCAGTAATTGCTTTCTCTATTGCTTTCAGCCGCAGCAGGAAGGCAGTGGCTACTTCATGGACACACACCTGCTCCTATGCGATTGGCCGTCTGCCATGCGATCCGTGGGTCTGGGTACCTGCAGCTAGCAGCTTCCTGCGAGGTGCTAACATCCATGCTGTTCTGCCTCCGGGGGCAGAGAGGCAGCATGTCAAAGACCGTGACCTCGTAGTCTGAATGCCTGCGGTTAAAGTCCCAGGAGAACCCAAGCTGCAGTACCCCTACAGCAGAAGACACAGCCGGAATTTATCAAACAAAATTTCCAGTTGTATAACTCGCCAGAACAATGTGCTTTGGCTAAAAGGGTCCAGCCGGGACATCCAGTGTAAATGTCCAACAGGTGATGTCATGGGTGCGGCCCTCAATTTGCAGACTCACTTTGACTGTGACCACAGTTTACAGTTTGTTTATAGCAAACGGGCCCATTCTGTCTTTTTTGCATAATGTTATAATGCCTGGGGGGGGCAGTTATTTTGTATAAATTATGTAGTAATGTATTATAAAACAACCAGGCAAAGTACATTGACACAACTCTGTTGTGAAAGATGCTACATAAAAATAAATCAAATTGAATGGAATGTTATGGAGCAGTCTTGGACAATGTCACTGTGTGCATGTATGCAGGGTGACCAACAAACTCCCATCTGGGGCAGCGAGAGCGCCCCCTAGGGTATCATTGTTTGCCAACTACCCCAAAATCCCTGAATACTATACTCCTTTCCTGAGGCCCTTCGTCATTAAGAATCCACTGGATGGGAAAATTCTTCATCATGCTTTAAAATAAATACTCATGAGAATACTCATAAATTTCGCGTGGTGAAATTTGAAAAGGAAGTCTAGAGGAGCTAAAAACCAGGAACATCTGTATTTGAATCCTCTACATTCACATAATTTATCCAATTTACGGGAAATCTCCCCAGAAGAGTCCAGGCACTCACCATACAAACAAGCAACCACACAGGCACGCATGGACAACGGAATGGCGTGCCTAGCGCCCCCTTCCACAGGCAGCGTCTCGACATCCACCCGGCAGCTGCCGGCCCGCTTGTTCGGGGACTCACAACACGTCTCACCCGGAAGAGAAGCCAGTGACTCTCTAAAGTGCATTTCAGACAGATAGAATTACAGCCATCTACTGGGTCCTTTTTCGGGAGATACGGACAATGGGAATAATAACAGAGCACAGAGGAGATGGAATTGCATTTGCAAAAGCAGCCCCTGAGACTGGAATCGGGAAGGTGTTTGGAATAACGAGGCGTGAATCCCGCGGCTTTTCCAGGCCGCGGTGTCGCCTCTGTGTCTCAGATTGAATCCAGGCCTGATTTGGATTCCCCGGCTGTCCGACCCTTTATTTATTCATTGCTTTTCCACCATACGCACCATTAAAACCAATCATTCCTTTTCAATAACGCAACGGCACCGCCGCACCGCCGGATCGATTTCACGTCCCGGCATAAGACCTGCAGGCAGGGGAAAAGGTTTCTCTGACGAACCTGGAAAAAAATCAGCTGTGGTTTGGGGGCCTTTGGGAGAGGGGGGGACAATAAATATAGAAATACATAAAGAAATTCCGGTTTTACCTCACGATTTTCATTACGGTAGGCAGATGTAATGTCAGTGAGCTGTGACGATAAAATGTGCCCTGACACACTGCACTGGGCCCCCGCAGAACACGCCCCATTGACGTCACAGGAAACAGCAGGGATCATCTGGCCCGTCTGGGGGAGGGCCCACATGGGCACCCCCGCTGAGGTGTGGCAAACCTCACATTCGACATGGACTGGGAAAAAAAAATCAATGTTTAACTGGAGGAGGAAAAAATAACAGCAAACTGGCCTCCCTTAATAGGAAAAAATTGCCATTACACACCATTTTCTCAACGTTAAAAAAAAGAGAGAAGGTGCTGTTGTGAGGAAAAATGCTTTTCAGTTCTATATTTTTGGCATTATATCTTATTCATTTAGACAACCATAAATAAATCAGTATAAAAGCATAAAGGAGCCGGTGAACAGATTAACAGAGTGATTCAAAGGGTGCAGATAAGCAAAGGGACAGCTCCATAATCAGGCCCGACCCTCATCACGGCGCCGACGAGCCCACCGTGACCCACTGCTCCTTGCAGAAAGTACCACTAACCTGAACATGGAAGTGAGGCCTTTGTCAGTCTGCAAAGGGCAAGACAATCAGAACAGACCCCAGTGGTGTTTCTGAACACAAAGGGAAACTTTCCTCCTGGTTCAGAGCAGAGATTAAATGCAAAAACAGCCCTGGCAGCGTTACACAGAAGGCCTACTTTCGCAAGCGGATGACCGCGAGGCTATATTAAAGTCACGTCACCCACGACGGCCACAAAATCTGTGCCCCTCAGGACGGAGAGCAAAAGTAGGTTCTCGCAATGATTTTTGAGCGTGACGGGGGAACAGCACGTGAGTTTTGTCGTCCAGCTGTCATGTCCCCTCTCACAAACGACCTTTTTTTTTTTTATAAAGGCAGAACAGACATAGTTGGCCAAATGCACGCTTACACGGCAAGAATTTACCCATTAGATGAAGCAAAGAGAGACGAATGGAATACAAATTCCGCTTTCCATATTTGCTTTAGTTCCCGAACAGGGATTTATACTGCAGCGAGGAGCTTTTGCTAATTAAAATGAAATACCTTGACGGAATGGATCGACATGAACAAAAAATGTTTCATAATCACAAGAGACGCCCCCCCTCCCCCCACCCACCAAGTGTCTGATGAAAAAGCAACGAGGAAGTGAACGTTATCATCCAACTTCTGGGGTCTCATCCCATACTGGAAATGAGGATTAATTTATACGCACACCTGCGATCTGAGCTCGGCTAACTGGAGCACGCCCTGCTGTGTCCCGGGGGGTTTCGACACCATGGGGGAGCCCGGAGCGGTGAAAATGGAGATGGAGGCACAGCGCCAAGGAGGAGCAGAGCATGTCACCTCATCAAGCCGCTTCTGGATTCTTCTATTGCTGTTTTATTATTGGTGTCAGGGGATCCATGGGGGGAGACTGACCCAGGCCCAATGGCTTCGACTCCATGGGCTTTCACAAGCCCCAGGTAAATAAAGTGGGGGCCACCCGCCCACATCAATTAAGGCGTGTTGAGCCTCAGGACGAACTTCCTGAAGGAGGTGGAGGAGGCCTGGTCTGAGATCATTCTGAGGGGTTTAGATCAATGTTAAGCTGCTCCAAAGTATTCATACACGGTACTTTGTAAACTTTGGACATTCAAACATCGTCCTTCTCAAAATGTCACAATGTAAATACATGCTACTATTTAAGCTATTCAAATATTCATAGGACCACTGATGAACTGGCCTCCTAGTCAGCGTGGGGCCTCGCCTCACTCATGCGCTACACTGCTGGGATAGGCTCCAGGATTAGTCTTTAGAAAAACGTAAATATTCATCAGTGAGATGCCACACAATAACATCCACAATCAAAGCTATTCAAATATTTAAGCATTTTACCAGCTGAATTAACCAAAAATGTAGCATGATGCTAACGTCTGTTTAGCAAAGTGTGTCACTTCTGCTTGGAAACCCCCTCAAAGGTAACAGCAGGACTGTTCAGCTGACTGGGTGCAGAATTGGTGACTAACCACCCAGCTTCCATGGCCACCATCGCCAGCAGCGCCACCACTGCGATTAATGCCACACCAGACAGCTGTCAGAACATGTCAGAATGTGTCCCTGGAATCCAAAGCGACACGGAGACAAAACTGCTGATTTGCTGAACCAATCAAGCGATGAGATTAACATGTGTCGTATAAAGGGACGTGGCATGTCATGTAGGGCACTCAATTACCGCTACTCGATAAAAACGTACTTTACACCATAATTATAATCAGAATCATTTCTGCGCTCTCCTGGCCTGCATGAAGAGTGTCACCATGACATCATCCAAGCTAGATAGTTTGTTTTTTTTTGCACAGGGCAACAGGGTGATTGGAGTGTAACCCCTGTAAGCTGCGTAACACGAGTGCCACTGGCTGCTCTCTCATTTGTCTTCAGCCAATCCCTTTGCTGGCTCCTTAGCCAATCGGCTGAAACTGGAACTCGCCGCCAAAGTGGTACGGAGAATGAATCACACTCTGCCTCCTTGTATATAAACTCGGTTAACGGCATTACTTACTAAATCACATTCATTGAGCGCATGCTTTTGTCAAACACAATATATAATGTTTGGAAATGCTGGGTTAGCCAGGCCCTTTAACAATTTAACAAGGTCCTTGCTCACTGAGCTATCAATGATATCACTCCGCTAATCCAAGGATTTGAACCAACAACCCACAGATCACTGGTACATCAGCCTAACCTGCTGAGCCACTTTTTTACTAACATTTAAAACTATGTTAGCTTTGCGGCAATTATATGAAAGCATGTGTTCCAATCATGATTATACCTTCAGCTTAGAAGTTATAACATTCATCATGTACTGCCTCACTTTACTGAACATCCTGCCTGCTGCAGGTTTCATGTACAACACAAAGACTATATGCCCGTTAAATGGTAATAAAAAATAATTCAG
Source organism: Mormyrus iriodes (assembly GCA_011763525.2). NCBI lineage: Eukaryota > Metazoa > Chordata > Actinopteri > Osteoglossiformes > Mormyridae > Mormyrus > Mormyrus iriodes. The sequence goes on from JAAGVU020000129.1 coordinate 23,787,483, forward strand.
CCAAGGAGTGGCAGCTTAACAGTTACGAAAATGTCAGCCATTACCCTATAAACAGAAAAAAAAGTCCCAATTCTCCATAATGTAGCTCATCAGTCAGTCACTGTTTATCGTTTATTGTTTCACTAGTTTTTATTACGGTGGGGGAGCAAAGCGTAGCCCAACTGGATCAAAACTCCATAACCGTGATGACTGATACCTGTCTGCAACCGGACCGCGGCACACAGATGCACACGGATGCCACTATTGAAGACCCATTACCATCCCTTCACCTATATTACCCTGCCTTTTCATGGTTATGTGGGTCACAATGTAGTTTAAGCCCAATGAACATATGGAGAAGGAACCGCAAAACTAGCATAGTCCTCCTTAGGGAGCAGAAACAGGGCCTGAAATCAAGTCCCCTCTTGGTAAGCAAACCCCCCCCAATTCGCCCACCAAACAAGTAGTCTGGGTCAGCCAGCATACAGCATCACCCTCACAGATGCCAACCCCCGCCCCTCCTCTGCCTGTGCTGGACTGGCGTCCAGTCGGCTGCTGCCACACGTGCAAAGGGGAGTGTCCCCACCCCCTTCCCCTAACATTGGGGGAGACCTGCCACCCCTGACCCTCAAAGGTAATATCGCACTGGGATAATATAAAAAATAGCTTTAAACCGCACAGCGTGTGCATTGAGCTACCGTCAGCTATCATGTCGAATCTTGTTAATTTTGGAAAACTCTCCAGGTTCCGTCTGACAAACGTTCCCCCCCCCACACCTTTGCTACATAAAATCCTTTGGCACTGAAATGAAAAGGCATACAGCTTAAAGAAGCACCTGCCACTGTCCTCCAGGTCCTCATGCTAACACGCCAAGCGACATTAGTGGAGATTCAGACAGACATTTCCCAGAGTGCCGAGGCCTGTGCTTCAGCAGCCTCTCGTCGGCGCCGGCGACCCTGTTCGTTCACATTCAGAGCAGCGGACAGCGGAGGGCCTAAAAAACCCCCAGGAGATAACAGATGGATCAAAAATGCGGCAAAACCAGCCCCGATTGGTCCCTGCCCTTGGAGATAGACGTCAAAATTCATAAATAAAAGGAAGGTGCCAATGAAACAAAGGGGTGACCACACAGCGAGTGGAGCTACGAGAGCGGGCATTTCATTCCAGGTCGCTAATCCCCCCCCACAGAGATTCAGATGGTTATTGTCCCATAAACACTCTGCTGCTCTCTCCTCCGGCAGACAGGCCAACCTCTGGCACCGTTTGCCCTCTTTGGGACAAAAAATGGACAAATGAGGCCAGTGACAATAAAATGAGCCTCCACTCCTTTGCAGCGCCTATTAACCCTGGCTTAGCTTAGCTTAACATACCCACCAACTGGACAAAACATAAAAACAAACAATTTTTTTGTATGGCTCTGTAATAAACCCATATAGCAGACCGCGTCTGTTTAGTATAGATACTATTTATCCTGGATAAAAATTATTTCTACGGCCAAAAACCGAATTAGATGCTCATTTTAGATTTTTCCAGTGCGTTAAAAAGCGATTTCTTGATGAGCACAGAGCACACAGCTTTTTTTTTTTCCCTGTGTTGGGTTATGTGATTTTCTCACCAGAATCTTGGGTTTTCATCCTGAATTTTCATGGTTATTCTTAAGTTGATGGGTACCTAGGAGAGCTAAAGAAGCATGATAAAATCAGCCAGCAGCTTTAATTTTATAAATAGCATGGAAAAAGAGAAATATATTAACTAGTGTACAGATGAATTTTCCATCTGAATATACACATTGCACTCTTTTCTGGTATAAGAACCATGGAGTGATCCAAAATGGCTGCCACCAGTGGGATTGAAGGACTTGTGTGCGTCTTCTCAGGGAGGAATGTAGAGCATGTCAGTGCCATAAACACGATAAGAGAACAAATGAAAGGAGGGAATGAAAAAATGCTCATCAAAACAACACAGACAGATGAAGCTAATCTCTAAGTCTCCCTCTGCTTCTACATGCAAGCAGGGTTGTCTCAAATCACGTCTACGAACAGGCTGATTTTGAACACTGTTACTTGGCGAAAAGCAGTTTTCCTTGGCAAATAGGGGCCCTTCTGAGGGGCAGTCTGTCCGGATTCGGAGCCCCAGTGTCATTGTCCTTGCCACGTGTGATGCCACGCTACATTACCACATACTTTTCAGAAGGGCGTCCTAATGGAGGTTTGTAAGTGTAGTGACAGATCGTCACTCCAGATGCCCCTTGAGCCTCCCCAGCCTGTCAGAGTGCAGGGCAATTCACCAGCGGCACCTGGGAGTCTCCCAGTCCCAAAAAAATCCTCCCACGCCATCCCTGCAGGTTTTTGCTAATTTCCTGCCAGATGATAATTGGCACACCTCATCTGCTGAAAGTGGTAGATGTTGTCCCTATTTTGGCCATTTATTCATTCAGATTCTCAAAAGTCGTTTTAGGAAAAACTGCAAAATGTTGACCAGAAAAACCTTCTGCAGCCCCTGCTACCCACTCAGCTGGACACCATCATCTTGTAACATTTATTCGACCAAAGAGCAGGGCCTTACGGGGTGGGTGGGGGGGGGGGGGCAGCAGACAAGCCGGCCCCCCACCAATCAGGCCATGATTACGGGCCCCCATTCCCTGGCAGAAATCAAGGTGAGATGTGTCCCACCCCCAACCAGGGTCCGCAGGGGGGCCCAACGAATCAGCCAAAGGCGGAAAAGTCGCCTGTTTAATTGTCAGTGCATCTCTGCCAAGGCTACCTTAACCCTGTCAAACGGCCCACAGATGATGATCGGGATATCATGCTGATGGTGATGAGAACCACACGCCTAGAGAGCCTCAAATGCGGAAAAAAAACTCACACTCGAGGAGTCAGTACTGGCGATGGGTGCGGAACGGAACCCCCCTTAATTCTCAGCGCTGGGGAGGGATTACGACAGCATGCCCATGTTGAGGAGCATACTAGGGCTGCTGCTCAGAGAAGAGATGGACTTAGAAGCCCTACAAAGCCGATTCTGTTCCTTTGGAAGGGAGAATCGGGAGAAAGGGAACTCACGGTCCTCGTCGCTGCTGGGGGTGTGATAAAGCCTCTTTGTGAGCTCGCCGCCCCGAACGCAGCCGGGCCCAGGGCCTGACGCTCTTTTCAAGCCGCGCGGCGCTGTCTCCGTCCGGCCCGCCGTTGCCGTGGTGACCGGGTCGTCCTCTGCCAGGCCCCACTGAGCACACCAGGGGGGAGGGGGGGTCCCACAGCCCCCACTTCCCGTCCTATAATGGGCTTTCTTAAGGCCGTCGCTTTTTTTAAACCATGGCGTCTTTTAGGGCACCCCCCATCACTTTCCATAACCTGAAGAAACAGCCTGGGTGCGAGCCATGGGCATTAGTGCCAAGCAGTATGGATCTGGAGGGGAGGGGGGGAAAATGTAATTTAAGGTGAACAGAGATGGGTAGGATTGGCCTGTGAAACCAGGGAGGGATTCATAAATACCCATCAATCCAAGTGAACATTAACTGGAGCTGCCCTCCTCTATTTACGAACTTACGGGAAGAGGTTAGGGTCACGCTTCACCACATTTAGACCCAAGTGACTGGTAACTGAAGCAGAGTGCCAGGCTCAAGGTCAGCCCTGACGTCCACGTGTGAATCGAGCAGGCACACGCATATGCATTCACGCCCACCTGACTACATGGGCCAATCAGGAAAGCCACGCCCCATCGCCACGGCAGTGCCAAGGGATCTTAAAGCCAGACAACACCAATCAGATCAGAGACGTGATGATAAAAAGTATAAATACTTTGGTTGTGCTGCAGAAATCTTGCTTTAAATTTTTTTAGAGTGATATGAGATTCTTTCACTATTACTTTTAAGGTCAAAGTGTAAACAAAATGAATTACATTAGCTGGGTTTATCAGAGGCACTTTGAACAAGATTAGTTGGGGCTCCTTTGTAGTGGAGGCCTCTGGGCTTCAGCCTGGGTAACCCCCATGCCCCTGGGGAGAATACATTTGGAACATAGACAATACCGAACCCCCAGACTGACGTCACCTGGACGGGTTAAAAAGAGCCCCCTCGGATCGAGAGCCTGATCTACAGTCTGAAGAGTACCGCTGTATATCCTAAGCTGATCATCTCCATTCCCAGTACTCCCAGTATGAAAGTATTTTACTGTCCCCTCCTTTGCTCTCCAACACTAAAAGTTTTTAAAAGTCTTTTTTTATGTTTGCCTAACTGCCTCAAGTCCCATCACCATGAACACATCGTGCATCTCCAGACCTGTTCCATCTTCATCTGTGATCCTTCAGCTGGTCTATTGTGTTTCCTGAATGCATTGTTTTTTTTGACCTAATCTGTTATTTGTTGTCTAACACCTGCCTTATTAGGTTCTAACAATGTCTTTCAAACTCTTGCTCCAATGCTACTGTGAACTTGTAACTGACCAATCATTGGAGTCTAGCTGTACTTATACCTATTAGAGTCCTTGACAGCTGTATGCTTTTATGTCGCTTTGGACATTAGATAGATAGATAGATAGATAGATAGATAGATAGATAGA
>JAAGVU020000129.1:23815090-23828305 GCA_011763525.2 Mormyrus iriodes
AGCCTCCGGGATAGGCTCCGGACCCCCCGCGACCCGAAATGGAATAAGCGGTTCTGGAAAATGGATGGATGGATTTCAACTGATAAAAGGGATACGATAAGATTTTCAATTTGAAATGTAATTATATTAATGCAATAGAAGGCCACAGTATTCAAAGATACAGGTCAACAGAAAAGTTTAACATGGTCTTCAAATAAATACAGGCGCTCCTTGACTGACAGTGGGGTTACGTTCCGATGAATCCATCGTAACTGGAATATATCGCAAGTCAAATATGAATATATGATAAATAAATAAGTAAATAAAAAGCTATACTGTCACTGAATAAGTAAAATATAATTGCTGTAACTGAATACCAGCTACTGGAAGGTAAATACATAAATATAAGTTTATTTGGTAAATAACAGCAAAAAAAAAAAACATCATATGATACATTGATAAACACCATATGAGATGTTTTCTGATCACTACAGGGACTGGAAACGTGCAGCCATCACACAGCATCAGTAGAAAGTATCGTACAGCATATCGCCAGCCCAGGAAAAGGTCAAAATTCAAAGCTGACTACTGAACGTGCATCGCTATCACACTATCAGAAAATGTCATAAGTCGAAGTTGAAGTTTTTTGCTTGGCACTTAAGCCAAGCCTAGTTTGATTTTTCGAGTTGGCACGATAAGTATTTTTGCGCGAGAATGGTAAAAAAAAATAGGAGAAATCAAGATGCATGATGACAAATAATAATAGAATCACTGAAAAACAATTACAAAATTAAACTCATCGCATCATTGTTAATTGTGTTAGCTTGAGTCTCCTATTGTATTTTCAAAGACAATGTGCCTAAAGCTAAGCTTATTACCATGACAACAGTCACCATAACATTGAGTCCCATGCCCATATTCTGTCACACCTGGTCTACTGTCACTCTTTGTTATTCATAATTGGTCCAGAAAGTCTCAGAGTGAGTTACAACCGGTCAATGATCTTGGTGTTAGTCATTACTGGTCCAGCTGTTTCCTGTGTATTAGTCATAAGTGGTCCAGAATTATTTGTTAATCGTAATTGGCCCAAATTCTCTCTATGTGTCAGTCATTACTGGTCCAGATTGTCTGTCTCTTTGTTATCACTGATCTAGATCCCCTCTCTGCTTCAAGTAGCTGCTCCAAGCCCATCCAGTTCATATTCCACTTCATAGCCAGGCACTTGTCCTCTCTGTGGGTCTCTGAAAGGCTCCTTAATGATCCAAGTGGGATTTGGGGCTTTGGTAAATTATGTGCAGGATGTACACGGCAGCTGAGTTGGAACAGCATTAGGTTGCCGATGTAACGGTACACAGACACGCGGGCACCCAGAGTCCTGCCTTTCTCTCTGCACCCTGCATAGTTATTTCTACTGGAATCTCTGAGGTCACATGACACACTAAAATGGGAAAGGGAGGGGGGGGTCGTTTATCCGACGTGAAACAAGCAATTAAACATTTTACAGCCAGTCGGGGAGGGAGGTTTTATCTGATGTGCTGGAAGCTTAAGGGTGCCATCGGATTTCAGCGGCGTAGCTGAAAAATGCCACAATTAGCCAGAGACGGCTAGTTCAAATTAGAGCAGACTCTGAAACGGTGCCTCAAGAAGGCAGATGAGGGTGACGAGAGTGTGGATGCTAAACTGCCGTCCTTAGGGAGAGCGATCAGGGACACTAAAGCAATGCTGAGTATGTTAGGGATCGAGCCCATCATCCTGCACTCACTTCTCTAAACGAGCCGGGTAACACTGATCAAGGATCTGTATATGTGCGGTAAACACATGCAATTATAACAGTGTGTGTCTGATACCCTTGGGACAAGATATCTGTAGATGTATCAGGATGTAATAATAGATGTGTCAGGACTTTCATAACTTAACCAGCTGCTATTTTTCAGTCATTATTCTGATGCTATGTCAAGCAAAGTAATTCATTGTTGTATGTTTACGCAACTAGATGGCTTACTAGAGCACTTCAAGACAAGGGTCCAACTCAAGGGCATGACATCTGGACCACTATCTGCTGCGTGGGTGTCCTTTACACCCATTCCTCCATTACAATGACGTGAAACTTGTCATTGTGCTTAAAAAACCAGAGTAGAAGTATGTTTGATGGTCCACATCACATGTGCAAATCACACATTACTTGTGACCCAAACGTGTGGTGGGACAGACCTTTAGACCACATCCATCCACAGTATAGAACTATCCTGAAGGGCTGCTCTTATGAGGTCTTCTTAATGAATGTTCACAACAGGTCTGTGATTCAACCTGTAGTGCCTTATGAAGCATTAAGATAAACAGAATCAAAACAAGACCACTGTTATTTTTAAGTTCATATGTGGTGCTGAATGGGATTATCCTGTATCAAAACAGGTCTTTCTATGACAGATTGTAGCACCAGGTTGCCATTAAATTTTCAAAGAGAACTACAGTTAAGTTCAATTTTAATATGGAGTGTCTCTTCTGAAATTACTGTTTTTCTCCAGGCTGTCGACTGTGCCAGTTCCCTGACGGTAACTGTACGTATGCTTCCGTTCTTTGTTATTTTATTTTTGGTCACGTGGTAAAGAAGAACTTCGACATTTCCCTGAACGACAACGTATATTTTATCGGCTTTATTGATTTCTGGCGCATTCAGAGTTATTCGAAGGAAGAAAATCACTGTAATTACTTGAGGGAAAATAAGTTCAGTGATTTGACAAGAAAATTAGAGGGGCTTATGTAAGCAGTGATACATATTGAACCATGCCTTCGCAATTCGAATGCTCGCTGGACGGGCAAAATCTTGTTGTTCATGCTCAGAGAAAAAATAGAAACATTCACCGACCGCAAATTACGCGTTAATACCTCCACGGAGACTTTAATTAATTTCTCTGTAAGCATTAATTAATTCATGCATCTCAATTAAGATTTGTTTATCATTACCATAATTGATCAAATAAATGCATTAGCTTTTTATTGGTATGTATTTGCACATTTTAGTCTAAACTATAGAAAACTTTTTTTTAGCTTTATCTAGAAAACAGGTATAAAATATTTCAGTTAGAGGAGCAAAAGCTACGACTTAGCTAATGTCTGAATCTAAACGTTAAACTTCACGCATTGTGAATGCAGCTCGCGAGGCTCTTTATCTTTCCGGCTCTCGTGAGCGTCCAGATAGGCTCGCACGCTGCGGTCGGCACGAGCTTGTGACTTAGCGCGCATTTCACGTCCCGCGCGGTGTACCACGCGCGTCGCCCAGCCCGCGAGGAGGGGCCACGCTCGAATGCCTCTCCAAATTGGATCGCGCCGTAACAAATAGCAATGCAGATGAACCCCACGGAGACAAAAGCCTGAAATTCAGTCTTAACGCTCTTGGTAAGAGACTCTGTGCGAGTGTCACACACAATATGACTAATAGCAGCAAAACATGAATGAATTTACAAATAAAACCATAACCATAGATTAAGTACATGTATATGTAATGTGCTTTATGGAAACGAGATTTTTTTTTATAATAACTGCAAATCACAGTTCTTTCGAGGACTCCTGGCTGGAAAGTTGTGGTTTCTATGGCAACCCTTCCTGAAGCGTGTAAAACAACAGAGGCTGCGAGCGATCGAGCCTGCCCCCACCGCCGTTTGAAAGGACCCAACATGCTCTGCAGCCATCCAACTCCAGAAAAGTACTGTATTTCTAAACAGCACTTGATGGAGATTTGAAATGTTGTCAACGAGAAATTTTCACGCCAGAATCACAAAAACGTCTTTTGCCTGTGAATCTGCCTGTACTAACGTGAATGGAGATAACGGACAAAGCTGAAATGGCTGGTCTTTTGTCCATAACGTATAAACGTATTCTGCTGTGGTCTATGGTTGCCCTGGACATCTTGAGAAGTTAACTACAGTATTCCATCTGCTTAGTCACTTTTTTTGCGAGCTTATTTGTTCTTTTTTATTTCATGCTAACACAATCAAAACTTTGAAAAGACAAGAAGAGTTTTTATTGCAAAACCAAACGATTGAAAAAAAAAGACAATGTCCTAGTTAATATTCAACCCCCTAGCCAAGGACAGCACCTTGTTTCAGCAATTACAGCTGCCAGTCTGCTGGGGCCTTCCTTGCATCAGTGTACCCAGCCATCTTGGCGGTGAGGCTTGGTCACAGTGTTCAGTGCGGGATTTGCCTGTTTATCCGTCCCCAGTCTGCCGCCTCCACGCGCTGCAGCAGTGATATTGTTACCCTGTGGTGTGTACGCTGTCATTTGCAGAATGCACTGTGCCTTTCTGCTCTGTGTAGATTTTTATTCAGCTACAGTATTGTGCAAAAGTCTTAGGCAGTCAAAGAAAATGAGGTTTAAATGGTCTTCATGATGGTGTAAAACTGTGATATTATGTCTATGAAAATGCACCAGCTTAGCCATTTCAAAACCTCCTGTAAAGTCACCCCTGTATTTGCAGCAACCATCCAATGCACCCATGAATTTATGATTTTATCACTAGCACGCCAAGTTTGGTTAATCAATACCCCATTGAATTAACCAATTAAGTTAATGAATTAATCAATCTGGTCGTGATATTTAATTTATACTTGGATTGGTTGAGCTGCCCCAGAGGAGAGGTTTGGGAACTGAAGTGGTGTTCATCTAGACATCCAACAAGATATCAGTAGCTTTCTGGAGCAAAGAAGAATTTCATTGGAGTTTTTATTGTGTTTCTGTTAGTTTCCATGTGTTCTAATATCAAATAGTTTTTTGCAAATATACACTTACTACCCAGATAGATAGCTTTAATCATTTTTTGATGGCCTAAGACTTTTGCATAAGATTGTATTTCATTGCCTTCCTCCAAATTCCATTTCAGTCTTTTTGCACATAGACAGACTTCCCTTTCCCACAGTTACTCTTGGCTTCTATTCTGAGCTTGTACGCCCAAAAACAAGAAGACTCTGTGTGTTGCTGTTCATTCTCCTTCTCTAAACATTACTGTTTACATTACACACTCGCTGTCAGACATCCTGTAGGCTTGATCATTTTCACCATGGTCTTTGACTTTAATTTTCCACCCAGTTGTGGGGAACATCAATCTTCCGAAAATGCTTATCCAGCACTGGGTCACCAGGTGGCTGGGGGTTCAGCACCATGGACAGTACCCTGCTAAATTTCACATTACAGCAGGAACTAAGAATGTATAGCTGTCAGCTCAACAGCCAAGAAGGTTACAAACAGGCTTTACAAACAGGTAAGTCTTCCAGTGTTTATGCTTTTTTTCAGTCATGTTTTTGCAGTGCATGGCTTAGCCAGTCACGATTCCATGCCTGTGATCAGAAGGTCAGTTCAAATCCTAGGGTTGGCAAAGCGATTCCACCACTGGGCCCCTAAGCAAGGTCCTTAACCCTCAATTGCTCCATGGACTGTCTTATCATGCCCACTCTAAACATGTACATCACTTTGGATAAAAGCATCCGATAATAAACTGTGAAAGTTAAGTACCATACCTATTAATTCCATCACCCCTACTGGGATTAGAACCTGCTGCCTTCTCGGTACAAAGCCATGCCCTTCTTTACTATAGGCATCCATCCATTTTCCACTTGTCCTATGCAGGGATGTGGGAGCCCAGAGTATATCCCAGGAGCCACGAGCCTGAGGTAACCCAGGATGGGGTGCCAGCCCATCACAGGGTACTTGCTCCATTTTCCTGGTTCAGTAAATTAGTAAATTGGGTTTGAGCGTATCCCTCCCCGGACTTGCCATCTCTGGGGACATTTCGTGCTGCAGGCTGTGTCGCCCCTGTTTGACAGACCCTTTAGAGCAGGGCCAGTTGTGCTGGCTGATGCAGCACTGCTGTGTTGTTGCAGGGGATGCCTGAGCCATGCATTGATGGTTCTTCCTCAGCTCCTGTGCCATGCATTGCAGCTGCCACACATCACTTCAGATTGTGCAAGTCATCAGACTTCTGTGCGTCCGTTCTCCGTTTGCACAGCCCGTGCCTGCATGGTGGAGTCCCACATTGGGGAGGGAGTAGTGGATGTTTCCAAGGTCCATGGCAAATTTGCTGTGTTTGACACAATTCTGCAGCGGCCTTGTCAGACAGGGGATATGCCACTCGCCCCTAGCGAAATCCAATGAAACAATGTTTTGCAGAATGAATGATGTGGGCTAACAAAACTTTGGAAGGATGTACAGTACCAGTCAAAAGCTTGGACATATCTACCCATAGAAAGGATTATTTGTATTATTCTCTATATGAATAATCATAAAGACATCAAAAAAAAAAATTACATGTATGGAATTATGCACAAAAAAGTATTTAACAAAAAAAAATCATTTGTTTTGGGGGGGGGCAGCTCTGTGGGTTGGGACTCAGAAGGTTTCTGGTTCAAATCCTGTGGTCAGCAGAGTGATCCCACCATTGGACCATTGGGCCCTCGAGCAAGGCCCTTCACTCCAATTGCTCTAGGAACTGGCTGACCCTACTGTCTCCTCCAGTTTCATGAGGAGGCCTCTTGAGATGTTTTTACAGCTGTTCTGTAGGAGGTCCCACATATGCTGAGCACTCATTGGGTGCTTTTCCTTCACTCTCTGGTCAAACTCCTCCAAAACCATTTCTACTGTGTTTAGGTCATGTGGCCAGGTCATATTATTCAACAGTATCAGTCTTCTTTGTAGGCAGCCTGGCATGTCCAAGCTTTTGACTGATACTGTAAAGTAAAGTATTGGTCAATGAGGATGAATCCCTTTGTGAAAAATAATCCTGGCTGTTTTTGTGTCTATCTTGTCTGTCTATCACAATCTGTCAGTGTCTCTGTGTTTAGCTGCAGTAGCAGATGTGATGATGTGGCAGATTCCCAGCGTTATACTTCCGAGAGTGGGGGCGTGGAGAGTTGGCTGCCCCCTGGCCCATAGGGACATACACAGAGCTGTGCTCACCGTCACCCCCTGCCCTGACGCGGGCCTTCTGCAATCATCCAGATCCACACTAGCTGTGTTTCCCGGTCTCCGTACAGTTCTGTTTTAGCCTTATTATTTGTGCCTTACCCGGACCACAGCCAGACCTGAACTTTGAGGCACATTTTAATGGCTGTTTTATGACTGTTTCCTGCAGCCTGATTTAAATAAATCCAGCTTACAGTTGTACCCTGCATTTATGCAAAATATTAAAATTAGGATTTTACCATGACTATACAATTTACAAATAATAATTTTAACAGCCTATATTTCATTCTTAGCCTGTGCAATTTTCATGTTACGTTTGAAAGCAGGGTGTTTATTTACTGGCATTTTCCCAGGTTATTACACATGTTCCTATTACCGCCAGCCCCGTCCTTATTTAAAAAGTGAGCCCACAGCTGGTCAGTGGTCATATCTCTGCCGAACAGCTGTCCTCCAGCTGACTGGTGGATGGAGGGCAATCCTCAAAGCCAGAACAGCAGCCCAGGCTATGGCTGGAGGAAACTTTCCTTTTCAGGAAGCGTTGGTATCCACCTGACTTTGGTAACAGAAGTTACACCTTATATTTTTTTATATTTTACTTATTTCAGAAGAAGCGTTTGTCCTAAGCAACAGTCTGTGCTCAGGGTCCCAACTGCGAAATGACAAAGCTGACTCTGGATTTAAACCAGCAACCTTCTGGTTACAGGCATAGCATCCTAACCCGCTGAGCACCACACCACCTCCAGAAACTCAGATGAAAGTTGGGATGCGGGCTCCAAATTTCCAGGTGCCCTCGTCCTAACAGTCACTCTTTTTTGTCTTCCCCCCAAAACCAACTTTTCCTTGTTTGGTCAACACCCGCTTTTTTCCCCTTAACAAGCCCGACCTTCTCCAGTCAATTTTGCTGTCCCAATCTGAGGTGCCTGCAAGCCCAGTGGACCTAGTGCTTAGCCACAATGCATTATCACAATGGATGGCGAGGGAGTTGACACACAGAAAGACAAAGATAAGTGCACGGCTCCCACCCGGTTTGGATATTTTTGCCAAGGCTAGGCCTGTGGACGCTCACCTGAGCATGGTGCCTCCACAGCCAGACAGATAAGGGATCAGCTCACCGGCAGCTTGCCAGGGAAGGCACAGGGAATTGCAGTGCATTCCTGCTCCTGCTAGAGTCCCGTCAGGATGCGATTCTCTGAGTCCAGGAGCAGCTGCTTATACTACAAACACAAGCAAACATTCAATGAGGGGGACTAGCGTGATGGACAGCAAGCCTCAGAAAGACGACTTACAGCAAAGAACCATACAAACTCATCCGGTGTCATTAGCCATCAGATTATATACTTTACACTCCAGCTGACATGTGCTGAAACTTATTTTGAGCACAGAGACCACCCCACAGACCCCCCCCCCCACCACCAACACCCAACATTTATAGCGCTGAAAGTGTCAAAAGATTAATTTCTTTTGAGAACTCCAGCAATGAAATGATGAGTCAAAGGATTGTGGAGTTTTTTTACTGTATAAAGCTGTTGATGAACTAGGGTTACTAAGGAGAGTCAGAGGAGCCAATAGGATGCTGACTCAACTAAGGCAAACATGTCACTGGGCCACTCTGATAAAAAAATGCAAGTTTGTTGTGAAATATATACACCATTTATAACAAAATAAGCAGTAACTGAATAATCATAAACTGAAAAATAAGTAGAAGAGCTTGAGGATTTACAGTGAGTTTAAAAACAGATGAGCATATTGCATATCAGGTCTTTGCTCCTTTTCGGTGTGCAGTGTGTCTAGATAACGCTTTCTACCTACAGGGGGCAGGCACCTGAGAACAGAGCTTAGGACCTGCAGCTCCTCCTACTGTTTCCTGACAATGAGTCATCCAGCAAGCATCATAAACTAGGCAGGATTTGTCTCTGACCAAGGTTTCTGCCCACTAAAGTCAAGGAGGTTTCAGAAAACCTGGGTTTCTGTAGAAAAACGACCAACTTTCAGCAGAGTAGGCCAGAGAAACAGCGTCTTGGAACATTCCGGCCACATCTGACCGAGTTGATGCTTCGCCCTGGGCTGTTCTCGCTGCCCCAAAGTTCCAGTGGTCCAGTAGGTTCAGGAGGTGAGTGTGTGCCCTTCTTATTTGTGAAAGTTTGACAGCCATTCAGCAGATATGTGTGGCTGCGTTTATGTGAAATGACAGAGCACACTGAAGCGTTCTGCGATACCGTATGAAGAAGTACAGCCATCCAGGCCTGTTAAAAAAAGACAGAGTGCAAATTTCTGACTGTAGAACGGCCCCCCAAGGCAGCGGCGGTGCCCATGGAAGAGACCATTTATCTGTCGTGACATATTTCCCTGGGCTACGCGGTGCACTAAGTGACAGCGCGGCTCGACCATCCACGGCAGCACAACGGGTACGTTTCTCAGGGAGCTGTGATTCATGGGAAATGGTAATATAGAGCCCCAGCTACAGAGGGGGCACTTTAGAAAGACAGATAATTCTGAGAGGATTTGTAATATTGGATATAGGATATTGGATCAACGGATGAGGTCATGGGACCTGACTTTTCAGATTTACCTTAAGAAAAATCCGGAAGTTAGGTCAGTCGCATCACGAGTTAATCTTACCACTAACAGGCACATAATTTCCCGTACGTCCTTTGTGCCCGCGATGCCTTGAACACGTTGCCTGTGAGTCCTGATTTAAAGTGACACCCTGAGTCCCCCCGACTCTGTACTTCCAGGTGATTAAAGGTGAAATTGAATTAAGGTGAAACCATGAGGCGGCCCACGCATCGGGAGCGGTCATTAACGGTCTCGTCCCAGAATGAAACACGGAGGCCTCAATTTGCTCCTCTCACTAACCGGGGAAAAAAACCTTCATCAGATGGATGTGATATTCTGATTCTGCACTGCTGGGCAAACCTGACGGTGAGTCTTAAAGTTGGTCAGGAAGTATGAAAATGTATTGGGCAGTTGATTTTAGTTTAGATAAGTTGAGCAGAGCGTGATGACAAATGGGGAGGGGGGGTGGTAAACAGCAGGGGCTAATTTTTTGTCACAGTTTTAGCCCACAGCTCTACACCCTACAGTGCTGCCTCTGCCCCCCCTAACCAAAGCTCACCCCAGGCTGAACAGTGTGAGTGGAAATCTCTCTGCCATTTGCTTGACAGATTTACGTCCATTATTTAATCCAATCCACCATGCTAGGGGGGTGGGTGATTTTAAATCAGGGGTGCCGGTGGGGGGAGGGGCAGTTGGGGTGTTGTTCATCAATTGATTTATCCACACTTTCAGAGCCAAGGTCACTGAATGGGATGCTGTTCGAGAAGGTCAAGCAGGACCAAACAATTATAGAAATAACCTTTGCGGGCGGCACCATGGAACTTTGTGGAGTGGAAGACCAGGGAGGGATAGAGGCCCTTGCAAATTAAAATAAGCCAAAAAAAATAAATTATACCGAGGCAATTGGATCCAAAGTCCCTTTAAGAAAACCTAAATACAGCAAAAGAACTTGACTAGCTACCACAAGCCAAAAACCCCACAGCAAGTGCAGTGACTCCTTCCTCCTGCTTCCCTGCTCTCTCCTCCTCTCTCAGTCTGCCCAGCTGACCCTATATGAGGCATAACAAGCCAATTACTGCAATCAGGGCCAGCTGGACTTTATTGACAGAAGAGGCTGGCAATCGATCGCCATGGGAACGCCAGAAGAGCATCCAAGCCCACCCTGTCCCATGTTATTTGCTTGTTCACGTGGCCCCCTCCAGCAGCATGCAAGCACTGATGCCGACGCCCAGAAATTTCTGCTCTGAAAGTCCCTGCCAAGCAAAAAAGAAAAAAAGTTACACTAATGTCCACACTCATTTAGGAGATGGAAAGGAAAAATTATCCGGCCTGCCCGGTGGTAATTTGTATTTCCATTTCGTGCTGTTCCAGTGTTCGGCTGGCTTTTTTTTTTGGTTGCTTGTTTGAAAGCTTCCTCCATTAAGTTGGACATGAACCTTAGCCGGTGGGTGAATCGGGAATGTCACGCAGAGCACGAAGACCGGGAAACAGGAGGAGAAAAAATCAGGTACATCTCCCCCGGCTCTATAATCCTTAGATTACTGTTCGCTCGCAGGCCAGCTATTCCCACGCAGGTCAACTTGAGCTTCACTTCTAATCTCTTTGGTCCCAGCTGCCCAGGAATTGATTTTAAGATCCGCTAAATCAATTACCTCGCTATCGAGGACCTTGGTACCAGGAGAATTACCCCTCCACATTGGTATCCCCCCAATACACACAAATCCACAAGCTTTCATGGACACGTGGTAGGTTTCCCAGAGCAAAGGTCATCCCAGGTATCGATTCCCATGGCTCTTCCGCCTGCGCCCATATTTAAAAACACCTCCCTGCTCCTGCCGGCCTGCATATTGGTGATGATTTCCACCCGAGGACTGATGAGATGAGACAGCTGAACCCACCAATCAGGACCGCTGTAATATTTGTTCTCCAGTGGAGTTAGTGCAATGACAGGTGTCGTAACATGTGAAATGTCACCTGTGCACCAGTAGTGCTCCAATTGTGAATTTTTATGAAGTTTTTATTCTATCACATAAATCATGCAACAGATCAAAGGAGCATGGAGGATTCTGCAGCTGCATTAACGCCCCTCCCAAATGCCAACATATTAATTTTTCTGAGACAGCAATAAAGCACCATATTGCAATGCCTAAAGTTGACAACTGAAGAGCAAATTTCCCAAACTCACTCAGTCTGTTTCTTGCTGATGAGACCATTGCCTTAAGGTCAGACTTCCTCATCATATGTCACAGTATTGGGAATTAAGTTCACTGAGCCCTCATGTAATCCAAAAACTTAACTTTCATTGCATTGCATTGCAAAGTCCACAGAAATTTTCTTGAAAACATTTCCTGTAGATTGAGTGAGTTCTGGAAATTTGCATTTCAAACTGGGCTGGATGTCTTTAATTTGGTCTCACGGCACCTTTCTCTTCGCAGAGTTCACATTTCCTCTGTGCACTGTGGGGTTAGTAGCCCCCCCCCCACACACACATACAGGGAATGAGAGAGAGGTAGCCGGTGAGATTGAGAGCATAACAGAAAGAGGCTAATATTTTAAAATTGATACACAAAAAAAGACTAAGGTTGCAGACAAAGGCTTATTGCTGAAGCGTATGTGTTGAACCCATGGCAGACTCTAATTAAAAGAACATAAGCCATCTGAGTTCACACCCCATCCTTATTACTTTGATAGCATTGCATTATCCATGAGCTGACCGTCTGATTCGATCATCTGAGTAGGTAAAGCGTAGTAATTTTCCTGAAAACTGATACACAGTAAATAGTAATGTGGGTGCCCTGTTGTTGCCTCATATACTTCTGAAAATGAACCGGCACGGTGTAATTTGGTAAACGTAGTGCATCACGGGTGTGCTGGCCAGGAACCAGCAACGCCCACCTCAGAGCAAAAGGGGCAGGGGGGGATTCGCTACATCGTGAAGCTTTATGGTCTGTCACGCGATCCTGCTCTGCCTCTCCTGCCGGCAGGTCGTTACAGCTGCAGAAATAATTGCCGCTTACTGCCAATTAAACTAACAAGTTCAAAAACACCCCAGAGGACTGTACCCAGCATGTCAACCTGTGGGGAAGGTGGGGCGGGGGCAAAAGCATCCCAAAACCTTTGCGGGGGCTGGCAACTGAAGTCTTTCCAAGGCAGCCCCCATGGGACAAAGAAGGACCCATGACTCAGTGCGTTTTCCAGAAGCTTCCGCATGCTAAAACACAAACTCGACTTCTTTGTTGAACTAAACAGTACAATGAGGTTACGGTGCTCGTTAAACGAGGCTGGTACTCACCTAGAGCAGCTTGTCCTGGATAGCGCGTGCCAAAGTTACAACCGATTCTCTGGCAGAGCCCCACAGAAGCACATTTTGCATCATTTTGTAGGATTCCCCAGTTACAGGCTGAGTAAGAGTCAAAAAAGGGGCCATTTCTTTTGACAGACGTTTACTGGGGACCTAGTTTCCAACTCCACTGGTATTCAGGCCTGACAGTCCCCCTATGTTTTAGCCTGACTGTCTCCCCATGTTCAGGCCTGGCAGTCACCCCATGTTCAGGCCTGGCAGTCACCCCATGTTCAGCCCTGACAGTCCCCCTGTGATCAGGCCTGACAGTCACCCCATGTTCAGGCCTGACAGTACCCCCGTGTTCAGGCCTGGCAGTCACCCCATGTTCAGCCCTGACAGTCCCCCTGTGATCAGGCCTGACAGTCACCCCATGTTCAGGCCTG
>JAAGVU020000129.1:23830521-23849675 GCA_011763525.2 Mormyrus iriodes
CCGGGATAGGCTCCGGACCCCCCGCGACCCATATGGAATAAGCGGTTATAGAAAATGGATGGATGGATGGATGGATAATCATATGAGGGTGGGAACCTTAGCAGCGCACAACATGTGGCTTTGCGTTCTGGCCGCTACGTCCTTTGTTTGCTTCCCTCCCCTTCCCTGTTCCAGTTCTGCGTTTCCCGTTTTCCGGCAGAGGACATGGCGTGCTAAAAATAGCCCAGGCGACACTAAAAATAATAAGAAGGCAGCAGTTTTTGTCAAGGCAGCGCCAGGATTGCGAAAAAAGCACACGAGGATTTCTCGCATGGGAACGAGGGGGATATCTACATATGCAAATACTACGGGGGGTTGAGACCAAAGATGGTGATTCCGCAGACCCCCGAGGCCGCTCTGCTCTGGGGCAGATGAGCCGCCATGGTGGATTCTCCTCCTCGACATTCCCAATGTCGCAGTTGACATTGTTCTCCTGGGCTCATTCGGACAAGGTGTGAGGATGAACCCTCGTTCCCCCCACGCGCTCGCTCACTATCTCTCTCTCTCTCTCTCTTCCCCTATTTCTCTCTCCTTCTTCTTTCTCAGCACAGTCTTCCCTCCCTAACCATTACCCTCCCACAACTAAGATAAGCTTCCGCAGCCAAGACTTCACTGAGGTCAGGTCGGTACACAGACACCTACAGAATCTCTCAGTGCTCCTTCTTCTCCTCAGGGGCCATAGATTTTACTCGGTATTGAACGAATATTAATACTACTGCTGCATTTCAAAATTCAATACATGCTACTTGCAAAATTCATCCATGGATATTAATAACTTAACAAAATCCAAATAATGCAGTAGTAAACAGAATATTAATACATATCATTTCCTTGAGATGAAACTCTCCCAGATTTTGCTTCCAAGCCCAACTGAAGCAAATCACGACCAGCATAGCAGTCATGCAAGCGTATCCTTCCACCTCAAGTGCACGTTCACCATCGCACAAGGACCATGGAGAAAGGAGGGTCATCTGTGTTTGTAGTGTGCCAGATTCAGACACTCACAAAGGCAGCATTGTGTCAGTGTGCACCTGGCTGAAAAGCCACTTACAGCTTTGTGCTCTGGACAAAAGCATCGTGCCCACACCAGGCTTCAGCCCATCAATAATGGCTAGACACCAGCGCAGATCCAAAGTTCTGGGAATGCTGTCAATTCTGAACTTCTGTGAAACAACTTTCACATAACTGCCAATAGATTTCTAAGTATAAGAAAATCATGACTGCCCTTTTCTTATGCCAGGCCGAAAAGGAGTTTTCTCATCTTGTGCCGTTAATTAGTCTCTTAAATATTGGTGTAGTCTCTGCAGAAATTTATGTTCACCCTGCATCAGGTGAACAGGAAGTATCTTAAACCACTGCACTAGATATACAGAAAGTGTCATAATAGCATGCTCCTAGTAACAAGAAAGTCTTGTTTCATTGTACTCCATATTTTAATTTTGTAAGGACTGCAATAGATGAAACTACCACAGTTTACATAATGTGCAAGGCTCTCCGAGGAACCAGCTATCATATCCGGGTCACAACCTCGCTGTCATGCTGCAAGGCAAAGAAGTCTCCCCACAGTTCATCCCAGTGCCACTACATTAACCTCATCTGTGTCTCCTTTACTAAATAATGTAGAGGGATTATTCAAATTTATCATGATTAATTAATACATTTGTGCAAGATATTGCTGTTTTTCAAGAATTACTGAGATTCATTAACTAAGGACTTTTTAAATCAACTCTGGCTTCATGTTTGTGGACTTTGCATCTTCCATATTCCCTTGGGATTCCTCCTCCACTCCACAGAGATGCGGTCAGGTGAAATCAGGTGAATTTGCTCTTTATATCATGGGAAGGATCAATACTTACAACAGCCACTGCACTGGATAAGAGGTTATGGATGATAGTTGGCTGGACATACACTGGATAGATGCTGATTATAGACCTCAGAATGAAGCCTAATTAAAACTTGTGTATATTAAGCCACTAAGTGTGTTTATAAAAATAAATTTCATGCCATTGGTCATTTTAAGGATGCAAGCAAAAATATAATCAAACCGCAAACTATAGGTTAAAATAATTATTCAGAAGCCTGGGAAGCTGGCTTGGTTCTTTTTTTTGTTTTGTGGAACAGATGTCCCAGCGGTGTAGAGTAAGTGTACTTAATTAAGCACTGCTTGCAGTGGCTGGAATTTGATGTACATACATTAGCATTTACTGAAATAGTGGTGTCAGAGTTGGGGGAGATATGATACACGACATACTGTATAGTACACTTACTTATGTGGCAGATCCAAAGAGACATACTACTGAGAGACCAGAGTCAGCCATTCCCTGGAAGAATTGGGGGATAGGAACTTTGCTCAAGTGGTGGTCTAACAGTAAAATCACTGACATGGGGTTTGAGCCAGCAACCTTCTGATAATGGGCACGGCGCCCAAACCTTCTAATCCATACACCCTGCCCATTTAGATGTGCTATAAGACCTCTACTGTATTACCACACCAGTTACCAGTTATCTAATGTTAAAGGGAAACCTTTGCCCTTCTCCCTGACTCGACCCCCCCCTCCAAGCTTTGGCACAGTGGCAGTGGGGTTGCAACCCTACCGGCCTCACTCACGCAGCAGCCACACCCCACCCCCCCTTTACCCATCCGGCCCTTTCACAACACAAAGCAGGAAACGGAATGAGACATCAATCGACAATAAAGGTCAGGTATACAGCTAACCCCTCCCAAAGGCTGGCTATGGGGGGCTTTAATCGGGGGTATTTCAGCTTTGGCTGGTTGTGTAAACAGATGGAGGGGCGACTGTGCCATTCCAGTGAGCGCCTGGAAAGAGCTTCAAAAAAATGTCACTTTCCGTGTCAAAACAGAGGTGTGTGAATCGTCTCAGATAATCCATCTTTTCACGACCATCAGCTGATTTTCAGCTAAGAAACTCAAACATATAGGCCGGGTGGCTGGTGGGGGGGGGTATTGTGAGTCAGTTACCAGTGTAAAATCAGCTTTTATCGTAAGTTCATTTGAAATGCAAAGTCGAGTGGCAGATGCAGCCCAGCTGCTCTCGGAGGGCATTAGCATCGAAAGGTTTACTGAGAGACATCGCACCCCACCCCGAGTCCAGTCTCTGACTTTTATAGGTACCAAGCTCTCAGAAAGCACCTGGTGCTCAATGACTGGCATTGTCTGTACTTGAGCTCCAAACCCAGTGCAGGGAAATTGCCTCATTGAGACCTACAGGGTAAAGGGCTTTTAGCCATGCATACCATTTCTAAAAAATCAGATGTCGTGGAATCAAGGAAAAATACCCCTGTAGGTTATTAGGTTATTATGATCAAACAAAAAAACTAAGATTAAGCTATCGCAGGCTTTGTACCCTGGCCTGGTTCAGGTGCCTTTCCAATACGAGGAAGGAACCTCGCGACCACGGGGTCGCCTCTGGAATACCGAAAGATGGCAGGGAGCTTGCTACTGCTGCTCCAAACGCCGCCCTCATAATGGTGAATCATATCCACCCCCCCTCCTCACGGAGTGACCCACGGGATTTCAAGAAGTCAGCTGTGCACATGGGTTTCACACAGAGCAAGAAATGGACACAGCTGGAGGAAAAGGAGCAGGGAAGGGGGAATAATAATATTAAATTGCAGCACGTGGGGGATTCGCTAGTAATCAAAGATGTGACGTCAGATGGAAGGTTCTGGAAGGATCTAGAAAAACCTAGTATGAATCATTCCAAGATCCAAGATTGTAATACCGTGGTGTTTTATCCACAGCCCTCCTGTGTGTGTCTGATGTGAAGCCTGCCTGCCTGCCTGCATTTCTCTCTCTCTCGCTCTGTCTCTCTCCTGGTGGATTCCTTCAGTTACCCTTCAAACTGCTTATCGTGAGTCGTGGATGTGTTCATGAGTCGGGGTGGGTTGGGTTGGTGGGGGGGGCAGAGTGTTCCTGACACCATCAAGCTTGATCTTTACTGCACTGGTGTCTGGCACCCATCAGACAAAAAAACTGGCATTTACAGGCTGACGGTAAAAGGCAGAAGGTACTCCTGTGCCCGTAAACAGACAAACATACATCCACACTCAGAATGTCCCGCTGAGAAATGTCACTCGTAAAAAGATATGCAAGGGAAGAGAATTTAAACGGGAAGCTTATACTGAATGCAGATCAGAAGATTACACATAAAAATTTGAAAGCACCCCCCCTCCTTTTTCAGTACATGGTAACAATCATAAACATCATTTTATACTTCAACTGTGGGATTCAGGACCGGACTGCATGATGAGGTTTGCATTCATTTGTCGAGAAATTTAATTCCTACATTGAATACAGATTTATCCAACTAATCTGCCAACTAAGTTCTGCGTGAGAGTTAACTGTTTACAAGTTTGATTACTGGGGCTCAAGTGACTCCTACATTTGCAAACGAGTAGACTGACTCGGGCCCCTGAAAATAAAGCATTTTGATTCAGTTAGGCAGTCAGCACGCCAGCAGTTTGCCCTGAACGTCCTCCTGGCGCACTGTAAGGGACAGACATGACCATGATCTGTTTTGATCTACCTGGTCCAGTCGAGAACCACTGATTGGCCTCCACTCTTGGGCCAATTGCTTATATCTTCCTGCCACACTGACAGTCACTCTCTTCCAACAACCCCCCCCCCCCCATTTTCCAGACTATGAACTTGGGGGTGAGCGGGTTAATGTGCTGACTGGCACTTTCCTGACTGTCAGGACTAATCAGCGTTAGGGAAGTTAATGGAGAACACAGAACCTATTTAAAAGCTACATTTACCACTCGGCTGCTTCTATTACATTTTGTAATTTCCAGGTGTCACTTTCCCCCCATACACGTCCGTCTTAATGCTCCCCCAAGCAGCCTCTGATTAGTCAGACTTCACTACTTTCCGAAATCCAGATCCTGACATCACAGCCCCCTCCCCCACTAGGGCAGGGGGGATCACAGGATGGGGACGGCTTTCCCAGTATCTACAAGACACCCCCTCGCCTCTTTCTGTGTGAATCGTTTTGGGACAGACTGTTGATGCAACGACAGAATAACGTTATTAGAACAATGAAGACAAATGTGATAGATGATGTTATCAAGCGGGAACTGTAATGCTGAGCGGTAATATTCACCTCCTAGTATGATAAACAGGCAGTTTATCAAACATTATTATCCCAATAAAATCAGTAATGTCAAATAGGACAACAGGTAAACAGAGATTGAATAACATGTCAACTTTTCACTAACAGAAGGTCATGATGTGAGCCGGGCTGCATGATGGCAGCGCCCTGGGATGGTGTGGGTGGAGTCTGTACGTTCTCCTCGTGACATAAGAGTTTCCAATGGGTACTCTAATGTGCCCCCATAGTCCAGAAGAACGCTGTTAGGCAGTAAACTGCCAAATTGTGTGTGTGCCCTGAAGTGCACTGGTTTCCCATCCAGGGTGTTCCCCACAGATAATTTTGTTACATTTAGTTAGGAGATGCTTTTATCTATGGCGAAAAACTTTTTTTTGAGAAAGCAGGGTCACAAATTCCCTGTTGCAGTTGATGGTTAAGGGCTTTGCTCAGGAGCCTATCAGTAAAATAACTCGTCAACTCTGGGATTTGAGCATGCAACCTTCCGATCACAGGGTCACACACCGCCTGGGTTACCTCTGACCTTCTAATGGTTAAGCGGTTTAACGATGGATGGCTTCAAGCTGAGTGTCTAACTAGCTATTTGGTATCCCAGTTATGTTGAATAAACTGAAAGTGCGCTTCCATTAGCTGGTACTTGGACTCCACTCTTTAATAAGCTGTTATGAATCCTGGGGCAGCATTATCTCAGGTCGCTGTATGCATCTGTATGGATGGTATGACAAAGAAGCCCACTTGACTTGATTTGATGTGAAGTGGGTAAAGTAATCCCCATTCCTAATTCACTAAGACGGACGGAGGTTTCCGCGAGGTTGGCGAGATGCGTGTCTAATTTCTGTCACATGACTATATTATTGTTTTATCATTTTTATAGCAGCAACAGAGCAATAAAATGTGGGCGGGGGCGGGTGTGCAGCTCGCAGGAAGAGCAGTGTCACACGGGGAATAAAACACAAGGCTTATTGCAGTTTGTGTCCTTTTCAAGTATTACTTTGGCGGGGGGGGGGAGCATTGCCATTGCATTGGGGGGAGCATTGCCAATGCCATTGCAATGCAGCACACACAGCCGATAATGGGGTGTGATGTAACCCAGCTCAGGTTGGGAGTTACTCGAAAAGAAGAAACAATGTCCACACAGAAGACTGGAACGCAAGTGACACAAATCAAAGACAACGGGGACGGTCGCCTGCCAAGGGGGACAAAGACACCTTATTATTAAGAAGAATAGCATTCAGGGTGTGTGAGTGTGCCCTGCGATGGGTTGGCTCCCTATCCTGGGTTGTTCCCTGCCTTGTGCCCATAGCCTCTGGGATAGGCTCCGGACCCACCACAATCCTGAATAGGATAAATTGTTACAAAAAAATGGATGGATGGATGGATGGATTCAGTCAGCTCACATGGCAATGAAACTGTATGTAGAGAATCAGCAGGATAACGGTGAGCTCCAGTCCGCAGTGGGGCCGTGGTCTCAGGTATGATTCCCCTGGAAAATTCTTCACGTTAAATTTATTAGAAACCACAACAAACATTATGAGCAAAGCAAACTCGCCCCATGTGACACTGGCGAGAGAATGTTACTGAATTAATTTCAGATGAATTTCTCAAAATAAAAGGACTCCATGAGAAAATAATTGAAGCAGCTTTGAGTTGTGACGTTGCCTCAAAGCAATAAATATTTTTTTCCTGAAATCAGCAGGGGTTAGCAAATCAGGGTAAAGCCTTTAGGATATGTAAAATAAAAAACGACCTGTAATATGGGAGCAGATCTATATTTCATCACGCTTAATGAAATCTGAAACCTTGTGTCTACATAAACAATTTCTGGCCATACTGCTTCCAAGCCGTTTCCTGTTTTTACACAGTTTGCTACACTTTATGGAATTCCAGCTCCATCCATCAATATGGAACAGGCTGGTGGTGATCGGGTTGGAGCTGGTCGCCACTCCTGTGCCACACAGTCCCCCCTCTGCATTCCATGCCAAGGCCTGGCACCCAGTGTCCGCCAGTAGCCCCTGACGGGATTACTGTCACCGCTCGCTGAGGAGAGAGAGCCGTGCGGCGTGCGGTGGGAAGCGGGCGGCGTGCCGGGGCCGAGGGAAACGGAGCACGCGCCGGCCCTAATCTCGTTCTGTGTGTCTTCCATTAATCCTTTTATCCTCTCACCAGCAAGGTGGACTTTGGCACGGTTGCTCCTGCCTTCACTTGCCCGCGTTTCCAGCCCGCCCCCCCCACCCTGTCTCCCGGTCAGAGCCCGCTGCGATATTAAGCGCACTGAATGTCAGGGATTTTATGAGCATCTGTCTCTGCGGTCTGCGGGTTGGAACCACACCCACCGGAGAGCTTAAACGTGCGATAGCAGTCGGTGGTCTATGGGCGTTGCCGAGCAGCAAACAAAACAGGGATTCATGCATAGTTTGGGATGGCATGGTAGACTCCAGGGGCAATTCTAGAATCTTTCAAAGGTGGAGGGGCCTTAGAGGGGCCATAATTCATGCAGAGGGGGAAACCTTATCATTAGCCAATGATATGCTTTGAATCAGTGAGTGACAGGAGAGGGAACACTCTGGGGACCAATCAGCTTTCAGCTGGTGGTTGTTTGCACCTGTAGCCCCACCCATGTATGCATCCCTGTTAGACGTGGCTTTCACTTCATTTCACTAAGGTTTAGTCCTGGTGGGATGGCGAATTAAAACACGTGATGTGAGGAATGTGACTTCTGGGTACAGGAGTGGAAATGAGAGGAACAAAAGCAAAAGGGGCTGTGATGGGATAAAAATTTCAGTATCACTGCATGTGAGAGGAAAACAGGCCTCATGGCAATGGATTTAAGAGGCAGGTGAAGTGAATGATTAAGCTTGTCACCCCATCAGGGCTAAAAGTGACTGTGTCGACACATGTTGTGTTGAATTATTATATCAACGTAGAGTTATGAGTTATTATATTACATAGTTTCACTCTGTCCAGTGGAATCCGGTCCAGCTTTTTTACAGCTTCTGTTTGTAGCTGGAAATCAATTTCAGATCAGAATTTGTTACATTTAATTAATTTCCCAAAACACCTTCGGTACACAATGTAAAGCTAAATAAAATGATACTTGAGATTGAATTTGTTGAATTAATGCTGCCTATCTTATTGCCAGTAGCCAGTATCAACCTAACTGTACCTAACGCTAACAGTAATGACATTAAGGTTTAACCATGCAAACCATGGTGCCTAAACAAGAGGTTCAGTCCTAATGGCTGAGGAATGATTAACATTGACTCATAGCCAGTTAGTCAGAGGGACTCTGTGGACAGGAAATCACCCTCATATGTACACATTGTGATCCTCCTTCACATTCTCATCACAGTGCTCCTTTAAGCAGAAAAACTAACAAATATCTCACTGTCGGAGTCGTGCATTAAACATTCCCGAACGGCTTAGTCCCTGTCAACGCTGAGCCAGTGAAGATTCCAGTGTCAGAGATCAATCCCCGGATCCGCTAACCGGAAAGCAGAAGCTCCTTTAGCTTGGTCAAAAACTGGAGATGGCATCCGTCGCCGTTATCGGCAGCCATGCACACACAGAATGTCATGTACGGCCCTTAACATTAACAGAACATTGCTGCATCTATCAGATTAGAGCACTCATGATTCATACTTTATCTTGTTTAGCTTGAGTTCTGAAAAAGAAAAAAACATTCCCCCAGCAGTCAAAATCACAGGCATTACACTGACGCACAGAAATGTGCTTACAGGGAGACTTAACACAGAGCATATAATGTTTCTTTTTACACTTAAACAACTTATAGTATGAATCAGCTAAGAGACAGCTAACGGAAAAAATGTACCCACTAATTCCCCGCAAGGTTTACATTGAAGAAAATGTGTCCTGGGGTTTTTCTGAGGTAACGGCATGTAAGCAGTCATATTTCTGCATGAGCTTCACCTCTATGAGAAATCCTGGTTTATGCTGCTGACAGATTCTGGTGGAGGAGACATTAATGATCAGAGGTGAACAGTAACGAAGTAAAACTACTTCACACTTATACTATTTACAAGTACTTTTTTGGGAGCGTCAGTTTACTTGAGTATTTACATTTTTGTAAACTTTCACTTTTGTTTCACTATCTAGCTAAAATAATTTTTCCATTAATTTCCTTGACACCTTTTCATTACTCACCACAAAATAAATTCTGATGAACAAAATGCGATGCTTTGATAAAAATGGAAGTTTCCGTTTCCGAGCAGAATTCTCATTTGACAAATCTGTATATTCTTGCCATCAAAGAGAAGGGTCTAGACATGTGTTTCTCAATCGAGTCGTCAGGGACCCTCCCAGACAGTCCCTCCCAACTCCCAGCCAATCAAGAACAACAAATACCTGGTACGGGTGTGTTAGGGGGTGGGAGAGAGCAAAAATGTGAATCTGGCTGTCTCTGAGGACTGGATTGGGAAACACTGGTCTTGAATTGATTTCCATAAACCATATGATGTTAGCTCCTAGATTCACAGAAAAAGTAGGTAGAAGAGTGAAGGTTGCCTGAGGTAAGATTTGTGTCTAGACGTTTCCATTAGGCTCCTGAGAATATGTCCAGATATTTTCCACATATGCTTTCCCCCTCACAAAGTAGTCTAGTAGACGGTACCACAGTCAAAAAGAAATCTGTTACACCAACAAAGGTGACAAGGTCGACCTTGACGACAGAATCAGCAGCGCCCCCCGGCTGCAGTAGTGCCGCTGCCATGCCTGTGCCGGCTGCTGCAAATGTTGGTGGTCACCCGTGGCCTTATATGCGACAAATGTTCTCTCATGCAGGCGTGAAAGATTCTTCATATGGATTGAAGTGCCTCCCGTACTTTCTGAAAGATATGGAAATACTGGCATTTAAAAACTCACTATCTGACATGACTGCCAGGTGGTTGAGTCTGTCTTGGCACGTGACGTTTCTCAGCAGACGAAAAGCACCGAAGGAGCTGCGGTCGCTTCCTGGGATGGTCGGTGCTGCCTAAAACACAGACTTCAGAGCTGGGAACACGACGGCAGCGAGAGCCTGGTCTACACCGACCTCCTCAGGGCTGGGTTCTCCCTCTTCTTTTATAGGAGCTCCTTTGTCTACAGATGAATACTGTGATGTATCTAAGGGTGGGTAGCAGCGTGAATTCCCTTCACGAGATCTGCTCCAATGCCCGAAAACTGACTCTCATGCTCATGTGTCACACATACTGTACAAATGACAATCATCATTAATCATCCTTTCACTTCTGCTGTTGCCTTGGGCCAACAGAAGGCTCTGCAATATTATTTGTATCACATAAGGCCTTTGCTATCCCATATAACTCTGCAGCACTAGGATCTGTGCAGAGTTCTTTTAAGGCAGTCATAGACTGCTGCTCTGTACTGCATTGCTTGGCCCATGTCTATAATTTCTCGCTGCAGGTATTCGAGGGGAGCGCGCCAGAGATGTCTGAATTGTAGTCCAATTGTAGTCCAGTGGGCAACAATTAACATGATCATAGGAGCTGGTCTATTGTACCTCTGAAAGTTTCGCTAAAAACATCCGAGGATTAAGCCTTGTGAACCCACCTTCCAGAGAGATTCCAAAAACCAGTGACCATTCTGAGATAGGGCTGTTTTGTGATATAGTCATTTTGAATGATGAGAGATGAACTCGAATGACAGGCCACACACCAAGGCTCTCCATAAACTCTCCTGTCAGGTGTCAGCTGCCCCCAGGTCCTAATGGCTGACCCAGGCCTCTTTATAGCCCTTCCTGTGAGCTGATCTCTATTTCATGTATATGAATATACCCACTAGCTGCTCACACCCAAGAAACTGCGTATTTTTTTGGTTCCTCCCCACCTCTGTCCCAAATAAAGTCCTAGTTCCTTCGTCCTGCTCCAGTGTCACGAGATTCTGTTTGCCATCCTGCTAGAGTAAGTCTTACAAAAATGCAAAAATGTTTATTAACGTTAAGGAGAGAGCAATATAAAACTGAATTTAGCTTTCGACCCAAGACTGCAACACTGAAATATTACTAGCACACTAATGTTTGAATAGTAACTATGAGTTTTATAAAAATGCTTTTAATGCTAGATGCTAACATTTAAACCATTTCACTTGGAATTTCACCTCCTTCCGCGGCCATCGGGCCACACATTCTGCAGAGGAGCCGCAGCTCTGAGGTTGCTGGGGCCCCCCCCCCGGCCTCTCTCACACTGCAGAGGGTGGCAGCCACTGAAGTCACACGTTCCTTGTTGCACCCTCTCAGAGTAGGCTCTCTTAAAGCTTTCCTGTTGGAGATTTTGGGCTGCCCAGAAATAAAATCATGCTAGGCAAGGTAATTGAGCAAGTTACAGAAAATGAAATGAAATGTGTGGTGTTTAGCCTGCCCACTAGTCCCTGCATTCACATTGCATAACATCTGCAGTTTATCTCGCACAAACCTTCATTCCACTTTGTCTAGTGTCATGTAATGTCCAGCCAGTTATACGGAGGAGAACACTGTTAGTTCCTTGGTTTGGGGTTTAAGTCCTGACCCCGCCTTTAGTGTTCCTTTGATTATCTCCCCATTTAGTGCATGTTTCTGCAGGGTACACCAGTTCCTTCCTGCAGCCCAAAAACAGGCAGATATATGGACTGGCATCTCTTTAATCGCCTTACTACATGATTGCGTGAGTCTGTGCCCTGCAACGGACTGGTGTCTTCTTCAGGGTGTCCACTGGATATACCGGATTAGTGGCTAGAAGATGAAAACGGGCCCCATCCCTGATTTTATTTAGGGTGTAGTATTTAAAAATACTGCTCAAGCCACTTAGCCTATTAAGACCCCTGATATTTATTGGATAAGCTTCTTAGATCAAGTCGTCTAAGCAGTAATCTCATCCATCTTCCATAACTGCTAATCCAGCACAGGGTTGTGACGAACCCGGCACCCATCTCAGGAAGCACAGGGCATGGGACACCCTGGATGGGACAGCAGTCCTTCACAGAGCCCAGGTACACACTATGGAAAATTCAGAGTCACTAGTGCTCCTAAATGCATGATCTCGGACTGTGGAAAGACTATACAGCCTGCACATGCATATCACCCTCTTTGGTCAGCAAGCCAATGCTGCTTGGTGATCCCTCCACCATGCGAGTAGCCTCACTCCAAACTGTTCTCTTGTGTGCTTCCCCAAAGGTGAAATAAGCTGCCAAAGCAAATGCAGCTGTCAGATCTTCAAGAAATGCCTCAAGATCCACCCGTTCCAGGAATAGCTCTACTAGCCTGATGCTACTCTGCGCTTCCTGAATGTATTTAATGTTACACTTTCTGCTGACTGAAGAGTAGTCTAATAAGTTTCTTGCTTTGTTGGAAGTTGTTGTGTAGCTCTTGCTCCAAAACTTCACACCTGTACCTGGGCATTCATCGCAAGCTCAGCCTAGCCACACTTATGCCGAGTCGACTGCTTGACAGCCTTATGCTTGCAATGCGCTTTTTGTCTCACTTGTACATTGCTTTGCACACAAGCATTTGCTAAATAAAATAAATGTAAATGCACTCAGAGGTGGGGGCAGGAATCTGACTCAAATCCCTGGAAGTGTGAGTTGACCCGCTAAGCCAAGGTGCCACCCAAGTAGGTCATCTTAAAATAAGATAAGGAGTGACAACAATGAAGGACTTTCTGTACTTGATTATACTTAATTCTTTTCATAACATAATGTGCCAAAAAGTAGGAAGCCATAAAGTTGAAGGGCAGTCCCCCAATCCAATAACAGGTGAATGTTTAATTATCACAGGAGATTATAAAATCTGCAATCCTTTGCAAAATAAGGTTCCTCGATGTGTCGACAACAAGGGACAAAAAAGCCAGAGTGCTCATTTCTGCAGATGTTCGATCGGGGCCACTGTGGCTCCCTTCCACAAACACAGCACTTTCTCCGTGACGAGCATACTGGGCACCTACCTGGGGAGAGCGAGCCCCAGGGGCCTTAAAAACACACCTGTACTTGGTTTCAGAGCTTGTAGCAATGTCACGGATAACATGTGCTTCTGCTTAACAGTGTCACTGCACAACAAGAAGCTCGACAGAATAACACAACCACATGGTTTCTTAAACACAAGGGTGGAGCCTCCCACTCTATGATGTCACCAAAAGGCTGTTTTCATGCTAATTGCATCTACAGGGCCTCCCTTTAAAAGCCTTTACACATCCTTTTAGCCTCAAGCTCTTATGTCTCAAGTGATCCTCTGTAAGGTTGTTGGGCATGAATTTGGTGGTGTGAAGTCAGGTGACAAACTCCTTTCACCTATCAGGTGTCAAAAAATAATGCTCTTCTCTCTCTCTAGGCCTCCTACCACACATTCAGCCCAAGTGTGGAAGTTCTTCCCAGAGCTCAATGTCAGTCTTGCTGTCCCAGCCTGTTGCTTCTTTTTTCTCCTTCAGTTTGATGTCCTAAACTCCTAAACCAGCTCCGGTAAGGAGCACAGACAGCGCAAAAATGCGGAATGAATGATAGAGGGGTAGGAGGGAGCAAGAACATGGACTGTCTTGGGAGTCTCCGAGGGCTGGGTTACAAAACACTCCCCTAAATAAAGTCCTACTCCTTCCTCCAGGTGAATCCATGTTGCATGTATCTGTCCCCCATTTGAACCAAAGCAGTTCCTATGGCCTCAGAAAAGCGTGGCCTCATCTATGACTTATAACTCCTGTGAATCAATTTCCAACAATGATTAACCACCTTCTGTAGACGCCATTCCCAAGCCGACCCACCTCGATGCTGAAATCAGCGTGTCATTAAAAATAATCATTTGATTTTGTGAGTGAGTTGGTGTTTCTCCTGCTTAAAAACTCCACAGCCAGTCTGGATAACGGTTTCCATCATGCTGTGGGTTGAGGTAACACCACGCAGTGGTTGTGATTGCTTTTGTTTATTCTGAGCTCTTAATTTATTAATTGAAGCAATTAATTGGGTAGCAAATTATGATTCAGCTGCCAGTAAAGTGCTAATTCTATTTCAATGGATGTTCTTAAAGCTGCAAGATTCTAAATGACCAGACTTAAGCAGCTCTTCGAGGAATAGTTTATTTTTGCATATAAGACAACAGGACTTAACTAGAAAAAAAGTCAATAAAGACAGGCCAAATAGAGTAATTGTAATTAGCAATACAGACTTTATATGAAGCTCGTCGTCATGCATTTGGGCCAGAAGATGGCACAGCGGTTAAGGAACACTGCTGAAGTAAAATACCCAGCTCTATAAACCAGTAAAATTCCATTGCAATTTTCAGCAGTGCCCTGGTCAATTAAATATAAAAAGGTTATACAAAGCATGCACGCTCAGGCAATACTGACTTGCAAAAAAACGCATTAAACATTCTCTTTATGATGTTTCTGCAGGTAACGTGAACCAAGCTCTCAGTGCCCCTTAACCACATTTTTCAGAAAGGCAGACGCTTCAGACACAATCCCCCGAGTCACCTCCCTCCTCAAGACCAAAACACACAAACCTATTCAATTTTGTTTCCATTATCACATAAATCCACTACACCATCATTATTGCGTTTTCTACTCTCAATACCGCATATCTACACAGAGTGCAGAAGAGTGACAGGGAACAAAAGCGCGTTAACGATAAAGTCGCATCAATCACACGGATCACGCACGGAATAACCAAGGATTTATGAAGGATCAACAGGTACGGTGGCAGCCTCATGCCCCAAGGGCTGTGGCTCTAGCCCACCGCATCTAGCTGTGAGCAGAACTTGTGTGTTTTCCCTACATTACACTCCTATATGCTTCAATGCTCCAAAACCACTCTAAGTACTAGATGACCCGATGGAGTAAGGGGCCATAGAAAAATAAATGGGTTGGTTTCTTAAAGAGAAAAATGATTTCATGGAAGCTTGAGAGTGGCAGGAACTTTTTAGCAGTATTTTAGCAATGTGGTGACAGGAAACAATAGAACTTTTATGGACCTAGAAAGCTGTGAGCCTTTCGTCAGTGTGAGCGTGGAATTGCTTGTGATAGGTTGAGAAGTTTATCTGGTCACAAGCATGCAGAGGTCACATGAGGGCAGGGTCAGAATTTAAGCTTTTCTGTCATTTCCCTTTTGTGCGAGGTGGCATAAAATCCATACAGTGCCCGTCCCCCCCCGTTTCCTTTCTCAACCTTGAAAGAAAAGTAACCGTGTTAAGAACTTTCAGCAATAAAACATCTAGCTGAGATATTGCATTATAAAGTTAGTTAAAAGAAATCTAGATGTTATCCTTTGATAAGCTGTAGTGAGGGCACCAGTAAAGGAACTACACATTGACCTGTTCCATCTGTTTCCCTGGGGACTAAAAAGGAGGTCACACACATTCAACAGCCATGGGCACCCACTGGCATGACATATGGGGTTAGAAAAAAAAATTACGGCCACTGGAACAGTGGTTAGTCTTCCATGGCTATGCCATCCTCCCCCCTCACTCCCACCCACACCTGCACCGAAGCAGATGGTTCAAAAAAATCCAAGAAAGGAAATCCAAGGGGGATCAGGAAATCTCAGAAACAAGCTGGCATTCAGCCTCTCCTTTCCAGACCCAGTGCTTACTTGATTGAGCCTCCATTGCTCTTGCAGGGTCAAAATTAAATGCATTTTGGGCGCCAGAATGAGGATGTGTTCTACCTATTATGAGTTAAAGACACAGCAATTAAATGCAGTCAGAAATTATCCTGATGCTGGCAATTAGTGTCCGCGAGCAACGTGGCTGGGAATCACGTCATGCCATTCTGTGACATCAATGGTCTACCCAATTTCATTCCAGGCTGCTCTGTTTTAATGATTCTGCCATAAACGAGCTTGGTTAAGGAATCTCCTACCACCTTTTGCAATTAACTTTAATTATATGAATGCCTTTTGTTTTGAGGGCATAGTGAGACTGATGGTGAACAATCATTCGTAAAGATGCTGGTGATACATATATCTGACCTGCCTCGACAGATTCAGTTACTTTTTTTTAATTATTCTGTCCATCCATGTTCCATAACCGTTTATGCAGAACTGGGTCACAATGAGTCTGAAGTATATCACAGGCAGGACATGGCGTGAGGCAGTGGATGCCCAGCAGGGGGTGCTAGTCCATCTTGGCTCTTTTATAAATAGTTATACCAAAAAAATATTATGAACCCATACAGCCACGTTAAATAAACATACTGTTGTGCTTAATAAACATATATAAATGTATTATGCAAAAAAGGTGGAAAAAAAATAAAGGACAAAATCCTGAACTGAAAGTTAGATTCCTGCTCATTGGGGCACCATGTGCAGGAAGTTTTGTTAATATTTAACAATCTGTGTTAACAGCCACTCTGGGTGAGTAACTTTCACGGGCTGTTCGCTGCCAGGAATTTTGGGCTTCTCTGTGCTGACACAGTAACTCACACCCCTGTTCTGATATAATAAGTCACATACCTGTGGTGTTACAGTAAACCCCACCATTTTTTCTGTGCGGACACAGTAATTCACACCCTTGTGTTGACGCGGTAACTCACAAGCCTCTGTTGATACCATAAGTTTTTCCTGCATTGACACAGTGACTGATACCCCTGTGTTGACACAGTGACTGATACCCCTGTGTTGACACAGTGACTGATACCCCTGTGTTGACACAATAATTCACACGCCTGTGTTGACACAGTGATGAAAAAAATAGCAATCTACCCTCTATTTTTTCCCAAGGCTGGGTCATTCCTCACAGAGAACTGTTGCAAATTAGGGTCCTGCTTCCCCTCTGTCTGCCATTCAGCTCAGGTCCCGGCAGCGACACGGTCTGTCACGTTTGCCGAAATGCATGCCCGGGACGCCCGCAAGGCACTGTCACCTGGGTGGTTAGCCAGGCGATTTTTATTCCCAAGTGGTACCTGTTTGCCTTGTACTGAATACCCCCCACAGGTCGGACATCTCCCAAACACCTCCGAGAGCCCTGCCATCTCTTTCAGGACCTTGGCAGACACCATGGCTCATTACAGGTGAGACAATAATGGCAGCAACAATGCCTGCATGTTTTAAATTTATCATACGATGCCAGGTGAGTTATTTTTAGGAGAGAAAATCGAATGTTTTTTCCTTGTTTCCATATCCGTCTGTATGCCTTCTCTCTGTGACATTTCTCTTGGGGTTGGGGGCGTGTAATTTGCTATAACTACATGAATCTGTTCCCCAAAACTGTCATGCCTACTTAAAAAAAAATAACTGAATATTCTGCAAAAATAGGAGCCCCCTGTGGGAACCAGGTGGTTCCTGATTGCCTGTGGGGCATAGTGGTTAAGGACAATGACCCTGAAGGTTGCTGCTTCAGCTCCCAGGCTGGGTCCTGCTCTTGTACCCTAGTGTAGGGCACTAACCCAGAGCTGCTCCAATAAATTACCTTTCTGTCGAAATGGGCAGTGAGCAATAGTCCTACTGGGCACAAGTACCAGCTAAATATAAATGTGATTGCATTGGCAAAAAAGCCTTAAACGTCAGCGGAGATTATCTGTAATTATGTTATTATATTAGGGAAATCAAGCTGCCTTAATGTAGCTGAATGGTGGTGAGACACTCGACAGGACAAAATTAGCCCAGAGTGCTCGTGTTTGCAAAGTAATCCAACAGCCCACACCAAATCTTTACTGAGAGAAGAACAACTTCAAGGGCGACAAGTCCTTCATACGGATTCAGTTTCCAAGTAGGTGTACATTAAAAAGATCATAAAACAAAACCGACTCGCAACAAATGTGAGAGGAAAATAAAATGCCCTGGCAAATACACCTAGCTGGTAAGACTGCGTCCTTCTCGGGCAAACTTATGAAGCTGTGACAGCGCGATCGTGAAAATTCAATATATCGTTATACGTTTGAGGGAATGTCACAAATGACTGCAAGACAGTCGCGTCGCCGCGAGGAACCTTTAAAGTGAAATAAGTCTGAAGCAGTTTATTGCTCAGGATTTGATTTATCGTGACGGTTGTAGATCAGTTTTCAGTGACTCTGCTGGATGAGTAGCAAGTGGATACAGAAGGACTCAGTTTGTATCCGCTTACTTAACATCTCATACGATTTAATGAGTATTCTGGTGCGTGTTCCTTATGATCCAACTACTTAATTACCCAGGTGTCTCAATCATTTTTATTTTATATATTTAGTTCAGCTTTTATTTCACAACATTTCATCATGCTCCACAAGTTGTGGCCTGAATCCAGGAAACACATTATTTTACTGGAAAAATAAGTATCAAGGTAATTAGCACAGATTTACGCAGGTAATTTGGTGCTTATAATCAT
Source organism: Mormyrus iriodes (assembly GCA_011763525.2). Lineage (NCBI taxonomy): Eukaryota > Metazoa > Chordata > Actinopteri > Osteoglossiformes > Mormyridae > Mormyrus > Mormyrus iriodes. The sequence continues at coordinate 23,848,957 of JAAGVU020000129.1, forward strand.
ACTTGCTGAGCACAAATTTCCTTACTGAAACATAACAGTACAGAATCACCTATCATACTGTATGCACACCTGCTGAAAAAACACCTGTTATTATCAGGTCTGTGCAGAAAACACCTGCTTGCTTCACTGGTTTCTCAAAAAACTAAGCTGGCTGTAAGAGGACTGACATTATGACATTTTTTTTCAAAGAAACAGGAAAAACAACCATGAAATACATGAATTTCCTTCAAATGCAACAAAAAGATATTTCAGTTAAAATTTTAAGACTTTGTTTTTCAAAATAAATCATGTTCAGCAGTCAAAAAAACAAAACAAAAAAAAAAACCAAGTTTGTTCAGAAGTGAGAATCGGTTTTGCTGGGATCTGAGGACCAAATCTGTTTTATCAGAAAATGTATTTTTGTATCACATTGACATTGCCCACTTAATGGAGGGTGGTCATCTGACTTGTAGCCACTTCTCCTCGTACTCTTCAGTTAGCCAATCACCCAGGACAGCCCTTATGACTCTTATCTGCATTATGTGGGAGATGGTGTGTTGTTATGGAAACCATCCCTGCTTGATCAAGCATCCATTCAGGAAGTGACACTTCAATGTCATTCATTTTATATATGACTGGAATATTGCCTAGGGGAACATAATAATAATAATAATAATAATAATAATAAGTATTATCATTGTTATTAGTAGTAGTATTATTGTTGTTGTTGGTGGTGGTGG
>JAAGVU020000129.1:23849775-23864561 GCA_011763525.2 Mormyrus iriodes
ATAATAATAATAATAATAATAATAAGTATTATCATTGTTATTAGTAGTAGTATTATTGTTGTTGTTGGTGGTGGTGGTTTTTTCAAATTCATGAGCAGAGAACCTTAAAAACCTTTCCTTCTCTTCTTTGAGACAAATTGAGACAAACTGAGATTTCACTGCTGATTAAAACTGGAAAGCCTGCCCACCTCATGAAAGGTGAAGAACAGTTTGAGTCCTAGTGCCAGCTGAAAATGAATTATAAGAAAATAAAATATCCATAGTCTGTGCCTTTGAAGCAGGGCTTTGCAATTGCTTATGCAGTACATAAGGGGCAGGATAACTGGCGGGGAAAAATATAAGTTTCAAGAGATTCCGTGACCTATTCTAGAATTTATGTTTTAGTTTTGTTGTGAAACTCTCATTTAAACAATGAAACTCTCTGCAAAGATTTTTCGAAGTCTGGGCAGATAAAAAAATACAGAAAATTACACAAAACAACCAACAGAAAGCAATTAATTTGCCCGCTCAGAAACAGTTTCCCTCTCATGTGAGAAGGCCTGACGGCGTGAGTGTTACTCAAATTAATTGCTAGGTGTCTAAACTCATTAGAGACAAAAGCAGGTAGAGCAGTGTTTAGGAGCCATGCTTCTGGAAGGCTCTTCACATGAGTCATGTTCAGTCTGGTTCCATCCACACCTCATGTCTTCAAAGCTGCCTGCATCTGTCGTTCCAAAACTGCAAAAACATGTGCAGATTCAGTCCTTTCACCTTGCACAGGTTTACAGTGAAACAAAAAAGCTATTACATGGGGTCACTATGCTACACTTACCAAATGCGCAATAACGTCTACTCTACAAATATATTATATAATATAATATATTATTGTGTGTACACATGGATGCTACTAATGTCAGGATCAGTGCCCATCTGACCCTGTCCCATGTGTCCTGTCCCCATTTGGCCAGCAGGTGTCGCTGGCTATTCTAAACCCCCCCCCGTCTTGTAGCCCCTCAGTCACCAGTATGCTTCCATACTCCTTGGACTGCTGTGTGACTTAATGAACTGAGCAGTTGACCATCATCTACTCTCCTTTTTTTGTGGGTTCAAGGCTGCCCAGAGGCCAGCCTGAAATTGTTTTGTTTTTTTTTAAACATTTGTTGTTTTACGTTCACTTGATTTATTATGTGTATGTATTACAGTTACAGTCCCTTGTTATCTGTGTATTTTAGTGCCTGCCTTTGTTCCTTTCCTCAGTCAGTCCTTGTAGTTGTTACTCCGTGTTTGTAGAAGTGGTTGTTTCCCAGTCTGGCTCCCAGTTTTTGCTCTGTTCTCTAGTGTGTTACTTTGTGGTTCTTTTAGTTAGTTTTTGTTTTTCCTGTTTTGTCTTGACCCCTTGTGGTCCCTTGATGTTGTGGTTTTCCCCTTTTGTGTTCAGTTTTGGTTAATAAACCTTGTTTTGTTGTGAGCTGCTCTGTGGATTGTCTCTCTATTCCCTCCTTTGCCATGTCCCACCGTAATGGCTAAAGCTATTGGGACCCCATCCCAGACTGGATGGATGGATGGATGGATGGATAACATAGAATTATATAGTACAATTTTTTTACAGCTTTTTAACAGGATTTTAAACAATACAGTGCAAAAGGACAAAGCAATAAGACAACACAGTCAATGACTGATTTGAAGTAGATGGCAGGAACATAAGTACTGAATAAGGTGTCCAGGGACCTTGAGAACAGACAAGGCCTGAGAGATCTTCGGACAGGTTCCCAGGGACCACGAGAACGAAAAAAACCTAAGATTGATCTTCAGACAGGTGTCCAGGGAACCATGGACAGGCCTGTGGCTGTCTTTCAGAGGATCACCATGACATTCTTGCTAACATGAGGCACTTGGGACCTCCTTTATATAGGGTTTGTACTAACAAAATAGCTGTGAAACATTCATACACACATTTATACGAAAATTTCCGGATTTATAAGGGCACAACATAAACAAACCCTGAAAAAGTGTGCACATTTACGAATGGCCCAGAGCAGTCGTATGAATGTTTTGGAGGAAACAGAAAAGAACGACACCTAGGGGTCAGACGGAAATATGCATCTAAGTTGCATTCACAGTTTTAGCGCTTGATGAAATGCACGTAAATAAATAGATACATTTTTATTATAGCTGGAATACACCTAACATTCAGCATTTGTGTAATTTCTTTAATGCATGAATTATATTGTATATACTAATATAGTTATTGCATGGAATCTAAGATATGTATGCACTGAAAAGTCAAAGTAAGTATATAGGCACCAACACTTGTGCACCCACATGTGCAGTGCGGGGATCCTCCACCCCTAATCCTCGCGAATGTGAAGGGGTAATCCCCATTTCACCAGCTACATAGAGAAGATGAAGGCCGGTTCAACAGGTTTTAAATCCGGCCATTTTTTTAGATGATTTTTGTCTTTGTCCGGCTTGTTGAACTGACCACATTAACAGCAGCGGTCACATGCTGCCATTCGTTGTTTTTTAAGTCACACCAACAGACATACTACCAAATAAGATGGTTTGGCGTTCCTCTACTTCGGACACTGTAAAGTCTGCACTTCACATTCTGAGAAATTACTTTTTCCCTCTTCTTTAGGGCTCATTTGTCTCAAGTATGGCGTTCCAAACGTTGGATGCGCGCGTTCATATACACGTGGCTGATTTACATTGCCATTGTAGAGTAATTAGTGGGTGGGAATGGGGCGGTCTCTTAAGTGCGCACACGGGCGAACGTTTCTATGATGTGGGGTTAAAACCTGTACGATGCGTATCTGGGTTTACGCAAGGTTTTATAAATCTGACTTTTACCTCTCAGACAAACATTTCCTCTCCAGCAAGAATTTACGAACATTCTTTATGAATGTGGCTCCGGGTCCCTGCTGAAGGTGACTCTTTGATTACTTTCCGGAATCGTAAAGAAGCCCCAACATCATCAGTTCAACACATTCTTACCGCCATAAATAATAATGCTTTGGCCAGGTACCTTTTTGCCAGCCTATTATTAGTCCACTGTCAGTTATGTACTATGAAAAGGTAACCATCACCTCAGTCAGTCAGTCAGTCTCATATCACCAAACATTATTCTCTTTTTTTTTTTTGCCTTTTTTGTCAGGATTTTGTCGTGTCCGGCAGTTTAGCAAGCAGGATGTTAGTCTGGGTGCCATATTGTGCCAACATTTTTATTTTGCCAAGTGGAGTTTTGGAGTAAGCTCCTCCTGTTACTTGAAATTTAATCTTTATTCATCATTTTAGATTATTGCGCTATTAAGCCGGAGCCAACGGGGAAAGTTAACTGAAATAGAGAGAGAGAGAGAGAGAGAAGAAGAGAGGAGGGAGAGAAAGAAGAGAAGGAGAAAGAGAGAGAGAGAAAAAAAGGGGTCAAATAGAAAGAGAAAAACAAAGGAAAGAAAAATAATACACAACGACTTAAGAAAAAGTGGAGCGAAAGGAAAGAGTAACAAAAGAACAGCTTCTGGATCTTAATAATGGACATCGTATCATCACACCAGCTGCTGTATCTGAAAAACAAGATCCAGGTGCACACACAAAAAGCATACAGACAAAGAAACCAGTGGTACCATTATGACAGAGAATAAGCTTGTGCCAGTAGTGCCAGTATCTGCGTCTGAGAAGAAAGGTTGGGAGCCACACACACACATACACACACACAGATAAGAAAGGGAGAGAGGGAAAGGATAGGACAAGAAAGCCCTGGGCTATCTTGTGTGTGTGTGTGTGTGTGTGTATGTGTGTGCGGGTCTACGCATGTGCGCGTGCGCGTTCTACGTGTATGTGAGTGGGTGTGAATGTGGGTGTGTATGTGTGTGTGTGCATATATATATATGTGTGTGTGTGTGTGTGTGCGCATGTGTGTTTGATTGTGTGTTGTGAGTGTATGTATGAGTGTGCATGCTAACATGGAATGATTCCCAGTGAGTGCGCGAGGTCACAACAATGCCGCCCCGATGCCCCCTAGATGGCCAGGAGAGCCCCAAGGGATCATGGGCCCAGCCGCCCCGCAGCGGCCAGGAACCCGGGGCGCCCACCACCGGAGGTCTACCTAAGGAGGCAGAGGAGGGAGGCACCGGGCGTCCCCCACCAGGGAGCACAAAACAGGGGCCCCACGACCGCAGGCGGCAGAGCGCCGGTTCCCCCCCCGGGGGCCGGCCGCGCAGGCACGGACAGAGCCAGGGACCCGGGCCACCCGCATACCGCGCGGGGCCCCCCAGCCCCGGGCAGACCTGCACCCCCCCAGGAACCCCCACCAGGAAAGCGCCCCGAGAGCCACCAGGCACCCTCTACCCATGGCTCCAGAAGATGTTCCCCCACCCCCCCAGGTCGCAGGCTTGCGGGCACCCCATCGAAGGCCGGCAGCACCCCGTGGATGCAGCCGCCCTGCCCCCGGGCCCGCCAGCCAGCACCCGCCGCCCCCGCCACCCCCCAAGTCTCCCGGTCTGCCCCTTGATCATTGGAAGTGGACATGTGTGTGAAACTAATCATTATTCTCAGGCCATGCTGTAGCTGAATGATAATGATTCTGCACAAGGCAAATTTCAGATCCAGGAGTGTGTGAAAAGTGTCCTGCATGAGTTTGGTGTGACACCAAGTATGGCTCGTTTTGTTTAATCCAATCAATTTTCCACTTGTGATCTAATGACAGAGAAGCACCGCAGCTGAGAGGGAGGGAAAAAGGGAGTTTAGATAGAAGTGCATTGTTATATAAAAACAAGAAAAAAAAACTTCATCGGGACAAAAACACAATGGGCAGGAAATACAGCAGCAGGTGGTAAACAGTGTGTGAGAACCAGCAGTACTGTACCCACCCGTGTGTGGCAATTGAAAAAACCGCTTCTATGCAGCACAGGGAAAGGCCGTGGAGCTCACCACATGGACAACAATTACCATGAGTGCATCAAGGGCCCTGCTGAAAGGTGGCTTTTAAGATGACGCTTTAGTCCACCCCCAGTAAATGGATGGTGACTGCTCTGTTCTCCACGTCACAGGAAGCAGAATCAGGCAGCCCTGACATACTGGTACGGTGATTAACGGAGATAGCGGTTACTTCACAGGCTGCCCACCCCAGGTTTTGAGTGCAATGGCAAATAGCTACTGGTCAATGAAAATTTTAAAAATGACCCCCATGGGTCTATTTGTATAATAGTAGAATGCTGCTATGGAAGGGGCCATGGGCCACGGTATGTTAAATGACCGTCCTGTAAGCCCACCCACCAAGAGATTGACCACCAATGAAGTTGATGGGACCCATATGACCTGGAGCGAGCAATCATCTCAACCATATGTGTCTCCATCCAGCCAATAATAGCTGCACATGTTCTATAAAGGAGGAAATGGTGCACTGTGGGATACTGGTGGTCACTTGCTGCTGTCTTACAGAGCGCTTTGTGAAGCCTGCCGTCAGCAGACTGAATCAACTAAATGAGTGCCCTGGGCTACCCCACCCCCCCATCCAATCTCTGTTACTAGAATGAACTGGCTCCTGTGGGACCTGTTGATTATTCAGTCTGTGTTTCAGCCCACCAACCATCAGCAGACCATTAGCTCTGCATCTGCAACAATGAAACTACAGAAGCAATGGTCTTTGTTAGTTGTCATTTTTATCATGCATAGCTAACAGACCCAAAGAGAGTGATCAGATTAATATCCCTCTACCTTTACCCCTCTAAGAAGATGTATTTCATAAATACTGGTATTGCAATCATCTTAATAGGGATCCTCAAGTCTCTAGAGTGAGACAATCAACCTAAACAGCACTGCACCATATGTGACATCATTTGTTATCAAGCAAGCTGCTAACGTTGGCCTAGGAGCTGAAACTGAAGTATTTCTGTGACTAAATGGAAAATTTTCTTGCATTCTGCGCTCTAATTTGTTCCCCGTTTATCCACTTACATTACATTTTTATTTATTTAGCAGATACTTTTGTCCAAAGTGAAGCAAATAGCACATCACAAACATATAGGTGTCAAGGAGTCGATCAGGCATAAGTGCAGCTAGGCCGAGCTCTCCTTCCAAACAAAACAAGAACCTAATAGCACTACTTTCACTGACCGGAAAGTGTAACATTAAGTACATTCAGGGAGCACAGAGCGCCATCAGGCTAGTAGAGGAACTGGAACAGATGGGTCTTGAGGCATGTCTTGAAGGTGGAGAGGGAATCTGTCCACCAGATATGGTTTTCCTCTTCGTTTTGGGGCTACCTACCCTCCTACGTGTACGAAATATCTGGATTTCCTCCCAGTCACTTCAGCAGTCTCTGTGTAATAAAACAGGGCTCCAGGACCTTCAGGTGGATGGGTGGGGGTGGGGAGGGTTCATATGAAATTGCTTTGAATGGCGTCACAATCCTCCAATCAGCTTCCCATGTTGCTGGGAGTGGAGATTCACTGTAAACAAACAGCGGGGCTACAGTCACAGCGGCCCTAGTCATTGCATCCTTTCATCTCACTTTTAGTGGGGTTTTCTCTGTCAACGAGGAATGCCCACGTGTCTCCCCAATACACAGCGATTCCGAAAAAGGGCTTGAAACAGGAATGACTAACAATCGCGACACCGGGGGGAACCGATCCCCTTCCCAGCACATCAGAATCCCGGGCACATGTGAAGTTAGGAACACGTTATAAAATCAACACTCTTGCTTTTTGCCCCCCCCCCCCCCATTGTACCCTTCCATTATTTCAAAGAGAATAAGGCATTAAGTCTATCTTTGATTAATGCCGTCTCTGCCCTCCTGGCAGCAGAATCCTATCGTAGACGTTATGTGTGCCGAGGGCGAAAGCACGGCAGAAATCAATCCCCTTTGTTTTTCAATTCGAAGCGAAATGAAATAGGAAAGGCGAGCTACTTATCGGGACGTAAGAAAGCGAGACCGTAACGATAATCTGCCACCATGGCGGGATTACAGTAGGGCAGCCAATGAAAACCCGACTTTGGATTTTTTTTAGCCTGTAACTGTAACAGCCAGAGAGAGTCACGGTTACAGTGGGTTTTAATATAGGGCTCAGATGGTCATGAATATGAATTGCGGACTGGTGAATGGGAATCTACCACTCCTCTAGCTAGGCCCCCATGGTAGCTTTTTGCTTCATTAAATTCCTCAGGGCCATATAGACTGGGACTGGGGGGACATGCTAGTTCATGCTGAGGGACTATCACTTTAACAGTTACTCAGCTAATTAATATGCATGAGTGTGCTGAGCTGGAAATCGTGTCACCAGGCCCGAAATCGAAATGAACGTCCTAAAACCTACAAACCCAGTATTGTGAAACATTTTCTCAGCTAGCTGTCCCAATAATCCCTCTAATGTTGAATAATACATCAAAACATAATATTAATAACTACCCCCCAACCCTGTACTGGGTAAACAGTTGGAAGATGGATCGATGGCCACTCATTTTCTGTATTTTAACATTTGTTTTCATTCATAGCTGTTGTGAATATATTGATTATCAAAGGAAAGAATTGAAATATATGCTTAGAAGGGATTATCTTTAATTGATTATTTGATATACTGTATATTAATGTGTCTGCACATGCCTGCTTGTATATATGGGCTTGTTTTTATATAGAGAGCTTGCCTGTAGGTCTGTGAAATAGACAGTTTAATTCACTTCCCATATCCCCTCTTTTTCCACATCACCCTACAGGTTCATCTCCTGCTGCCTTTCAGAAGACAGCAAATCTTCAATTACCCTCTGAAAACCTTTGGCTGCCAAGGCATACTGGGATCCTCTGGTGAGAGATGACTGCTGACGGACCCAGTAGGAGGCAGCCACCAATCGTTGTGTGGATAGAGGTCACATGACTTGAGCACCACCTTCTTACATGCACTTTCATTTCATGTATGGATATTTAACTACAGAGAAGGCTCTCACACTAGATTCTAATCCTATCTGCCAACAAGGCCAACTGAGTCAAGGTTACTCATGGAAACCATGAAATTTCCCTCAACTTCTAGCTGACAGAATTGAAAGTGAGCTGTTTTTGAGACCCTTCATCTGGTCTCAGTGTCAGTTCTCCACATATATGGTGTGGAGAGGAAGTAGATTGCAATATTCAACACAATGTTTCCAGACTGGGCTTGTCAGACACAGACAGGTACAATCCTTGCTTGGAGAATTCATTCATAAATATTGATTGTGCCCTGTTTAGGAACAGAGATTTTCTGAAAAGCAAGTAATGGGGCGCCTATAGCTTTTCACTGAACTTGAAGGTATCGTTTTATAAAGTCATGCTCTCAGTCACATGAAATAGCTTGGCAAGGTGCATTCGCTGTGTGTTAAATTATTCAAAAGTGTTGACTTAATTTGCGAGCGGATGTGTGACTGCAGTCAGTCACGTATGAGACACAGGCTTCTCATGCATTATGGAGGAGTAGTTTTCTCATATCAAAGGCGTGTTTTTCATTCCCATGTAAACACCTGCTTCCAAAAGGGATTCACATCAGGGCAAAAATGGACACGCATTCCGGATGTACCCGTGCACGTTCTCGGAGACTGCGCTATTTATGACTCGGTGTCCAGAAGATTGACGGCGTCTTAAAACACAGACGCACGAAACGACGTTGCATCAAAACACCATGTTGTTTCCATGGCCGCATACGTTAAGGCAGGGCAGGTGCAAGGGAAAATAACATTTATTGGAACAATGTAGCCTTGACGCAAAGCTCACCGTGGTTAATCACGACTGTGCCTCCCAGCTAAGGTTTATAAAAATGACATTTTATGAAAATGTTAGACTCCGGTTCACATTTACAGACACAAATAGTAGTCTGATAGCTGATAAGTATTAAAATAGCGACGCAGAGGAATCTAATGAGGAGATTAGCGAATCTGTAAATGAAATATGCTAGCAAAAATACTTAAGGCCCAATAAGGCTGTTGATAATACACAGTTTTAGTCCAAATATTCTTCACTTAATTCCACAAAACATTTAACAATGTATTTTTAAAAGACTCAGTAATCGTGTGAAATAATCATCTCTGTCAGTTTTTGGACCAAATTCTCCACAGCTACAGTCACCTGGGACTTGGGGGGGTGGGGCATTTCATGGCTATGCATGACCATGTAATTAAGTAAATTAGTTTCATTCACTAACAGAGCTGGCATGGCGTTCAGAGCAGCCTGTGTGCTCTCTGTGCTGCATATCAGGTGTGCATGCTTTTAGAGGGCTCCCACCCGTGGAACCCATTTGTCCCTGCACCTGCCCCTTCAGCAGAACTCTTTGTGACTCCTGGCTGATGGTCTCCGTGTCCCCACTGTGAGGTCCGGTTCTTACCTAGCTCACAATATTTGCTGCATTATTTCATCACAAGTACATTTACATTGTTGAGCTGAGCAGTTTTCAGTGTAGCTGCAGAAAACCCAGACGAACAGGGAGAGACCATGGAAACTGCACCGGGCCTGGGGCAAGAATCACCCCTTCAACGCCGGACGGTCGAGGCTGCAGTGCAGCCCACAGAGCAGTCATGCCTACACACTGAGGCACTTTAACATGAGCTGAGGCCCCTGGGCTACTTCAGCTGTCAGAAGGTCCCTTGCTTTTTCCTGATGGTGTAGATGTCTATCGTCAACTCGGTACCCCGATTCTAAATCCAGGCCGTGTTTTCAGTTCTCCCAGGGAGTTAGTTTAATAATTACCAATTCTGACTGGCCACAGAGGCTGGAAAATCAGTAGAGCTTGGACCTTGAGGATAGCGATTAGAATAGTCCTGGTGTAGATGTCGATGGGAGGGGGGGTAATGACTGTAAAAGTTGTTGTCTTGGGGGAGGGGGTAAACATTTTATTGAACAAGGTTAGTTGAGGCCCCTTTTCAGCAGAGGCCCCTGAGATTCAGTCTGGGTAAACTTGTGCATAAAAGCGCCCCTGCCTAAACGACAACAATAATGTATGCATCAATATAGTCATAATAAATAATAATACACAATAATATAGTGGAATACTGTGTCAAAATGTACAGTGTGATGAGGATTTTAATAGCAGGGCTCTCAAGTCTCACACATTGACCATGATACAGATGCATTCTAGTTCACACGCTCACACACCACACCTTGTGTTTCTCATGCTGAGCAGCAAGGGATAACACCCACCAGGGTGTCCCGTTCTGTAGAATTAATGGGCGATGCGCAGAGAAAACGGAGTGGAGTTTTCTGCCAAGTTCATAGCAGCCCTGAGTTATACAGAGTTAATAGCCACCCGTCAGCTAATCAGAAAACAGCATTTGTTGCACGTGATCCCGCTGCAAGCACGTTATTACATGGATGCCCGCGCATACGGAGTGCAGGCAAGGTGGAACAGGGAGAGTAAGATCCGATGAATGCGGCAGGCAGGGCTCTCAGGTCTCACGCATTGGCCATGAGACACGCTGCACCCCTAACAGATGCAATCTCACTCCATGCTTTTGATGAAACTTGGGAGCCCTAATAATAGTATTATTACAGTTATATGCTGCATATCTAAGTTTGATATATCCATCCATCTATCTTCCATGGCCCTTATCTAGTAGAGGGTCATACTGAGTACTTGATACAATATATACTAAATAAATACTGTGCCTTGTTATAATTATTGAGTCAAGACAGGAAATAAAATCATATTCTTCAAGAAAATGAGCTTCCAGTCAACCGTAAATGTTGGACGCACAGTAATGTGATATATAATTCAATCAGACGCAACGTGAGCCAATTACTCTTGGGTTCCTGTGAAGTATCCTAATAAACAAACTGCCTGATTAAGGACACTTTGCTAATTAATTGTCCAAATGCATGTATGTTAAACAAACATGAACTGCTGATTGGATGAATATGCGATCAGCAGATTCTGCTCCGTCAAAGAGGGAGAGAGCGAGGGAAACTGAGGGAGCGAGAGGGAGAGCGAGGCCATTTAAGGATAACTGGCAGGCAGCCATTTTGTCGCTCCTGGAAGGGAAAGGCCACCCTACTGGCCTTTAGCAGCACAGGGAGGCACCAGTGAGACACAAGCGGGTCTATTAAAGTTGGAGGACAGGGAGAAGGACAAAAAATGAGGTGAGAAGGAACACGCAGAGCGAGGAGGAATCCTTGTTACCATTTTTTGCTGGTTACTTTGGGGCTTCCAAGCTTGGGGGCAATGTTCTCACAGGAACACCATGAGATGGAGAAGGACAAGTCATACCTGCTTCTGCTGGCGGGACGGAGGACTGTGTGGTCAGCTGACAGGACGACACGCCCTGGGAGGGGCAGGCACATACTGGGAGGGGCCACTGTGTGTGATGGCGTTCAGCTCAGTCTGGTCCATCACAACGAGGTGCTCTCCATACCCGGAAACAGCATACGACCAGAATCCCCAGCAGATCCGAGTCCGATAAAAGAATTCAATATCCCACAGATATGAGGTGGTTTTAATCAGCACCGGGCTCAATCTCATGGAACTGGTGATGAAACTGACACCACTGTGATTGCGTTTGTGGCAAAGGGGCCGGCCGGCCGGACAGGGAGCCGCTTCTGCAGTGACATTTGCTTTCGGTTAGTTGAAATTATTTTGGCAGGAAGAGCGAGACGGGTGTGTGTGTCACGGCCTGGCGTATATAGAGCCTGCATTTCATGGTGAGAAGGTATCAACTGCATATTTTTAGAGACTGTATTACAGACTTGCTGTTGTTCCAGGGTCTATTTCAAATCCTAGGCCTGAATAAGATAAAATGCAATAAAAATCACAATAAATGCCACTACAGCTGTCACTTACATGTTCCGGAGAGTTCAATATGTGGCTAAATGTGCTGTATTCATGTGAATTCCTGTGCATACAGTTTTGGTAATGGTTAACTTTGTACATGGTTCTGGACATAATGCAAAGAGACGACAGAGGACACCCAAAAACAGGTATTTTTATTTATGTTTACCAGCAGCCCAGTGTGGTGCCAAAGCTTAATCCCAAACAAGGGTCTGCTGGTGTGGTCACCTGTCATCCGCATGTCACGATGGTAAACTTCACCGCGCCTCGCTCCCGTTACCCAGTGACGGCTGACAGCGGTGATTGATGGTGGCAACTGATCCATCAACTTCGCCTGAAATTTAGTTTTTTTTTTCTGCAGTCCCCAGGGTCGCCTATATTTATTGGTGCCCCTGTTTCTTTTGTCCCCCCCGAGTTCACACATTCCGCACACGCACACATTGCGTGGCTCCAGTGGACGTGCACTCGCGTGTGTGTAAATGTCCCGGGCAGGCTTACAATTTCAGATTAATTGCATGACACAAGAGCAACGCGGGACTGAGAATGAGAAGTCGTCATGATCGCTTGAACGGGTGAATTGAATTGAGACGGACCAGTAATAAGTGAATCACAGCAGCTCCTTTGTCCAATGTCATTATCATTCCAGAAGCGCATTTTAACACTGCTAACATATGCAGCCATTAACGAGAAGTTAGGAGTTATTGGATGCTTAGGATATAAACATATGATTCAAACATATTAAGTGCAAAACAGAGAATCACAATTAAAGTAGGTTTAACTCAAAATAGCAGGTTGCAAGAAGATCTGAAGAGGCAAGACATTCAGCAGGAGAGTGAGAGAGAGATATCTGCATTCAGACAAGGCTGAAGGTCATTTGCAGTCTTTATGAGGTTCGAGCATTTGCAACTTTACAATTTTATTTATACATCTGGACTGCGTAAATACATTTGATACATTTTTAATTACATGAAGATGGTGGCCTGTGAAATAACGGCAGTACAACTAACTATTAAACCAGCTTTTATTGGTGCAAAAACAGTTTGAGGGCACATTATACGTAGACTCCAAATAAAAATGATATTTCAATGTTTTCATTTGTCTCCAAGCTACTTTTTCTGTCTAAGGCAAAAAAAGTCAATGCCTTAGACATTTGTATGATATGCCTGTAATGTTTGCTATAAAAGAGAAAATCTGACCCTAATCCTCAGTCTCCTAAGAGTTCTTGGTCCTAAAACAGCGGATAATAGCTTCTTTAGTGGGTAATAGCTTCTTGGAATTCAGTGAAGCTACCAGGTACTGTCACCATGGCAATAAATTTATGCATTTATTTCTTTGATTATTTTATATTTTCTGATAATTGACATTCTTCTTCTTATTATTATTATAAGTGAAAGACATTGAAACCAGTAAATATGAGGAAGATATTTAAAATTAAGTTTAAAGCAGAGATTTCCAATTTAAATGGCATTACCCTCGGTCAGTAGCTGGAGGGATGTTTGAGAATACAATGTGGTGAAGCCTGCGAGGCAAAGTTATGAGGGTGAAGTTATGAATGGAGGCAAAGCAGCTCAGCGGCCTCATTCAGCCCCCGATTAATTGGAAATTTCATTATCCGGTGGCCCCGTCTCATGGAATCCTTTCAGGCTCTCCATGAGCGTCACAGGCAGGTAAGCATCAGCAATACCGACCCGAGATAAAGGGGGTGAAGCCTCAGCGGAGGTCTGCGGCTCAGAAAAGAAGGCCACGCGATCTCACCACCCCTCTACAGACAAAAATAACTCGCAAGACGGCGGCACACCCACTAGTCACCCGCAGCCGGCGGGATCCAATAGCAAGTAACGAGGTTATTGTAACAAGGTCTGACTGAGGAGGGACAGTGAAGAAGAGCTTTCAGAGCAACAGCAGATTTATCTGTTAAAGCGTGAAATACACAAAGTAAATGTGTAAGTATACAGAGCCGTAATGTGTGAGGAATAAAGGAAAATATCACAGGGTATAGGGATATGGGAGATGACAGACAAACAGCCACCCCATCTCAAGCCGATGCCCTAGTTTACAAAAACGAGTCATAACAGATTTTGGAAAAAAAAACTTGACTTAACAGTGATTCCGTATTTTGACTCTGCCTTGCTCTCTGATGCCAGCTTTTCCGGCTCAATCTTCCCCAAGTAGTTAATAATCAATGAAAACAAAATGCAAGGCATGTCGACATTCCATTATATTTGACAATTACTCCTGCAAATTATTGATTATACGCATACACTTAGATATTTCATTTATTAATACTGCCACTAAACAATGAGCTTCTTTCAGCCCATTTTGAGTATAAAGAACTCTGTTTCCAGGATGTTTTTATTGCAGAGTTTTATTACCAAATTGCTAATATTTTTATCCCTGGGTATTTGACTATGTATTCTATTGCATTGCCACTGTTTTGCCTATATATCAGGCCGCTCCGCATGAAAAAATACCTCATAATCAGGGCCCCCCCAAGTGACTTAATCAAAGTAGGTGTCTTTTCTGCAGGGAGTCCCACTGATGGGTCGAATCCGATCAGTCCTTTGCAACAATGACCCACAGGAAAAGAGAGAGTGGGGAAATAATCAACCAATAATTATGAGTGTTGCCATCAGCCTACCAGGTGCCCACGAGCTACTTGTGGCCATTGATGATTCACGTTGCTCTTTGAAAGAGTTGCTGGTGAGTGGTGGTCTGACAGAATTGGACCTGTTGGAGGGGATATCATAGCATAGGAAAAGACACAGCTGTGTTGTCCTCTCTGGAATTTTCCGACTAGTGAAAAAGGGCAGAAGGGGGCCTTGTGATGAAAGACATGGGCTTGAAACTTGAACTGAAGGTTGCTAGTGTGAGTCCCAGGAAGTCTTGCTGTAGTAATGTTCTTAACCAGAAATGATCGGGTATAAAATTTAGCTGGATAAAAAGGTGAAAGTTGTAAGTTGCTTAGGATAGAAAGCGTCAGTTAATCACTGAAAGCATGTGTTCTAACTAAACTATGTGTGAACTAAAGAATGTACA
>JAAGVU020000129.1:23877947-23902243 GCA_011763525.2 Mormyrus iriodes
CCCCCCCCTCCCCCCCCCCCCCATTACCCCCCACCAATTTCATCAAAGCCGCTGTTTCTCTTTAATCTGTGGCCTATCAAGAATATTTCCATTTGGAATTTTCAATGTGCTGATGGGTCCAGAGGCTAGAGCCCATGGCCGGAAGTAAAATGACAGAAACCATGACGTGCAATCCCAAAACTGCCACTAAGAAGTGCCGTGGTTTCTGAACCCCCCTCCCTCTTCTGAACCCAGAGAGACTGGCTTTTAATTTTCTCCAGAGCAACGTGTCATCCAATAAATGGGGAAAAAAATGACCCCCCTTTGTTAGCATCCCCCATCGAAAGCCCGTCTCTGTGGCACACACTCAGCTCAGAATTCGGCAAAAAGCTCCCCCCCCCATCACGACATGGCATCTGCTCATCCGGACTGCTATCCTTCCACGCTGTGCCGTGTTTCACAGGGATAATAAGAATCTCGGAAGGTTGCTTTTCAGCCCCGGGTTTGCGACTGGCATTACCTCACCAGGGATCTGGCTCACCAAGAGACAGCAGGCACGAGCTGTACACTCGTAGGGAGTTTTTGCACATTTTTAACTTCTAAATAAATCACATGATTATGCTTTCATGCATACTCACAGAAAAACTACTGGCAAATTTTCAGTTTCCCAACAAGAGGGGCAGGAAGGGTTCTCCGGCTTCTGGTGCCACATTGATCTAACGTGAAGTTGGACCCACCCACAAACAAGGAGGCGTAGCCACACTGATAATAGCGAACCCTGCCTCATTGCTGCGCTTTCTGAGCCTTGACCACAAGGTGTACCGAAGCAGCAGGAGTCAGTCCCCACGTGATGTGTAAGGTGAAGCAGGACAGGAGGGGCGGCCAGGGGCACCAGCAGGGCAGCTCAAGCCCACGGGCCATTCCTCCACACAAAGGCCACGAGTACAGTGCAAGACGCAGGCCAGGGCTGAAGCTCACCTTCTCCCTTACGGTCTGCTGCAGATATCTCCTGTCCAAACAATTGCTTTCCTTGTCCCTGAAATGTCCAGCCCAGCCCCCTCCCCCCAGAACAGCCCCATGTCCCCCTGTCTGTGATTTGCAGCAACCCCCCCCCCCCAACACCAACCTTCCACTATGCTTAAGACACATTCAGCCCACACTGATTGAAGTGCGGTTAAAATTAATACCCCACCCCCTCCCAAAACCAGGGCTTACACAGAGCATTGCCAACAGAATAGCAAATCGCCAACTTCAAAATCCAAGAGGGAGGAGCCTGTGGGGGAAACTGAAATCCATGAATAATTAACTACAGCCAATCAATGCCTGGCATGACCGGCACATTAAATTTGAACTTCAGTGCTGCATCTTCAGGGGTCTGGCTGACGTTCGCAAAGACGCAAGAAAGCCCCTTTGTTTCACCTCAAGACATGAACCTGCAAGACTTTACTTATCCTCTCTATAAGATCTTCACAAAGCGTCTTACAAAGCAATGATTCCATATACCTCATAAATATATTTATAATTGCTCAACATTGTTATTCATCAAAACATGCCGCTTGTATAAGAGCAATTCAGTGGATGAAGAATAACAGTGGCTGCTCTGAAAGCAGCCTGCTACTCATTCAGTCATTTCAGTCTTTATTCCATTACCCTCCCGTTTAATTAAAAGCCTCGAACTGCGTGTGTTCCAGCCAGATGTTCTGCAAATACCTTCATATCCCCGATAATCCACTCGCCTGTCTCTCATGCATTATTCCTCATTGATTTTTGTTTTCACCTATCATCCTGCCTGTGAATCATCCACAGCGGTACCCCGGGCTTTGGGGATCAATGCAGGAGTCTGGGTAACAGTACGGACGTGTTCCCACCGACGCTGATACTGCCGCTGCGCCGGCCCCATAAACCGGGAGGCTTCTTTTTGCTCTGAGCAGCTCTCCTCCTGGCCTGCTCCACATCCGATGGGTCAGTATGCGCTTCGCGGACTGGTTTAATGGTGAGCCGGATGGACGGGAAAGCGGCGGGTCGAGTTCCATGTGATGCTGGGCTGGGTGTCGCATGTAATAATGTGATACAAAGAGAATACCTAGAGAATAGGTGAGAAAGCCAGGAACAGAGGGAAATATTCTTCTTTTCTCCTCTTCTACTTCCAGAGAAAACGTCTGCAATGCGTCACTCGGAAGAACGATTGCAACTAGGGGTCAACCTGAGGTCAGTCAAAGGCCGTGACCCCGACCGGCTGCCTGCCGCTGCATCCTTATTGTGAAGAGTTAGCTGCGAATTTCATTTCTTGTTGCACACAAAACTTCTGTTTTTTTCATATATTACATATTCTCCCTATTTAGTGAGGCAGGACAGGTAGAGGTGCCAGTTGAAGATGTGAAGGACAGTTATAAAAGCCATGAAGCTCTTTGAGTCCTGGCATGTTTGTGGTGAGGTGAGTTAATTCAGGCTATGTCTTCCCATCAGCCCAAACAGTCACAGCTCTTCCGCTTCACCGACCCAATACACTTCCAGGTCATATGGGTCACATGACAGCAGGTATGCAAGTCACATGATGCTCACCAGGCTTCAAAGTTAAAGGTACCTTAACCTCCAGGGTAGATAATAAAACCTGAACTCAAGGACTGAAAACCGAGCGGATTCAGGTGGCAGCATCACACAACTACCTCCTGGGGCACCCAGTAAATCAATGCAGCTTTCTACCTCCAGTATTTTACAGGTTTCCATGCTAAATGCTAATAAGCGTGCCCATATGTGACATTTTGAGCGTCCAGAATAGATAGCCCCCCCATTAGCCAAGTCTTTGAGGAGTCTTAAAAGGCACTCCCCACCCCCTCACCCTGATGCTGGTTTATTTTCCTTTTTAAATGTGTCTTTTTTCCTCTGTGGTGATTTGTCAAGGACGGGGACTCACCTCATATAAAACAAAAGGCTGGCTCCATCCAACCAGGGAGAGGGATCACTGCCAACACAATTAATCTGCCTCCGCCACAGAGCTGCATGACTCTTCGGCACAGATCCACATGCAATACAAATCTAATGCTAATTTAATACACATCCACATGCAATACAAATCTAATGCTAATCTAACACACATCCACATGCAATACAAATCTAATGCTAATCTAACACACATCCACATGCAACACAAATCTAATGCTAATCTAATACAGATCCTCATGCAATACAAATCAAACATAGATCCACATTCAATATAAATCTGTTGCAAATCTAACACATCCACACAAAATACAAATCTATTGCAAATTTAATACAGATCCACATGCAATATAAATCAAATACAAATCTAATGCAGATCCAAACGTAACACAAATCTAATGCAAACCTTACACAGATCCACACGCAAATACAAACTTCATGAAAATCTAACACAGATCCGCACTCAATACAAATATTTTACAAGTCTAACAAAGCCACATGCAATACATATCGCACACAGATTCACACACAAAATATAAATTGAACATGCAATACGCATTAAACGAACCAGGTATGACATATTTACACAGAACTGGTAGTAATCACAGTAACAGTAATGACAGTGTTTGTGTCAATTTTCCTGATTTTCCTTATGCTTCTCAGTCACTACGAAAATGACTGTTTACACAATCCCCTTCACAATGATCGAGTTCACGTGAGCAGCTCTCACCAACCCAGAGCCCCATTTCGACATCGCCCACCACGAGCAACATTAGCTAGCGTGGTTGGGCTTTTCTTGCAGGAACTGTGCTTGAGAGCCAAGCATTCTGATGTCACTTCCTTTCTATGCTAATACACTATACGGTATATTAGCATTACATATTAACCTAGAAATCCACATTAATAAGGAACACATACTTATCATATTTATAATAATACGTAAGTAATACGGCTGATTAGCAGAAACGTGTTCGTGCTGCTTGTCTGATTAGCAGACATGTGGGGCAGGGCTGGACGTGACGTGTATAGTCACCATTACTTTCTTATGCAGAAAAAAAGGCAGAAAATGTGTGTTCGGCCGACAAGACCCTAACAGTTAAACAAATAAAAATAAAAAATAACATAAAGCAAAGAATGTACCAGTATGAGGCTTTTTTTGTAAACTGAAAAAATTGCTAAA
Organism: Mormyrus iriodes; assembly: GCA_011763525.2. Classification (NCBI taxonomy): domain Eukaryota; kingdom Metazoa; phylum Chordata; class Actinopteri; order Osteoglossiformes; family Mormyridae; genus Mormyrus; species Mormyrus iriodes. Next base: position 23,882,047 of record JAAGVU020000129.1, read on the forward strand.
ACCCAGGAGTATATTTAAGTGTTTTTTTCAAGGAAATGCAGTCATTTGATAAAATTACAGCCCTAATTGCCCATGGCATCAGGGATTTCACATTAGGCCTGCCGGGGGGGGGCTCCGTAAGTGCTGTGTGCCTCGCCTCTGTGTTTGTGTGAAAATTGTGCCAGGAGCTGCTTTATTAGATAATTGAGCCGCTAACCATAATGGCCTTATGTACTGGGGGGCCTGCAGCAGCACACAGAGGCAGAACGGGACGTTTTGTGATGTAACAATGGAGCAGAACTCTGAGAGGGTGACCCGGTGGCCCACCAGGGGGCAGGAGGAACACCGGAGCGGGGTACAGTTAGTGGGCGTGAGCCTCAGGGCGAAGGGTATGGTGCCCCACTTTGTCAAACGCCTTCAGCCTTAAGATCTCCCAAGCAGAAAAAAACCTTTGTTCACCTGAGGCAACTTTAAGAGTATACCATGGCATCAGTACAAAAGGGCGAAGAGGAGTACTGCAATAGAAAGAGTGAAATCAAAGGGAAAGGAAACAGTATAGTGAGTCTTCCAAGCTGGTTTCAGAGATGCAGGAACACTGCACAGGGCCTGGGACTCATTGTCCCCCCACCTACCCAAAGACTAAGTTGGGGTAGACCCTGGTGTGGAACTGGGGATCGTAAGTCTCTCCCTATCTGCACGGAACTGACAGGGGACCTAGTACCGAATGACCCTCCAGTAACTGTCAAATCAGCTGTAAATACCAAAACTTCTCAACAGTATGCAGAATGCCAGCCCTCGGGAATGAATATAAATAAGTGAACAAAAATAGTAACCCCCTTGTGTGGTCTTTTTTAAACACAACATCTGCGTCATCTGTTTGCTGGAGGATCTTTAACGTGAAGGGCATTGGTTGGTTTTATAAAGGAGATTCGTGTGCTGTTCGTCTACGGCGCCATCTGTAATACTCGGTGTCTCACTTGGTGACAGTGTTCAGCGTGGCCGGCTTGAGACTCAGTAAAGGACGCTCCACAGACACAACAATGCAGATACATGTATGTATATATGCAGGGGCAGACTTGCCTGACAGAAATTCACTCATACTGCTTATTGAATGGTGAAAGGAATAAGGGGGTGATTTTATGATTTTACTTTTCAACCCATTTTCATACTGAATGTGTTATAAGATCCTGTTTTCTGCATGGGACAAAAAAGCCTACTGACTGTTACCAGATAGGTGTCTGATGTGAACTGAAGCGCCGTGCAAATGCTTTCGGGACAAAGATTCAATTTCTGGGTTAATTACCATTTAAATATCTTCTCCCATTCTTGAAAAAGTTTCCCAAATATTTGTGTGATGAGTATTAGACACCCTCCGCTTTGTCACCCCGGATGTTCTCAGTGAGAGATGGAGTTGCCTGCAGGATTTGACATTGTCAGGTCATCAGATGTTCTGTACACAGCATATCTGGCTGAAGCTGGACCAGCAAGGAGGCAGAAAAGGTACCTTTAGGAGAAATGAGTTGACACAACACAACTCAGCATGGCTTCTTCCAAAATATTGGATCAATTCATTTGACAGATTGTGTGAAGATCACTACAGTCTGCCGAACCCCTTCAGGCCAGGCAGGAAGGGGCCCGTGCAGCTTGAGGACTTTGGGGGATGGGGCACAGAAGATGACTACATGCTTATGGTGCATGTTACAGTGGGTGTAGGTAGATTCAATGGAGGATTCTGAGGAAGAGTCAAAGACTGGCAACCCATACATGGGCGGCATTTGCAGTGCAGACAGGGGCTGGCCTATAGAATGTGGGAGGGGTTTAGAGGCAGAATTCCAGGTCAGTCACATGCACGAAGCTATGATCAAAGTTGTCTATCATCTGGGTAATCAACAGACCAAATGAAAACACTGAAAAAAACAGCTTGGACCAAAAACACTAGGCAGGTATTGTCATGGTCTGCCTTAATCACCCTGTAAATGTAATAGTGAAACCTACCAAAGGGCATATCTTATGTAAAATGTGCTCATCTCTGAAAGTCCCAGTTTAGTTCAGGTATAATTTTACCGAAGGTCATCTTGGTGTTTTTCAAATAACCTCACAGTACTAATCGAGGTAAAAAGGACATCTTAAGTAGCCTTGGCAGTTGAGACAGTGATTTTAGTGATGGTGGCGACTATGTTCCACACTTCAGACAGAATAATGTATGTTTGTCAAGAATTGTTTCTGTCAGGAAAGGAGAACATCTCACAACCTTCACATCTAGTGTGCTGGACACTCAGCTTCTACGATAGGAGCTTTTTAATTTGCCACCAGTAGCTCCACCCAGAACTCACTACCTTATGAAACGGAAAGATCTCGGTCAACTTCCGACCAGCATAAATACACAAGGTCATTTCTGCTGGCATCACAACCCTCACTACTGAGCTTGATGCACCACCAAGTTTCATAAAAATCAGCCCATGGGGCAAATTATATAAGCTTATAAGAGCCAGGGCAGAAGGATCTGAAAAGGACAGAGTAAAAAACAAACAGCTACGGTGTTTGGTTCTGACAAATATCCTCAGACTCCATTTGTCCAGCAGCTTATATTTGTCATGACAATAAGACAGAGTTAAAGGAAAGTGAATTTTATTTAAAGGTCCTGAGCACAGTACAGAGTCTAAGGGAAAAGGGTATATTGAGAACTGTACATAACCTTAGGCCAGGCTTTTGTATGCAGTGCTGAAAGGACTAAGTTTGTAGTGCCGAAAGGACTAAATTTACAGTGCTGAAAGGACTAAGTCTACAGTGCTGAAAGGACTAAGTTTGCAGTGCTGAAAGGACTAAGTATGCAGTGCTGAAAGGACTAAGTTTGTAGTGCTGAAAGGACTAAGTTTGCAGTGCTGAAAGGACTAAGTTTACAGTGCTGAAAGGACTAAGTTTACAGTGCTGAAAAGACTAAGTGTACAGTGCTGCAAGAACTAAGTATGCAATGTTGAAAGGACTAAGTTTGCAGTGCTGAAAGGGCTAAGTTTGCAGTGCTGAAAGGACTAAGTATGCAGTGCTGAAAGGACTAAGTAGACAGTGCTGGATGGAATAACTTTGCAGTGCTGAAAGGACTGTATCTGAGTCTAAGGTGACCAAGAAGGACTCAAGCACTGAGTTAGTATGGGCATCACCAAGAAGGAGGTCCTGAAACTGAAAGAGAGGCGATCAGCAAATATGACACATGATGCAGCACAAACCGAAACCGAAAATTGCAAATGGTCAGAACATATGAAAGTCATGGGGAAACCAACAGATCAGAAACAGATCAGAGAATCGAAAAGCCAGGCCAAGGGAACAGCCCAGAAAGACTGAGCAGGAAAAAGCAAACCTAAGGACTGAGGTAGGAGACCTTGACCAGAATGAGCATTGCAAATGTGGGCGATATATTAGACACATTAGGATCACCTGCAAGCAGCCCTGGGGAAGGACCACACCTGCAACAGCGAACAAGTGAATTGGATTCTGGACAGGATGTGACAACATTAATTTCTTAAATAAACTTTAACCAAAAATTGAACATGCTTCTATCCTGAAAAACTGCACATTTTTCCCCGTTATTTGGAATAGATAGATAAACTATATTAATCCCAGAGGGGAAATTAAGGGAATATCCTGTTTCAATGACCCAGACTGGAACCAGGGTTGCTGAGGCCATAGTACAGAGTAGAGCCCCCATGCGATCACAGCAAGCAAACATCCCCTCGCTCCGCCCCACCCTACCCCACTCCCACGCTTAATGAGTTAAAGATGGGATCGTGAACAGGGACAAACAGAAAGTAAGCTAACATTTGTTTTAGTGAATGTTTTGTCCCGGCACCTTAAATAAAAGCAAGTAATCTTTACATTTTTATGTTCTTTTTTGCTGAACCTAGACTGCGCCTAAAAGCAACAAGCTCGGTCTGATGTCACACTATTTGATATACTTATAACTCTCTGTGTAATAAATTACCAGCATCAGCATCTGATTTGCTCTTAGACTCAGTAACACCTCTCCATTGCAGATTGATGTCTGAGTCATGTCAGGCCCGAAACTCACATGTCACCTTGAGCTCCCACCATGCCTGCAGCCGTTTCTGCGTACCGCATTGCTCACTAGCGCCGCCATCGGGACATAGGTGGCAGTGCACTTTTGCCGGCTGGCTGCACACATGGGGAATCAGCAAGCATGAAGAATTGACCTCGGGGGTAGCTCACACCCCACTGACCTACAACCTGCGCTTGTGACAAGGGGGCAGGGCACAAGTTCCTGGAACAAAACCATCAGGAACGTCAGAGAACACGCTTGCGATATGCTGCTCATAGACAGTGAAATGCAGGGCTCACTGCAGTCCTTCCAGCACTTTCTGGAAGGATCTCGCCTTTCACCTCCAACGCATCTGAAAAATGCATTTTCTTAATTAATTTAGCACGACCTGATTCATAGCAGAGATTCCCTTTGTTCTTTAAAAAATGACATGAACAAGAAAAGGAATGGAAGGCCGGATCAGTGAAGCAGGGTGAAATGAAGATTTTTCCAATACAGGGAATATGGAAAATGTGCCCGATTCCTGAGCAAATCAGGGATATCCTGTTCTTTTGCTCATTCTGGAAGCAGATCTCGGTAAAGTCAGTCGTGCCGGTTGGTTCAGGATCACCTGCAGTTGAGTTTCCGTGGCAGCTGAGTTTCTGATTCGGCACGTAATTTGAATCGTAGGTGATGTGAAGTTGGGTTACAGTGTGATGGAGGAATCCACTTCAGCGTTTATTAACTTAGCGGATTGAGTAATTGCACGCGGGGGGGGGGGGTCTCTTCGCATAATTGAGTTGACCTTATCTGATATAACAGGCAGTGCGGCTTTAATGAAGTGTGTTTGACACTGGCTCCAGCCCCCCCCCCGCCCCACACACTCTATGATGGTTGACATATCATTTATGTTTACTTATCTTCTTAATCTGCAGCCTCCTCTGTTTGTTCTACATCTCGCACAAAGTCTGCCGTGCGTGCGAGAGCTCAGAGCAAAGCTACAGACAAATATACAGCAAGTAAATACATACAGCACATGTATATGCGTGTGACAAACAGCCGAACGACAATTAAAATACAAATGCAAATAAATGCAGATAGGCAGGAAATGATGCGATTATTTGGCGCTCTGAAAACCGTCGGGAGGATCGTCACAAAAGACTGGTGGCAGAATCACGGCACACAAATAGATCCCTTGACCTGTGCCGATATAAATACTACAATGCGAGCCGTCCATGGTGGACAGACCAGGCCACAGAGCTACAGCTCAGAATTTTCCTTCTTATCATCCGTTACAGGCATTAGAGCCAAACGAGGGTGATATATCCAAACACGGGGTTATTTAAAACGCTCTGCGACTGACCCTCATACTGGCTTGTTTTTTTTTCTAGTTGAGTCTTGGAGGGAGGGTGAAAAAAAACTCCAAAGAAGCAGAGAAAATGTCACATTTCTCATAAATTCGGACAGAATGGAAGATTTTTTTTCCCTCTGTAAGGCAGCATTTTTATGGTAAAATATATGTCATCTGCCTTTTTATTATTTTGGAGCCGTGTCCCTGGTGACTTTATTTTTGCATGGTGTAAGTGGGGTAATGGGACCCAAGCCCGGGGTGGCACATGCAATTCTGCTTGTTCCCAGGCCAGGGTCCGCCCCCCCACGCGAGCTTTTCGGAGGGAAAAGCTGGCCTGGGCGACCAGACGCCACGGCGCCTTGTACCCAGATTCCCAGCTGCCCCGGCTCATGGCGTGCACTGTCCGCTCGCCATCTGCACAGGCGGCGTTGGCAGCCGACGCAGGAAACTGGCTTCGCCACAGCGACCCACCGTCACGGGGACGGTTGCCGTAAACAAGCCACTTTAAAGACGCGGTGAAGGCAACTCATTTTTGCTTCCAAAACAGCGGCCATAAAACATGGTTCTCGTTACTTATGTCCCCGTTTTATCCAGCAGCACTTGCATGCCAATTAATCTTGATCATTAGCAGAAACGTGATGCTGGAACTGAGCAAGGCACTTGGCATTGAAGTCGCGGCACGCAACGGCTTCAAACTGCTCCACCGCAATTCAGACGTTTTCTCTTTAAACGTTTCTGCACCTTTGCGCCCCCCACCCCCCACCCACGCTGCTTTCCCATATGCCGTACGTCTTTGTTCGGGCTTAATTGTTTTGCAAACCAAATGACTGCTCTGCCATCGTTTGTTTTCTCTGTTTCGTTTCATGCCTTCCCTTCGATCTGCTTCAAAGCCGGTAGCAACAGCTGGGCTAGTTTTCCTGAAAATTCAACCCTAACATTTTTTTTTAATGAGTGAGGGGACTCGTTAATGGCACGACCCCACGCCGGTGTCTCCGCCTTCTCCAGACGGAGCCGCCGTGTGTTTACTTGCTCTGATATTTCCACTTTTACAGACCGTCGCTCCTGGCACAGGAGTGCGAAGCGAAACATCCTGTCATCTCCGTACGAGGCAGACCGCGAGGGCTTCATGCAGATGCTGTGTGCGGTGGAGGCACCACCACCTCCGTCTTGGGAGTGATGCTCCAAGAATTGTGATTGGATGAGCCAGGAGCCTTCTCCGCTGCTCGAGTCTGGTACCCAGCCGTGAATTTCCCATAAGGCACTTCTCTGCTAATTTAGATGTTTCAAAACAAGAACTCCACAACAACAAATTGATGTTTTTTGTACAGTTGGTGGCAGCCTGTGGAAATCACTTCCTGGTCCACCATCGGGTTGTCGACTCAGTGCCCTGTGTGTGGAATTGGCTCCTTCCCCCATGTGTGCGTGGGTTTCCTCTGAATGCTCTTGAATCGGTATGTGTGCCCTTATGACAGACTGGCATCTCATCCAGGGTGTCCCCTGCTTCATATTTTGTGCTCCCTGGGACTGAGTTTATATTCACCCTGCTTTGCTTCACCTCACTTCTAAAAAATGGACTGCCCGAATCTTTAGATCTGTTCACGGAGGCGCCCACAGCCCTTAGAAATCACACCCGTGCCGAAGCGGCTTGCTCTATGCTTCAGGGGCCGCTGTGGTTTGGTGATCAGGAACAACCTTTGGAGAAGCAAAAAAAGCCGGCTGTTCTTTTCACGCTTGTCTAAATTTCAGAAAAACTGCTGATTACTTTCCAAATTCCTCGTTTCAAGCAGGTGAATAAGGTAATTAAAAAGGTTCAGGGCTTAGACCAGAGTAAGACTTCCCTCACCGCTGCACTGCTAAGGTCAAACCAAGACAAGTTTGCTATTGTAGATGAGTTTGCTCACATCCCATTAAGTTCTCCTACCTGTACAGCTTGAGAAACATTACTCTTCTCACATAAAATACCCTTTTTTTTGCAAATGTACCTATCCATCCATCAACGATTTATCTTCCAGCTGCTTATTCTGGTCAGGGTCATGGGGGCCTGCACAGAGCATAAGGCATGAGGACACCCAGGGTGAGAGTCCATCACATCATTTTTAAATCTAAATAGAATGTTTACTTTCCACATCTATGTTTCTAAGTTTCTGAACTTTTTAAGTATTAGTCAAATCGCTCAGGCTTTTCTATCAATGGCCCTAGTACTGAGTAGTACTAGTTAACAGGTGTATTTATATCCAGTAAGTAAGTTAAGTGTTGAGGGGGAGGGGGTGGTTTCACTCACATGTCCCCTTGCTGGCGATCTGCAGGATGTCACACTCACAGGATGATCCTTTATGCTCTCCACTGAGCGGCTTTGCAAATTAGCACAGATGAGGAAGTAACAAATCGGTCAGGGTGTGAGATGCAGACCTCAGACAGCCATCAAAGTCACAGAGCCCCATATTGGAATCAAAACAGGATCCCAGTGATCCAGCTTTGCTTGATGATGCTTCATGCAGCCACAGTACAAAAGGCCCATGAGGAATATCTGGATAAAACTCAGTGCCTCCTGCCCTACATCTTAAGTATCACAAGTAATAACCCGAACAGTATCCCAAGTAGTACTCTGAGCAGCAGCAAAAGAGCGCTCCAAGAAAAACCCCTATCAGTACCCCAAATGTTACCCCAAGCAGTACCTCAAGCAGTACACTGAGCATTAGCCTGAGCAGTACCCTAAGCAGTGTTCCAAAGAGTACCCTGAGCTGTACCCCAAGCAGTACCCCGAGCTGTACCCCAAGCAGTACCCAAAGCAGTACCCCAAGCAGCACCCCGAGCAGTACCCCAGCTGTACCCCGAGCAGCACCCCAAGCAGTACCCTGAGCAGTACCCAAAGTAGTACCTCGAACAGTACCCCAAGCAGTACCCCGAGCAGTACCCCAAGTAGCATCCCAAGCAATACCCCAAGCAGCACCCCGAGCAGCACCCCAAGCAGTAGCCTGAGCAGTACCCCAAGCAGTACCCTAATTAGTACCCCGAGCAGCACCCCAAGCAGTACCCCAAGCAGCACCCCAAGCAGCACCCTAATTGGTGCCCCGAGCAGTACCCCAAGCAGCACACCAAGCAGTACCCCAAGAAGTACCCCAAGCTGTACCCTGAGCAGTGTTCCAAAGAGTATCCTGCGCAGCACCTATAAATGTACCCCAAGCAGTACCCAGAGCAGTACCCTAAGCAGTACTCTGAGCAGTACCCCAAGCAGTAGCCTGAGCAGTGCCCAAGGCAGTACCCTGAGCTATACCCATAGACATACCCCAAGCAATACCCTGAGCAGCACCCCTAACAGCACCCTGAGCAGTACCCCAAGCAATACACTCAGAAGTGCCCCAAGCAGTATCCTGAGCAGTGTTCCACAGGGTACCCCAAGCAGTATCCTGAGCAGTGTTCCACAGGGTACCCCAAGCAGGACCTTGAGCAGCACCTCACAGCTCATCACACAGACTAGAGCAAAAGATCAAAAAGTTTCCACAGCTGGACACAATTAGCACAAGGGAGCTGGCAAGAGTGATCTGGACCATTTCAGAGCACCATGGATGTAAATATTTGGATTTAGGGAGGACCCATGGAAGGGTGAGGGTGCTGCAGAACTGGGCCACATGGGTCCAGGAAATATTGTGCTTTCTCATTTTCTATGACAGCACTTGTGACATGCAGAGGACGGGAGTTTCACCCATCTGATAAAAGGTTGAAAGGTATCATATTTCTGAAACCTGACAGCCAAAAGTGACTGACAACTCACCCCTGCCAGTGGAATCTAGGAAAACACCCTATTTGGGCTGGAAGTCCCCACCAAGAAAACATGAGCATCATTTTGTCCTTGTTTGTTTAGATTTTCATTTTCATGAGTCATCAGAGTCAAGCTCATTACATTTACTTTTATACTGTTTGAAAATTCAAACTTCATAGCATATTTCTGTATTGATTAGTGTGATGGAATTTGCACAAATTTGTTTTCCATAAGAATGTACATAAGGAATGGTTTATGAATGGATTTTCTTTGCGAGGAGGTGAAAATAAATTTCATCACAATAATTTCGAAATATTGTACAGTGCTGTCATAAAGGACTTTAAGCTTGATTGTTACAGTCACAATCTATTCTGGAAAAAAGGCATTTTAAAACAATTTTCACACTTAGATTTCATCAGTTTAATTTAAATTATTTTTCTATGACACTGACCCCCCCCCCCACCAAAATGTGTGTGTCAGAACTTTGAGCTTTCCAAAAGCACTACAGGTAAAATTAGCAATGTCATCCTGCCCAGATGTCCCCTGCCTATCTTGGCAAGGTCCCCAGTCTCAAGCAATTATGGGAGATGGAAGGATTTGCCTTAGCGACGTCACAAACTGACATCATAGCAATTAATGCTGAGCCATTTTTAAAAGTCAGTGTGGGAAAAATCTAGCATACAACAGAGGGAAGGAAAGAAAAAGTGGGACCAGGAGGGAATCACTTCCGGGAGTCTCCTGCCCAAACTGATGTCAGGGGGGACACTATGAGTTTAAAAACTTTTAACCTGAAAGGCTCCTGCACTTGGCTAATTAGTTTGATTCTTCTTCTGCTTTTGCTGGTTTATTTCTATGACTGAAAGACTCATCCAGCTGTTTCACATTAACAATAGTGACACATGCATGATTATAGGAGACTGACCAATCAGCACACAGCAATAACTCAGTGCTAAAGTGAAATCCAGGTCTTTTTAAATGAAATGGTCGTTTACAAGGCCTGTCCTAGCTCATAGTGTCCCCACTGACATGGATTAGCTGATCACCCTACTTCCCACTCCATTTATTCTCAAACAGATGTGGGTAGATGCTGTATGAGAAACATCCAAAATTTCATTTAGTAAAAGCAGCTTCTGGAAAAACCAGAAGCATTCCAACTGCTGTGACTGTTCTGAGATCAGTTCCCGTATCGGTCCTTCTATAAGTGTGATTTATATTCGCATACAACATGCCAGCCACATTTCTGCTTTTATTGCTCCATTATTTGTTTTAATACAGACCCAGAGGACAAACCAGTTGCCGGTTCCTCTGGTAATTATAAGCCAATCCCAGCAGTCAGGAAGAAACGTGTCCTCTGAGCTGCCCCATTAGATGTCCTCCTCCATCAAACCATCTCATCATAAATAATCCATGAGATAAAGGTAATATATTGCAGGTCACAGCATATCACTCTTAGTGCAGAAAAAGCATCCGACGACTGTGAAGTATAAAGCTGAACTGCAGATTCATGAAGGACACCTACAACGTTACAGAAGAAAAGCTCCATTTTGAGGTTCAGATGGCTTCTTAGGATTTGAGCCAATCATATAGCGTCCGGTCAGGATGGGAGCCAATCGTAAAGCATCAGGATTGAGGCCAATCATACAGCTTCGGGATGGGAGCCAATCATACAGCATAAAGCAAGAAGCCAATCATACTGTGTCAGGTGGGGAGCCAATCATACTGTACTAGGAGATGAGCCAATCACACTGCGTTAGGATAGGAGCCAATCACAAACCATCAGGACAGAAGCCAATGATACAGCCTCAGGATATAAGCCACGGTCAGTGGTTGGTTCTAACAAAATGAATTGGCTAATTCCAGACGCATACAGAGACAAACTGATCTCACTATGGGAGATGGTTATCCTGGTGGAGTTAAGGAATTTCAGGATGCAGAAGCCCATGAGCTGAGGTCACATGCACATGACAGGACCTCGGCTAAGCTGCTCAGCAGCCCACACTCTAAGCCTGCAGGTTCTCCATCCATTGGGTTTTCAAGCACCTGAATTACATGAACACCAGCAAATATGGCTTCCTCACAACACCTATCAGACACATCTGATGGAAACAGATGCTTATGTGAATCGAAAGTAGAGGAACCTGCCATGGATTCTACTTACTCATGTGTCATAAAATCCATATCTGATGAGGATAATCCAAATAACACATTATCTGTAATCTTTTCTTGAAGACTGGACAGGATACTGAAGTTCTGCCTGATGGGAAAGATTATTCCAGCACTGAAGGGCAATTATTTACAAATCGGATTATGCTTACCTCATTTACTGAGCTAATGAACCTTGCAGTTCTCTCATTTTTGTACATGCACTGGTTGTCATTAGCATATTTTTGCTCTATTACGCCCATAAATCCTTCTAAACATGGAATTTGTAGATAAAGCCTTTTTAGGAACTGAAGGGCTGACCTCGCCACTGGCAAACGGCTCAAAGCAAAGGACATCTGAGCAACGATGGCCATTTGTGGCTTAGCAGAGAGAAGGCCAACCTTCTGCAGAGTGGGAGAGACAACTGAGTCCCTCTGTTTACCCCACAGCGATATCGACTGGGCATCTAGGAGGCGGCATGGGGCATCAAACAGCATGGCACTCCGAGCCGTGTGCATCACTCTGTGAAACCTGCAGAGCATCAGGAAGCAGGAGGCCAACAGCACACACCGCAGAGCAAAGCTGTGCTACAACCAGCTGGCATGGGCATTGTAGCTGCAAGACAACAGTGGGCTAATTAGCCAATCCAGATATTAGCTTTTGATTAGCTACGGCTTTCTATAACTGTGGATCTAGCTGTACATTTTATTGGATCCAGTTTAACTGTGTAGCTCAAGGGAACAACAGCAGATGATTTCTATAAACTTACAAGTCCATGCTTTTAACCTTAATGTTATATCCTGCAATACTGTTATCAAATCCAACATACACAATTATTTGGAAACTGCTGCTGTCCTTTAGTCCAGCAAATCACTATTTATATTTAATCTCCTCCATATAGTTTAGGCATTAGTGATGGATTACCATCTCAGTCAGGATGTTCCTAGTCTGGTGTCCTGTGCTTCCTGTGATAGGCTCCAGGCTCGACCCTGCATTGAATGAGCTATTGTGGAAAATGAATGGAGGGATGTATAGTTTAAAAATGCCTAACACAGACTGTTAACATTTTTTTTATGAAATCCATGCTTGCCAAATGATGTAGATGTACAACGTACGCCTGTGCCCTTTTTCAGAAACGCGCTGATTTCAGCAGAGAGTCGGCATGGAGATTTCCTCCACAAGGGCTGTCAGTCTCCAGGTGGAGGCCAAATTTGCCACGCTAGACGCAGCGTGTTCTGTTGATTATCAGGCTCGAGGCTCCCATGCTGGTCCTGATGGCTGCAGAGTCGCCCGTCTGCCAGGCACGAGGACCCAGCATGGAGGGGACCACGGTTCCAGTCCCTGTGTGTTATTCACACGCGCCACTTGGACAGCCACGAGTCAGGAGGGGGGCTGAAGGTCAAAGGACAGCGTGGAAGCCAGCGTGACGCCACCAGAGAATGTCTCGTGGCAGCCATGCACAAAATTGCCCGCTCGGATCCCAGACTCACCACCATCTGTCACAGACCAGAGTGTAAACGTGCAATGATCTATTTAATAGATTTCTACACAAAGATGCCAGCGGATTCCTTGTGCGAGTATTAAAGAGATTTACCCTCTGGATCTTTTCCATGATTCTTGTGGAAAATAATAGTTCTAACCTCAGTCGGAAAGGGCCATTCTAATGGATTCAAATGTCTGTCATGGAAATTTCTACAATGCATGGTGCTAGCCAAGATAAAAAGGCTCTGGTGACAGAAATGTATGTTATATTTTTGTAGAGAGGGTAGAAGTATCGGAAATAATATATGCAAGCCATAGATAAAATCTTTTTGACAGGGCGAAACATTCAACGGCTCTGAAATCAAGACAAATATTACTTGTAGCTCCTACCAGTTCAAAATTAATAAAAAATGAACATCTGAAAATATAGCATCCACAGGAAATTCCACTAATTTCTATAACAGTGCATTGCCAAAATGTTAGAGGATCACTGTCAGGCTATAGGAGATTCTCCTAATTGATAATCACAGGTCATCAAATTATAAGCAAACGCAGGGAGCATGCTTCCATCACATATATACTGCTTGCCATGATATGTTACGAACAGACCATCTACACGTTCAGAGCTCGGCAACTTCTGAAACCGTTCGTAAGTCCCCCAACCAATGTCTACATCGATGCAGCAAGGATTCGAGTAGAGCACCACCGCTATTATCATATATTACTGTTCAAAAGTTTGGGATCACTTAAAAATTTCGTTGTTTCCAAAATAAAGGCTTTTATTTGTTGATTTAAAATAGCATCACATTAATCAGAAACGTGGTGTAGACATTGTTAATGTCATAAAGGACTATTGTAGCTGGAAACAGCTGGTTTTTAATATACATTTAATATACAATATCTACATTGGCGTAAAGAGGCCCCTTATCAGCAACCATCAGTCCTGTGTTCCGATGGCACGCTGTGTTTGATAATCCAAGTTTATCATTTTATAAGGCAAATTGATCATTAGAAATCCCTTTTGAAATTATGCTAGCACAGCTGAAAACTGTTCTGCTGATTAAATAAGCAATAAAACTGCCCTTCTTTGGATTAGTTGAATGTTTAGAGCATCAGCAATTGTGGGTTTGATTAAAGACTCAAAATGGCCAGAAACAAAGAACTTTCTTCTGAAACTCATCAGTCTGTTGTTGTTCTGAGAAATGAAGGCTGTTCCATGGGAAATTTGTAAGTGACCCTAACTTTTGATCGGTAGTGTAATCATTTGTCCCAGTACATAAATTACTCAGGCGCACGCCGCCGGAGAGCCATGTGAGGAACGGCGTACAAGCAGAGAGTGTATATCATAATGGAAACATTTAATGCTGGCCCAGACTGTTGATTTTGGGGGGGGGGGGTGTAGTTTCTTCAGTAACATGTTTTGGTTCCTGTTGTCCGATAGTGGGCACGGCCCACTCTGGCTGCCTTCCCAGGGGCGTTGTTTATGTATGTACCACATTTATTTTTCCACTGACACGGTCCCGCCACATCAGCCACGCGATGCATCTATTACATGGTAATGAAAATTGAATCCAGGCAGCATGGGCCAACCCTCCACTGCGCTCACACCAATCTGAGATTCCATCTCTGCCTCTGTCAGCCGCTGCTTGCCTGCTCCCTTGTTCCTGCTGGACAGGCACCAAAAGTAGGAGGAACTTTCCAAATCTTCCAGGGTGACTTTTCAGGAAAGAGGAAGGGAAACACCTGGCACTTCTGAAAGGCCTGTGTGACTGTGGAGGAACAAGTCGTGTATCGTAGTGGCTCTAAACTGGTTTAGCCTCAGGACCCACATCGTTTCATGGTCATTAGGTCATGACCCAAATTTTGAACCAAATTTATGTCACAAAAAATAGTGCACTAATAGTAAATAGAGCAGCAACGGTGGCACAGTGCCTTCATGCACTGTTAAAAAGGTCTGACATTAGAAAAAAAATGCCACACACTCACCGGCCAAATGGAAATTTTTGGGTCACAACCCACCAGTTGAGAAACAGAGGTCTATCAGGCTGACAAGAGAAGCAATGCATGTTAAATAAACAGGCGCGTTTCAGGAGGTTTGAAACGTATCTAATATCTGGAAGTAACGACTGTTTAAGTGCATTATGGTCCAAAGTCACAAAAATGGCAGTCTGGCACTTGATGCAGCTAGTCACACTAAAACTACATCTACCACATATATTATCATACGTTCCAGATCAACAAACAGTCACAGGCATTAAAGTTATGTGAGAAATTGTACAAGAGATCAATATGTAACTGAAGGAGAGACATTCAGCTTGGATGTTTATGAATACAGAAAAGTTGTCTTTTGATCATGAACTTCTGGCCAAACTTTGGTTCTGGTAATGATCACGAAGGTCAACAGTACTTTGGGATTAAGGTAGACTCAAAAGGATGGTAAGGATTTTGGATTCTTCTGACATTAGTACAGACGAAGTCAGTGAGGTTCACGTACATCATGAATAAGAGGAATTGCAAGGAATTTAGCCTGAAAAGACACAGGATGGGTTCAGCCAAATCTTGTGTATTCCTCTGTTCGTGTTGTAATGCACAACATTGATTCAGTTCACATAGTTTAATAATAAAACTTCTGAACTAATCAGACAACCACACAAATCAATAACGAGGCAAGAACTGATAAGGACTAATTTGCTGCAGGGAAAAACAAAAGGTCATTAGTTAAAAGTAGCTATTTTGTCCTGGGTTGTTTACGGCTTCTACCAGCTACATTGATTCGGAAATAATTAAAACCAAAAAGAAAATAAAAAGAATGTACAAACAACTTTTTAGCGGCTAAAGTGGGATAAGCAAAATGACACATGCCTGGTCAACCTGCCAGGACCTGCAGATGTATCTTCTGCACAAGATGCCCTCTGGTGCCCTCTCTCACTCCCTCACCTTGATTGCCCGAGTCTCTTGGTCTATCCTGCCCTGCTTCGTGGCCATACCATTAATTTATCACACTCCCGCAGCGTTCCTCACAGCCCTCCTTGATAGAGTGCGTCAGAGCCAACCGAACATCTGTCATTCAGGGGGAACATCTGGCCGGCTACTTAGCAACAAGAGAAAAGGGGATGGTGGGACCGGCAGATATGGCTAATGTCCCCCTTTAGCTCTGACTCCCGTATCAACAGCTCTTTGCTGGGGTCCACTGAGGAGGGAATATTCTTCAAGGGGTGCTGTAATGACTCCGTGGAATTGTGGTATCAGATTCACTTCCACATTTCTTTTTTTTCAAATATATTTTTACCTTAGCCATTTTATTCCAATTGGTCCACACACCTCCATTCCAGGTTTAGGATCAGCCATGTCCAGTCATAGAATTAATGGGCTGAAGGTTTGGCTATGTGAGAGGAACCATGCCAAAGTATCCCTGGATTTACCTATTATAAGCAGAAGCTTATCTGCTGGCTTCCTTTGTTGCAGCTTTTATGGCGGTCCCAATGCAGCTTGTCTTCACTTGGAAATGCCTCATGAATCTGTGTGCACTGCCATGGCTGATGCCCTGGTAGCCAATACCTCAAGTGACAGTAACGAAAGGTCATTTACTGGCATGCTGGCCAGTGTCTGTGACATAGGTGGCTGCACCCTTCTATAATGCAACAGGAAATAGGCCAATAATTAGCAGGTGTCCAGCTACTGATCTTCCTGACAGGTTTTAAAAGCCATGAGATCCAGCAGAGGGCCATTTTGATTACAGGGGATCTTATCTATTAAATGCCGCCTTGAGGTATAACATGCCTGGAGCAGATTTACTATGTGGTAGACCCATTATGGTGTACACCAAATATTGAGCACACCTGACTATGGTGTAGTCCCATGGTGGAGCAGCCCAGCTGTGAAGTCGTCCCCATGTGGTGATGCCCTGCAGGAGGATAAACCCACTATGATGTAGACCCACGATAGAATAAACTTAATGGGTGTAGACCCACCATGGAAAAGGCTCACTAAGACCCACTATGGAGTAAATTCATTTGGGGTGCCTGTAGTTCATGTCCTTCACACAGCTAACTAAGTCAATGTTTCCCAACCTGGTCCTCCGGGACCCCCAGACAGTCCACATTTTTTCTCCATCCCATCTCCTAGTAGGGAGCAGAAATGTGGACTGTCTGGCAGGGAGCTGGGAGGGAGCAAAAATGTTGATTGTCTGGGGATCTCCGAGGACCAGGTTGCAAAACACTGACCTAAGCAATGCCCACTGCTTCACAGATTTAAACTCAAGCCTGATGACTACTATTATGGGATGAACACTCCTCCACAGATGCCAAATCTCCAAAAGCGATGTCCATGGCAGCACAGATACCCCTCCATAATGCCACCGTGTTCCCCTCTAAACGGCTCACTCCTCCAGCACACCCAACTGTGTTGAGTAATTGAATTTCAAAAGCGAAAGACATCAAGGCCCAATTACTGCATGACTGGCTTTCATGTGCCGATCCACGTTTTAATTAAATTGGATCTGCTCTGTAATTATTTTAATTGATAATTTATAACTTCATTATGTTGTATTACAGCACTTGGATGCGAGCAGTAATTTACCTGACTAATGTGGGATTGTCTGCCATCTCCTTGAGCAGGGGAACGCAGACGGCATCACCTTGCAGGAGCGGCTGCAAAAAGAGAGCCGCCATTCCTTGTTTATTCGTGGTTACTAAGCAGCCGCTTAGCATTTTCAGACAATTCATCTCTTTTAATCACTTAGAGCCTCGTCAATTAGAGCTAATTCAATTTCATCTGAACAACTAATCAGGGAATAGGGGTCCAGACCGTTTAATGCATGCTCCATAATTAAATCCGGATAAATTATCTAGATATTTTCTTTGTGTTATTGTTTTTCTGCGTGACGCTGTTGGGGGCTGAGCTAAAACTGAAGGTCTCCGTCACTATATTTTAATGCATAGCAGAGACCGAATGAAACAGATCTGAGTATTAAATTACTATTGTTGGGCAGCCATTATTGGACTGTCTAGGAAAAAATCAAGAGCAAACAGGAGCTAAATCTCATTTTCACATTTCAAGTTACTGGATAGGATTATACTGAGCAGGGAAAGCTCTGTCCTAAATGACCAAACACTTCCTTTCTTGCCATTTAGGAAAAATCACACGCATCTCTCATAAATAGTTGTTGAAAAAATAAGAAAGTTCCATAACCCCTTATCCAGTACAGGGTCACAGAGACCTTGGAGCCCATCGCAGGAAGTACAGGGCATGAGGGAGGGGACAACCTGGACGAGATACAGGGGACCCCTTGGACAGGATGTCAGTCCATCACAGGGCACAATGCAGGGGACACCCTGAATGGGATGCTTGTCCAACACAGGGCACAAGACAAGGGGCACCCTAGACGGAATGCCAATCTACCACAGAGCATGAGGCAGGGAACACTGTGGATGGGATGCCAGTCCATCACAGGGCACAAGGCAAGAAATATCTTAGATGGGATGCCAGTCCATCACAGGTCACAAGGCAGGGGACACCCTGGACGGGATGCCAGTCCATCACAGGGCACAAGACAGGGCATATCCTAGATGGGATGCCAGTCCATCACAGGGCACAAGACAGGGCATATTCTAGATGGGATGCCAAAATATCACAGGGCACAAGGCAAGAGACACCCTGGAAGGGATGCCAGTCCATCACAGGGCACCAGGTAGGGGACACCGTAGATGGAATGCCAGTCTATCACAGGGCACAAGACAGAGGGCACCCTAGACAGAATGCCAGTCTATCACAGGGCACAAGACAGAGGGCACCCTAGACGGAATGCCAGTCTATCACAGAGCATGAAGTAGGGGACACTGTGGATGGGATGCCTGTCCATCACAGGGCACAAGACAGGGCATATCCTAGATGGGATGCCAGTCCATCACAGGGCACGAAGCAAGAGACACCCTTGACGGAATGCCACTCCATCACAGGGCACGAGGTAGGGGACACTCTGGACAGGATGCCAGACCATCACAGGGAAATTTAGAATCACCAGTGCAGTTCAGCCTCAAGAGACAAGGGCAGAACACCTCATAAGATCAAGGGAAACATGCAACTGCCACACAGACAGGGCCAAGGGTTTGAAATTGAACCCACAACCCTAGGGGCGTGAGGTCACACTGCGGCTAACCAGTCTTCCACATCACCCAGGCACACACGTCACTTTATAAGCCGTCAGGGGGAGCATCATTAAAACTCATTTAGTTGTTATAAATGTACACTGCTTACACAGAAAACACTTATTTTGTAAAAATAATTAGCTGTGTTTGTTTTAGAATTCAAATAATTATTTTGTAGGGCTATGTAAGATATTAATTACTGCAATGACTGTGACAGATGGTCGGTTCAGGAAACAGACTTAAATCCAGCTTCCTCTGGATAACACCACAATGCACAGAAATCTTAAGAATTGTATAAAGACAATGACCTATACACACTCTAAAGGCGAGCATAACATATCGATTGTGTATTTAAAAGATTAATATTATGTGGCACTCCTGCTGTTCGCGTTTGTCATTCCCTGAACCTGCCCTCTGCTCCGACGTGTCATCATCTTTTGTGTGGCTTTGGGTTCCCATGGCAACACTTAGTGTTAAACATGCCTCAGCTATAACAACTCCTTAGAATAACATTTGAAGGATGACGGGGGAAAATGGAGTCTTGCTGTGTCCCCATGGTGTCTGCGAGACCCCTGTAAGCCGTGCCGACGCTGACTGAAGCACACACACTCACACACAGACACACACATTTGTCGTATTGACTCATTTTTATCCAATTAGCATTCTTCCAGCTCCAACTCACGGAAACTCAAAACTACATGAAAAATGCCCCCAGTCTAAAGTTTAAGCAGGTTAAGCTGTAAAAAAAAGAACACTGTTTGCTTAGTGGGGATGTCCCCAAAAATTCATTTTTGAGGACTCGCAAACTTTGTGGAGGCATTTTTCTCATGTGCACACATACACACACACACACATACCAGCTAATATGCTAGTGTGTCAGAAGTGACCAGATGTTAGGACACTGCAAAAATGGACATTGCAGAATAAGTAAGACTGTGATGTAGATCTTATTTTCAGTTGCCATTTTGAGCTCCAGGGTCTGTTGATGCTACAGAATAGAAAAGGTCAGTTTCCACCATCGCTAAGATGATAAAAATGTGCACCACCCCTCAGAAGCAGGAGAAGCTAGCATTAGCTGGGGGGGCGTCCAAAATTCAGCGGGAGAGCTCTCTGTGTGGGAGGGGAGGTGCTCTCCTTGACCTCAGCTGTATTGCTTGAAATGGATGAACAATAATCTTTCCCCAGACAGCAGGTTCTGCCACCCCCCCCCCACCCCCCCCCCCCCCTCCCTTCTCGTCTATCACCCCCCAGCCCCCCCACTCCCTCGCTCTTTTTACTCTCTCCTGCTCGCACAAAAAAAAAAAAAA
>JAAGVU020000129.1:23902343-23919707 GCA_011763525.2 Mormyrus iriodes
TAGTGCGTCATGTGACTAGAAGTTCACATGCCCCTCTGAGAGCAACGCCCCACTAGCACCACCTCCCTCTAGCCCTCTACGTCTCAAGGGCCCGTCTGCCTGCTCGCACTCCGTCAGCCGACCCTTTGAAATTGACCGAGCCGGTTTGGTTCCTGGATGGTGAGGAATTGCGCGCTGCCCCAGGCCTCCTTCGCTGGCCTTGAGTGATGAAGCCTCTCTCTGAGTTGGACATGTCTACTGGAGCAAAAGCGATGGGATATTTCATCACAAACGATCTCACTCAAAACCAGCCTGACTCTTTTTCAGTTGTTCTTTGCTAACTTCGTATAAAATATTAATATTTTAAAGACCCGACGACAAATGCATGCTCAGGACTCCCCTGACTTCAACAGAAAAGATCGACGTGCTTCATGTTATTAAAAAGACTCCAGCCAAAGTGGCACAGCGTGCAGTCTCATGGCAGAGAGCCGTCTGCATTGTCAGGCGCGTCGGCCCAATTGTGCCCCACGTTTATGCGAAGGATTCGTAATGGACACTGTGATGCTCCTCAAGAAAATAGCACAAGGGATTTTTGCTCTGCCAAATTACTCAGCACAGAGAAGGGCACTGTATTCATCTGCAGGACTCCCAGTCTATTACAGGAAGTGAGGCGATTTTCACGAAGAGAGCAACTGCCTTGTAAATGCAGGTTGGAATCTGCAGGCCCCGAAAGCGGCCGATTCAAAGTGAATCTCCCCTTCAGACTGACATGCTCCTTTCCCTTTATGATAATTCTCCCTTCGGGAGATAAAATCATGAATAAAGCCGGCTGGTACCGCAGTTCAGCCATGGCTCATGTGGGTGTGTTTACCCACATGAAAGCAAAAGCCTTTATGGGGGGGGGACACCAGTGATCCGATCCTTAGAGTCTCAGTGTATGTTTCTGAAGGACGTTCACTGTCACACAGCAAAGTGCTTACGTCGGACCCATCCACAGTGCCGGTCCGATCCCGGTCCCCGGTGCCGAGCCTTATATAAATTCTGGGTTGGCGAATTCTCAAGTCCCGGGCATGAGCTGCTGTGCAGGATGAAAGTCGTAATCGAACAAATAAATGAGAACTGCGTGATGGTACATCAATCATAGCAAAGCCGCAATCGCCGCCACGCTGCCCCCTTCTGGCCGAGATCTGCTATGCTCTTCTATCCTGCCTTGTTTTACCTTAGATACTCAGCCAAGGCTAATGACATCACCATGTAAAAGCAAGCACACACTGCACATTATTCGCAGATCTCTCTCCAGTCTCATCACCTGGGCTCCCCTGGAACCCAGAGTTCAAGAAGTGGAACTCCCACAGTGGGACTACATTAACATCACATTTTTGCCGCTTAACTGACAACGCCATGCAGCAACTTTTCTACCTGGTTTCTGTCCAGTTCGGTCAGGCGTATGACTGTAGGCCCCCCCCCCCACCCCTCAGAACTTCAACCTTCAAAGCTCCTTCATACCTTCATATTACCTCATCTAGGTCTTTAACTGCCGTAATAGCTGCTGCCCACAGCAACATAAGAACAGAGACACTGAAAGGTTAAAAGAAGCATCTGCAGTGATGGACTGATGGAGCATTAAGGCAAGGAGGAGGAGTCAAGGACAGGGGTGTATACAGGGCTGTGGCACAGCTGAAAGCTGATTGGCCCCTGGGGTGCCTGCTGCCCTGTCAGTCACCGATTCAAAACAAATAATTGGCTAATAATAAGGTTTGCCACCCCACCTTAAAAAAATCCTAGAATCACCCCTGGAAAATATAGACTGGCTCATGTTCTCAATGGGGGGGTAAGTAGCTTGGTTCCTGTCGTCTGCCTTTGGGAGAATGCTCACAGGTCTGTGGGGGGGGCCGAGTGCAGATTGAAGGTCCCCCAATCGGGGCGATTACAGGTTGCAGAAAGTGACTGATAGAGTTCCTCTCTGCACCGTTCCTGGGCTGGCATGGCCATCAGAGACAGGCAGTGTTCTGGGTTTTGGGATGGGAGCAGAGACAGGTGTAGTCAAACCAGCAGGAGGAGTTGAAAACAAAAGATAGCCATTCCAGCATCAGTGGGGGGTAAAACACACACAGGGAGACAAACAGGCATTGGGTCAGAGGGAGGCTGCAGCCGCGGTCAGGATCTGGGTGGGGGTGGGGGGCTCTGTTGCTATTAGGAACTACGGGCCAGATGTAAAAAGAGAGTGTAAAGGGGTAGGGGAGGCTGCATTTTGGCAAGCCAGGCTAAAGACATGGGCTTATATGTTTGTGCCATGACTGTTCTGTGAAGATAGCACTAAACCCCTCTAATTCCCAAAGACAGCAGCTTAGAGTAGCAGACTCCCTCAGAAAGGCCATTTACTCACTTCAAACTTAATGTTCCAACTTAGCCCTGCATCCAGGACCCAGACTTCAGAACAGGGTTTTTTCTTCCTCCATTCATTTATTTTCTGAACAAATTAGTTACATATGAAAAACTTTGTCTGAAATTGCCTTTTAGGGGGAACATGGTTGTGCTTCATCTAAGAACAGAAAGAGTCAGGTTAGGTAGCTTTTCATATGGAAATTTGGTAATAGTCTCCTCACCCTCAGTGATTCTCCATATTTGCACGTCTTTTTTTGCTCCCCGATCGCAGAGAGTTAAGCAGAGCTGCCCGGACATTTCTCCTTGTTGGTATTTCCTTCAGACATGGCCTGTAAGATGGTTTTCCGTTCTTTTCTTCCGGATTTTCCTAATTTTACCCCTCGAAGTCACACAGGAGTCACAGTGGAAGAGTGAATGGGGATCCAGAATCGTGGGTCGCGGCAGATTAATATGCCTTATCTGGAAACATGACACTGACGATGTTCTTTATATGGGAGGGGCCTCGATTTAACCTGTAACTTGACTGGCAGGCTGCTCTAAAAGTCAGAATCAGCCCTGACAGCACCGTACTATCCATGCAGCAGCAGTAGATAAGGAGGAGACAGGACAGTAATGGACCTGATGGCAGAATTTATCTTTCCCATAATGCTCTGGGGGGATGGGGGGATAGGTGGACATGTCGCAGTATGTTTCTGCCTTACAGCTACATTCCTGACCTGAATCATTAAGTTAAACACTCCTCTGTACTCACAACATAAACATGATACTTCCAATTTATCAGATACGAACTAAACTAACTATGCTACAGAAAGCGGCCAGCAATATGAATATATAATGCAATTCTGGCTGGCGGCATGATGCAACTTACGGCACCAGGTGCATAACAATAGCACATCACGGTAAACATTTCAGATCCTCACCACTTCCAGCACGAGAAATTAAAAACGCAAAAGAGCTCGTAAGCACAAGTTTCCTCTCTGCTGCAAAGAAAGTCACCCACTTCCCGAGCCACGAGCTGGAGGTTTCTCCTGATAAGAGAGTCATCCCGGGCCAGAAAGCAATTCAGGGCCTTGGCCGTAGCCTCCGCCTGCCCAGAGCTCACCGGCCGCCACTATCTGTCCGCGCTGGAAGCCGGCACACTTCCGAGCCGTGGCCGTGTCCATGATGAATGACTGGGACTGGATAAGTACACAACAATAACCTCCCAGCAGCCGCTGTGCAGGCCGCGGACGACGTCCAATTTATCACTCAGCTGTCGCTGGATTTTATCAAGTCTGCTCCCCGCGTCATTGATTTATTTTACAATTTATTACCTGCCCTGAGTCAGCGTTTACTCTCTGTCACGCCACTGCTGTTCAGGAGAAGAGGGGTGTTTGCGACATGCGCGACTGCTGCGGACATCTTTTCCTGGTTCCTCGACAAGTGCTGGAACTCGACGGTCTGTTCCTATAACGCTTTCCCCTTAATCGGCGGCCCTCTCGATTCAACCGTGCCCCCTTCTGGAATACCAGAGTTATGCAGGTGGAGCTCGTATCAATTAAAATACCAAAGGAGTCTTGCCAGGATAGTTTTCATTGCCTGAACAAATGTGGCTATGGGGGGGGGGCACGGTGAATAGCACTGTTACCTCACACTTTCAGGGCTGGAGTTTAGATCCCACACCTTCTCCCAGTGTGTGTGGAGAGTAGATATCCTTCCTGTGCTGGATGGGCTACCTTCACAGTCCAAAGACATGAAGTCAGCATAAACGGTGTATCTAAATTTTCTGCAGTGTGTATATTCTGTGATGGGCAGGACTCCCATTCAGGGTGTCCCCCTGCCTAGTGCCCTGTGCCGCCTGGGATAGGCTCCAGACCTTCTTGTGACCCTGTACTGGATAAATGGTTGGTAGATAGATAGACGGAATTTTATCAATACAAATCAAATCAATAAGATTGGCTGACAGCACTTGGGGACGACGCTGGGCCTGGGTGTCAGGGGCGAACATCAGATGTGTGCAGTGAAAGCGAGGCAGCCACGGGTGGTAAATCAGTGCGTGACCAAGCCGGGCACTCAATTTATATCAATTTTACACAGGATTTTCTCTTCATTATTTACGAGTTATCATATCACATTCTCAAAAGGGAGGAAAGCCGTCTGACAGGGTCGGGAAAAAATATAAAACGCAGCCTTTAGTTCCGGGGAATTAAGCGGCTGGAATTGAAAATCTACTCTTCATAACGTACTCCTGCGTTCCAGGGTCTACACTTGTCATGCCATTGCAGTCATGTGACAGAGAAGGGCACAGCGAGGAAGCAGGAATCCTGTTGGAGGGGAGGGTGTCTGAGAATTTAACAAGAGTACTTCACCAAGAGTACTGACCTCCAAACTTGGAGCCCCCCCCAAGGTGTTTAACTACAGGCATACAGGCAGTCCCCAGGTTACGAATGAGATCCGTTCCAGATGTCTACCTTTAAGTCGAATCTGTAGGTAAGTCAAAAGAATAAATGCAGTACGAGTTGACTGTAAGGCAGGCATTCTTGCGGGGATGGCCTATACAGTGATTTTGGTTCTCAATCTCCATTGTCCATCCATCCATCCATCCATTTTCTGTACTCGATTGTCCTATTCTTGGTTGCAGGGGGTCCAGTGCCTATGCCAGAAGGTATGGGCGCAAGGCAGGGACTAACCCAAGATGGGGTGTCAACCCATTACTGGGCCTCTGTTGTCTTATGTAACAATAATGCATTGTTACATGCTCTTGTTCAATGCGTTAGCGCAAGTGTGTTATGAAAGGCGCTATATATAATAAATAAACTGTATCACATTGAAATCATTTCCAACTCGGAAGCAGGCAACAAAAAAAAGTCACAACTGTTGTATTTAGTGTTTCCCACAATGATAAATGAAGGAGAATAACTGTTTTAAGTTACATTTTGACAGTTCAGTGACTTTATGGATACATAATTCAAAGGCTCATTTCTGCTTTTCCCCTTGATTTGATCCCTCTTTTCATATAAATACTGTCACCACATAAAACGAACAGCAAACTCAAATATGCGGCACTTTTTCGTCTGTGGATCTAGAAATGCTAAATGTACCGTAGCGGCAGATTAAATATTAAAAATAAAAATACACCACATAAAACATATCTGACAGCTGCACATTCATTTAAGACGAGCGCTCGGCTTTTAATAGTTGTGTTATTAACGGCGATGCCTTCGGATACTCTTGATGAAGTCTTTCAGTAGGCGAGCCCTCGCTGTCTCCCAAGAGGGACGAAGCGCGGGGGGGGAGGGGAGGGCTGATTGTTTCAGTGGGGGCTATAATATGTGTACTGCGGATAGGGGGGTGTGGGAGTTGCCTGTTCTCCGCAGAGCTCCTTGCCTTTCTCTCTCGTGTAGCTGAATGGGGACGAGCCGGGTAAATGTACCTAAATAAGACACTACTGGGTTTTCCGGGTCAGATTCTCCCAGAAAAAAACATCTCTTGTAGCTTGATGACTCTCACCTTCTACCCAGCTTTGTTACACATCATCTTCTATCCAAAAGCTCTATTTCATCTGAATTAATGAAGTTCAATTTTGTCTCCATTACAAGCACCTAAGAACAGCTTGGAGTAAGATCTTCTCCTCACCAGCACGAATTATAAAAATCCCATTCACTTCAAAATCCCACACCCAGTCACTTCTTATTAGTGTCCCAGATGTTTCATTATCTAACTTTCTGCTTCTCTCTACCAGCAATTTTAAGATCATTCTGATAATCTATCTATCCATCCATCCCTCCTTCTTTAATGCTTATCCAGTACAGAAATCCAGTGGTCCCGCAGCCTATCCCAGTAAGCATAAAGAGTCATCTGGGCCCTCTTGTAGGTTCCCCCTAAGTCTGCGCCTGGGACAACTTCCCGAATAATTCCCCTGAGAAGGCAGGCCTGGACTCAAAGTGCCCTGCTTCCAAAAAACCTCTGAAAGAGGGCCTGCCCACAACTCAAGTCTCACAAGAGCAGCGTTTTCAAGCTCTTCAATCAGCAAAAATCCATCGTGACAATGTAAAGCAACCGTGCATAGGTCTTCCTGTATTTAAACGTCACCATCCATTTGTGAGGGAGATGTCAAATCCTCAGTGTCAAAACAAGAGGAATCAGATCATAAAGACCTTCAGAAGTGGCTCAAAGATCCATCACTGACAATGAAAAGACTCAAAAACATCAGCGATGTTAAATACCAGATTCACATCCACAAAGAAACACTCTCTGCGATTTGATTCCCTTCGGTACTCTTCATTATCCTGCATGAAGCCTTGACAAGCATAAACATACATATAACACCAAATGTTCTCTTCCGCCCGCATTCTAAAATCTGTCATAACAGTGCAGAGTAGAAGCTGTTTTTGAGAGAACTATAGGATGTTTAAGGGGAATGCTGTTAAGCTGTTCCTGTTCACTTACAGCAGGTAGATCACCTTGCAGCAGAGTGTGTCTGGGGGATATGGGCAGTCTTAACCCTGTGGGAAAAGGCTTTCATTTGTTTTAATGTTGTCCTGCCTACACTGTTACCCCGAGCGGTATACAGTTTTACCCATATTTATACACAAGTAGATATTTCACTATAGTTATTCAGGTTCAGTTTTGGCTTCATTTTTTTACTTCAAGTTATTAATCCACATCCTTAACCACTAAGCCCCCTGCTGTTCCATTTACATTAAGTTATTAATCCACATCATTAACCACTACACCCCCTGGTGTCCTGTTCCAGGAAATTAATCCACATCTTTAACCACCACGCCACACACTGTCCTTCCTCCTCCACAATCTCCATACCAGCGCTCCAGCAGAAGCCATTTTTATGATGTCACTTATTAATCACAAATTGAAATCGCTTGACTTTGCCTGACTTACCTAAATCCACGCTTGCTGCCTTGGGGCAGGTGATACGGAGTTTGGCTGCATCTGAGAGGGGACTTTGTCGTAGTAAAAGGAAAATCGCATTGGGAACAGAGGCGAATGACTTTACCCAGCATGCCAGGCTGCTCTGCATGTTAACGCTGACAGGGAAGGAAGTGAGAGAAAGTTATATTTAATTGGATTTTGATGGGTGGCTGTTGTCATGACACCAAGATCTCCCCTTTGTATGAAGTCATTTTCGGAGCAGGAAGACTGCCTGCCACAGGAAATTAGGTTCTTACGTTGGCCAGCGGTGATAGAGGAGGATAGGAAATCTACCTGGACGGATGCTCCCAGCTTCATGCCTCCAGCTCGCAACACTCTCATTTCGTGACACTAAGCTGGATTATTCACTTTCTCCAAACCAGGAAAATTCCACCATTTATTTATTTGCCTCTGGATGATTTCATACACTGGCAAAGGAAATTGTGTCAGGCACATGTTTATTTTCTAGAGGGCTCTCGCTCACTAGTGGGACAGCCTTGTTTTCCAGGACTCAACATAAATTGTAATATGAGCATTCTATCCCAATATAAATACCAGGATCCTGTTCCCAGTGCTATATACATGTACTGAATTTGGCACAGCTTTGTAATATATCTTTCTCTAATAGGAATGTCCACACTTGCCCCCTACTGGTCACCAATGTGCTGAGACACTCCATTTTCACCTTCTTTGAGTTAAATGAGTATAGACTCATGCAGAAGACAGAGGCCTATGACACTATGCATTCTGTCATTGGCTAGACTAACATTAAGCAAGAAACCGCTCAATTACATGCATGTATGCCACCCTTCCTGTTTGTATAACATGGAAATCAGCTCATGGGAGGAATACGGAGTTGGGAAGTAGTCCACAAATATTTTTAAGCGCTGACTGATTTGGCACAAAAAATCTTACAGATTGTTTCTGTGTGTTGGACATGCACCCGGTATTGTTTTAAAGCTCAGAACAGCATCGGTGCGCCCTGTTTCTGTACAAGAAGGAATAGGAAGAGATGTCAAGGACATTATCAACTGGGTACAGCGTTAGTCACCCATCGATGGGATTTGTTTACACGGCCAGAGCTATTAACAATTAATTACACTGCTTAAGCCGTCTAACCGAACGGTTTGTCAATTAATCTGGTGCTACGGCAAGAATATTAAGCAGATCCCTTTGTAAGATTAACCGTCAATCCTGCACAGTAATAAATTGGACAATTCTCAAGTCGCAGGGTAAACAGCTCGCCGTTATAGAATGAGGACGTTTTCGGGCGACTTAAGGGTGTCCCAGGTGAAGCTCACTGCTCGTATGCGAGTCACACAGTAAACAGCTCACCCTTATAGAATGAGGGCGTTTTTGGGTGACTTTGAGGCATTCCAGGTGGAACTCATCATGCCTATGCGAGTTGGTCCGCCTTCTTCTTTGAGCTGGAGCTGTTTGCTTAATATAGCATATTTGCAAGAGGTTTGGTGGTACGGATTGGTTGTCTAATAATTAGTCTGCCTGGTATCATCTTCATGAGTGTGGAGGTACCAAGCACCATGTTTTGGGTCTAAGGCTTAGTCTTCGTTCAGCCTGGTTTGGCATGCCTTTGCCTACTGCACTGGCAACAGGGCCCATTTTAATAATAAATAACCGTTAGACAATGACTTTGTTCATAAGAGAACAGTTGCCCATAGCCAGCTGAGTGGGTGTTCAAATCATGATCACTTTTTTGGTTACGTTTGGGTAGCAGTATAGTGACATTACGTAAAAAGCGAAAGGCAAGAGAACCTGAAATCACTTGAACCCTGTTGCAGTCAAAATGAGTTTACTTTTAAAAAGGCAAAACTTACTATTTTAAAAATGATGCATTTCCGCTGGTTGCACAGTGAGTGGCTTCTCTGTTGGCATCCTCAGCACAGCAAACCATGGCCGTAAACTCTTCTTAAACGATTTCACGTGCCATTGCATCCGTTAAATTAAATTTATTCCATTTGTGCTGCTAAGATTATTCAAAAATGCTGCTAGTGTTTGCTTAGTGTAAAGCGTACCAGTGACATCATCAAAAATGGCCACAGTGGAGGCAGGGTGGGGGGTTGCATGGTGGCAGTGCAGCTAGTGGGGCCCATGTCTTTTCTAGTAGCAAGATGGGGGGGGGGGTACCTGTACTTAAAGCATGCAGTGGGAAATTGTTAAGACACAGACGAATCAGCTCCAGTCATTGCATTTTCAAAACGGCCTGGAAACCAAAAACACACAGATCGCCTTGCGTGACAGAACCCAACAAAATTCACATTCATAATAATCACCGTGGTCGTGGCCTAGGGTGGAGGGAGAATTCTATGGCACGGAAGGTTGATGCGGACAGAAAGCCAGGGAGCGCTTATCTTCGGCCCATCTGTATCAAAAGACCAGTCGCTTTAAAAATCTGGAGCAGACAAATTTAGACGAGTGACTCCCAGGGTTAATCATCCTCGGTGAGGCATTGTCTGTAGATGTCAGATTAAAACAGGAGCTGTGTACTTCCATTACACACTGATTTACTCTTCAAATGGAGAATCAAACAGCAAAATCACAGGAAATATTTTGACTCTCAGCTAAAAATAATTTAGACTTTAAATAAACATTAAATACATAGACATTGAAAGATCTTACCCATAAAATATAATTCTTGTGAATTTTTTATAAATCAATTATTTTCCATTCCACTTTGCATACAAGGCCATATGTATCATGGCTTTGCTACGGTATAAAAACACAGCTTGTCTCAGGTTAAGTGCATTTGTGCACTTTGCGGCTGGCAAAGACCGTTTCACTGAGGGTCACTCAGAGAAAAGAGACTGCAAAAACAGACTAACCAAATCAGAGGTGGACACACTCCTGAGGACCTTACAATTTCGTGTCAGTACACTAAGGCACAACTTGTGTTTGTCACGGTCAAGTGTTTACCAGATTATCATGAGCTGGCAGATGCTACAATATTGTTTTTTTTAATATATATATAATGTATTTTTCCATAAAAGTGACCCAAAAAGCACTTTACACCACAGACAAGCAGCTCAGAGCACAAGCAAAACTCATTTTATTTGTTAGATTAAATATTATTAAATCCTTAGTGTGGAAATGAAAGTTGGTATCGTGTTTAAGGGAAAAGCACATTTCCACTGTTGGGGTATAAGGTTACTAAAATCAGGTACATACACCATCTTCTGACCTTGCAACACCGTGGCGCCTGTGCTGCTGCAGCAGGAAAGCTCAAGATTGTGGTGGGTCATCATGTGGGGGCGTGGGTCTGGTGTAGGACATACGTCAGTGCAGTTATCAATGTGCTTTTATAAAAACATACACACATTCTCAGGGGAATCGGTTCTTTCCTGAAACATCTGCCAATTTTGCTAATAAATTTGCATTTTATGAAAGGGCAATAATGACTCATTTGCCTGGATGTTTTATTAAAATACTCCCTGCGGGAAATAAACATTTACCTCCGATTCCTGAAGGACGTCCGGGTGTAACGCTGTTCCATTAGCCTGCGTTATTAAGAGCTGCAAGTACCGCGTGTGAGGTACGGACCTACTGATTGATATTTATGTGCATGTTCTTGCTCGCTCGCCGCAAAAGTAATGCGAGCAAAGCTCTAAAATAGCTTTCTTAAAATAAACCGCAAGGTTGCATGAATCGCTCGTGCCAGAAAAACAATGCGCGGAAAAGCGATCGCGCACCTTGGAGCTTTGTGCTGAACAGGATTCATTAGCCGCTGCGACTGGCAGAAATGAAGCGCGGAGCGTGCAGTTTGCGCTCGCGTGTCGCACCTGCAACATCGGGGTCATACCGGTGGGGGGGGCGTTACCATTCGCTGCACTGTTC
Organism: Mormyrus iriodes; assembly: GCA_011763525.2. Classification (NCBI taxonomy): domain Eukaryota; kingdom Metazoa; phylum Chordata; class Actinopteri; order Osteoglossiformes; family Mormyridae; genus Mormyrus; species Mormyrus iriodes. The sequence continues at coordinate 23,913,465 of JAAGVU020000129.1, forward strand.
AGTTTTCAAAGACAGGTTAACTGGAAACAGAACTGCAGGAAGGCGTGCAACACTAAGACTAAATCTGTTCCTGTAGGATTTATGTTCAAATCCCATATAACACTACTAATACTGTGACTCCACCTTGTGCTGAGGATTGTTAGAAATTCCAATATAAAGCCTCACTGATACTGGGAGCTGAATTGGTCCTGCGGGTTGTAGGATTGAATCCTGCATTGAAGCAGGTGTCTCCTTGTGGATAAAACATAAAAAGAAATATGTACGATTTAAAATATTTATCCCATAACCGGCACAAGCTGAATAAATAAACGAAACAAAATTAAGTAAAATGGGTGGGGCCATGAAAGCAAGATTTTTTGCGCAGCAGAAACAAAGCATCTTAATAAAGGCTTTTCGGTGCTGGAATCGGATGGGGAGTGGGGGTAGGGGATTGAAAAGAACAAAGGCTCCCCTACTCATAGAAGCAGCTTCGCGGTGTAGAACTACCGGGTTCCATTCATCTTTAATGCATCAAAACCTTGCCTTCTTCAGTTTGCGAACTCTCAACTGCAATGGAGGAAGTGACAGGATTGAAGGGATTGAAGGGCGAGGCAAGGGGCACCGGTGAAAGGAGGGTTACCACGGGAACGCACGGGAATGCTAAAAGATTGATGAGGAGACAGATACTCAGTTCGTCTGCCAGCCCAGATAATTGGGCAGACCCCATATTCTCTCCCTCAACCACGGAGCCGCCATTCGCTGTGGCCGGTTTTGTTGCGCACCTTTTTGTTGCCATTCCCTTGTAAAATGAGATGATGCCATTGAAATCCCTGCCTGTTTCTTCGTTATTTTATTATTATTATTATTATTTTGCTCGATCATGGTTGTATTTCAAGGCTCGGAGTGACCCCTGCTGGTCAAAAGTATGCACGCACCAATAGAAACAGAAGGTCATCCATTAGACAACACAGGAAATCCCAGCTTGCATCACTTCCAAGGCCAATCCTGTCGTGTTGGCACAACCCTGGTGCCCCCCCCCCATGGGAACTGAAGCCTCAGCACAGGTCATCCTATATTAAAATGTTTCATTTACCTGAAAGAGGGACTTAAACCAAGACCATTTATACAAAAAGGCAACATAACTCATCTCGCCCTAAGACAAAACATTTCATTTGGAAGAGCAAACTCCCTTTTAATGAAGAGCTGGTCAACGTGGGACTTCATCTCACCAGTCTTGGAAACACTAAGACTTTTTTTCCAGAGAGAACTGATTTGGGTATAGTGCAACATATTCAACATCTAAACTGACTCAGTGTAAAATGCCGTAAGTACTTACTTAGCACTCGTTTCTGTTGCTAGATTTCTCAATTAAGGTGAAAAATCTTCTTAATTACAAATCCAATACTTGACCCTCCACAGCAGATACTGCGCCTGAGAATACTCAGCAGGGATGTGAGGTCAGGGCCCACATATAGGTTATAAATCTAGGAAAGATGCCCTTCTAGTTTAACCCTTTCAGCTGTGATGAGAATCTGTCACTTCAACACCAAGGACAAAGAATGGCTAGACCATGGTAAAGCTTGGAGTCACTGTGTGCTATCTGGGGAACTGCTGGAGTCTTGGGGTTCGACTCCACTAAACACGGACCAGCGTGTTCCGCTCGCTGACGGTATGCGATTCCCCCTGCACACAGGGGTAGACGAGGCAGGAGTTACGCCTCTTCAGCCCGGCGAGATAAGTGAGTCTCCAGCAAGCTGCGCCTTACTGAGGACAGCTCTCGTCTGAAGTTGGCACGTTAGGGACACGCTTGTGGGAATGCGTTTATTCTCCGAGCTACAGGGGCAGTTTAGGCGATATCGGAAGCACGTTACACCCGAAATAGTCAAAATACGCGGCAGTCAAAAACGGTCCTTTTAAGTAATAGCAGCCTAGGTGTGGAGTGTTCCTGATCCCTTATGAATATTTGTATTTTACAGTAGAAAAGGAACTGGTTTGTCTTCTCTGCACGTACAAGGAAAAAATCTCTCTCTCCCCCTCTCTCAGTGGCTTAAGTGTCTATTTACGGGTAGGTGTTAGTCACAAGCCTACGGTTCTGATATATTCAGGCTGTATTCTGGCTAACGTTTGACTCGCGATCAGGTTTCGATTACACCCATGGGAAAAGAGCAAGCTCGGAGCACACGTGCGCTTCTTGAGGTGTCTTGTTCCGAAATGTACCCTGTCCCCCGCAAGCTTTATTCTCCCAACTTTCCCCTCACTTCTGAAAGCACCTCCCAAGTTAGAGTCTGTGCCGCAGATTTCTGAGCAGCAATCTGCAGGTCAGTCGCATTTAAATAACGGTTCCACTTGACATCTCCACCCAATGACCCACAGCGTCTTGAAAAGTCCATGAGATGGTTTTCTTTTTTTCACGTTTTATTGACGTGGAGTTTCATTGTTACTTTTCATAAAGAGGCAGGGAGTGGAAAGTCCCCACATACTTAGACATGCAAGTGTGTGTGTGCGCACACGTTAAAAAGTTTGTGTATTCCTGCTGCACTTGCAAAAGGTCGTACCTCTCTGCATCGGCGACACCCCGCCCAGCAATTAAGCTGAATGAGCAGTGAATGCTATCCTGAATTTCCCTATTAAGTAACCGCGAGAGTCAGGTGGTGGGGAGGCTGACGAAAATTCAAATTCGAACTTTTTTTGTCAGCGCAGCTTGCGTAGGACCAACCCCACAGCACGGAATAATTTACGCAGGGTTTATGCGTCAAAGGCGTGGTCTATAACGTGTGTGAGAACGGGGCATGGAGCTCGGTTAATTTTTTTCTTGCTCATTCTCTTTCCTTTCACCATTTTGCCCTCTAGGTGAAATCATGAAAAAAAAATCACAGGAGACAGACGACATGGCGCTCCCATAATTGGTTTTCTTTAGCTTTCTATTATTAGTATTTATTATTTTCCATTTCCTGCCTGCTGGTTTAGCAGGACTTGAAAAGCAAGAACAGAAAATGAATGCAAGCACCAGGGGGTCTTTTCGGCTCGACTGGAACACACCGCCCTGTTCTGCGCTGACCACATGGCAGTAGTGTCATTTGCATATGAGCCACGCCCCCATTGCAGGTGCCAGGTTTTTCGCATGTTTCCCTGCATGGCCAAAGGCTTCCTTCTCACACACTCCAAGCAAGATGAGGCTTGCCCTGGGAAAGCAGCTGCAGCCAAGGGTACAGGGTGAAGTACATATAACGTGTATTTCCCTGAGGACCAAAAGTGTACCTTATTCCAGCGTTTCAAGTTCATTAATGATAACACTCTTTGACTGAAGACTGACTTTTATTGTCATTGTCATAATATAAATAATTATCTTTTATATTTTATGCATAGTACTGTAATTAAATTTATCTCATGACTTGGGTCTTTAAACAACCCATATTACTCAAGCTGACTGAAATGTCACGGTTAAAATATAAGAGCATTCTGCAGCTTATGTTTTGTAAGCTTTAGTTAAACATTATCAGTCAGTTACCCAACCAGGACTGACAAAAGCTGCCAGTGTGTGTCTCCAGAGACCGTTGGCGTTAATCATTTCACCTGTCTCCTGCATAGCTCTAATTCTAGTTTCTCACCTTGTGAATCTGTAACGGACTGCTGATGTCAATTCGGAGAGCCATACTGGAGCGTTCTGTTTATTTTTATCCATCTGACTGTTCCTAATCATCTTTTTTCATCTGCCATTTTACACCCGGTCCACATTTATCCCTAATAACAGCATAAAGGATCATTGTAAACTTGCAATATTAGAACTACTAGCTGTACATTCTGCACAGCTGATTTGCTTTTTAAGAACTGGATGTGGAATTTGCATACCACCCAGCAAGCATAATAAGTATTTTTCACCTTTTAACTTTATGCATTTATTTGCCATGATTTACATATAATGTCAGAATTGTAGATATTTTGCTTCATTTTTTATTATTAATTATCCTCATCATTTCCCCCTGCTACTGCTGGTAAGGGTCACAGTGTGTATTATTATTATGTTCTTAGTTTTTTTTTTAGATGACATAGGTGGATGACACACCGATGAAGACGGTTGCAGTGGTGATCTCAACCACGCTTTATTATAATTCAGTTTGTTCCTTCACGATTTTTTCCTCATCTCCTGCTTCTCGACGCCGATCTACGCGTTCTAGTCCCTCCAAAAGATGAACATGGCTGAGTTCCAGCCGTTTAATCGCCCGACTGAACTGGCGAGCACGCGGCTAAGCATCAGCAGTCAGTCACCGCAATCTCTGTAAGGTTCGCCCGCGTTCGCTATCAGTGACGGCATCCTCCATGATCCGGCCACTGGTTCATCGCAAATTTCGTCTCATATATTAAACAAGCTTTAAAAAGTAACCCCCCCCCCCCCAACCCTCTGCATTTTTGACACAGACACGCCCTGCGTTTTGTCCGACACTTATAATTTACTCTGGCAACAAATAAACAAATAAATAAATGAATGACTGAATGAATGAATGAAATAAGTGACGGTACATTAATCGTGAACGGGAGTGATACAGGTTAGTGCGGAAGCGTGTGCTCATTTCACGCCTGACGGATCGTCACCTTCCTCCGCGGAGCCCAGGGCTTCCAGGTATCTACTAAGGGAAAGTTTCCCGTTTTAATTGGACATTGTTGAACTGACATATCAGTCTGCCACCGAAACATCCTCCCCGTGTAAATTATAATTGAAATGTCTTTTATTTCGTATCAGGTCACCCCTGGCGCGCCAGTGCAGTCTATTAACCCGTGTATTTGCATGGGCGGGATGCACCGTCTCCAATGCAAAACTCCTGCATTTTATATGAATTTCTGAGCAATGTTTTAGATTTCTTGGCTCAGCACAGGTCATCCTTGACTGACCAGTCGCAGCAGATGTTTTCAGCCTTTGGCCCCTTCCTAGACTCCGCCCACACCAGCTTTAGAAGATCGGACAGGGACCAAGTCAGAAATTTGTCTGTTTCCTTGTGCGAAGTCTTATACCACACACCGTATTCATTCCATTTCATTACGTCATATATGGTTTAACCAAAAACTCATAATCAAACCAGTCGTACGAGAGGGTTTAAATTGCTCCTGAAAATCAACCTAGAAATCCCCCCCCCCGAATTTTGTGCTGTTTGTTTCTGGACACTTATGCAGGCTATGGCTGATGCATTTAAATATTCCGAAAAGAATCTAACTAGGTGTGTGATAATTTACAGTTTTTCATAGACACTTTGGTACATTTCCTGAATCATCCTTAACATTTGCAAAACAGTAAGTGCACTTCTAGAAACAATTCATACAAACAGCATCACACGATGGATTACCTGCAGAAGCCTGTAACTTTCTCAAAATTCTTAATTTATCCCTCAAAGGTAAATAAATATATGCCAATGAATGTGTCAGTGGCACCAGAATGACAAGTCCTTGTGTCATTGTTCGCAAACAAGATGGTCACAATGCTGAGCCATGTTGTCAATAGAACAGTGCACTCTAAGCATATTCCGATGTAAACTAAGATTTTGATGACAATGACTGAAAATAAACAAGGTTGTACTTTTTCTGCATGGCATATATCAATTTAAACAGTACAAAGTTACACATATAAACTGTAACACACAAACACATTTATGTATACATATGTACATACTGTGTATGTGCTACAGTATATAACTGTATGTAACTGTATAAAGTAAATTTACTGTATGCTATAAAATGCAAGTGGAATACTGTAACATGAAGCATTGTAGTAATTATACAATATTACAGGACAGTGAACATTGTTATATTACATACCTGTTGTCTCTATGAAACCTTTGAATGACTGAGGACATGGTTGTTCTCCCAGCATTCGGCCGTACCCTTCGACCAGCCTTGGCCATTGTAAGGCCATGACAGAGGACATGGTCCACAGTCGTGGCCCTTATTTCATCAGGAACGTGCCTCTGTTCTTTCTGTCTTCTACCTCTTCCTCTCTTTTGCCTCCCTACCCTTCCACTATGCAGCCTTACTGATTTTTCTTGTTGTACTTCCATTGTCAAATTGTAACACTGTGTTGTGCTCTGTCAATATATGCTTGCCATCTGAAGGTTCATGAGATGCACCTCTGAGCTATTTTACAGTTTTTCTCAGTTGCTTTGGAGCATTTCTCGAATCAGTCTTAATATTTGCATAACAATTAGTGCATTCTCAAAACAATTAGTACAAACAGCACAACACATTGGATTTCTTGCAAAAGCATGTACTTTACTCAAA
>JAAGVU020000129.1:23919807-23932994 GCA_011763525.2 Mormyrus iriodes
GATCAAAGCAATGAGAAATGTTCATGTGTTGTGCACAAGTGACTAAATTACGTGGCGGTTGAACAAGTAGTTTTGAGGATTCACTGTCTGATCTGAGAAATGCTCCAAAGCAACTGAGAAAAACTGTAAAGAACTGGTTGATCATTGGGCGCTTTAACACTTTAAACATTCCCCTCTATTGGTGAAAGTCAAGATTCAACTGAGAGCAATTCATCAATTCAGGACACATTTATAAAAAAAACTGTAATAGAGATGTACAGAGAATATGCTTGACCGATTATGACAACTGGTTCAATCATTTTGAATGTAATGACTTGACAATGAACTAATGCCCAGATGTTTCGGGGGGTAAGATTATTCAATAACTTTCCAGTATAATACATTTTGACCAACATGACATAAACGATTGATAATGTAGGAATCGGCAGGCGATTGTACATAATCATTTGCATGACTGTGCCAAAGCATTTACAATTTGACCGAAAGAATGAGACTTTGCATTTATGGTGTGCACAAGTGACTCGATGATGTGGAGGTTGGACAAGGAGTTATAAGAATTTCATTACTCATCTGAGAAACGTACCAAAGCGACTGAGAAAAACTGTAAAAAATCATTAAGCTAGTTGCTCTAATTATTAAAATCATTAAGCGAGCAAGGCTAAGGAAGGATATCAATAAGACACAGTCATCTCAGACTGTTCTAGAAACAGTGTGATGCCCTGTCACTATCACGCAGCTCTTTGGTAATATAAAATGTTGTGTGGATTCGGCCCTGAGGCCTGGGGCTTGTTCCCCCCGCCCCCCTCCCCCCGAGCACCAATAAACGAGGAGAGCTGGGCAGGCTGAACACCCAGTAAGGAGCGATGTGGAAGAGACAGCTAGAATTTTGTGAGATTAAAATGGAAGGACGGCAGTTTAATGCCCAATAAATCACCCAGTGCAAGGATAGCACATATATGCCTGCAGCACTGTGGTCGCCTGCTGAGCACATGATATAGTGCTGGCCGTCCTGGAACAGTATTAGTTTAAGGGGGCATAATAAAATGGTAACAGTATACTCCGCGGCATACAGTTGATAACTGTTTCCAGTGACCCAGGGCCATCACCAAAAGCCTGCTGTAAATCAGAGCCGGGGGGAGGCTAGAGGAGCACCCTCATACAGTCCTACCATATGCACGCCTCCTCCAGGCTTCCTCAGGTCTGCCGGCACCCCCTCAGACGGCCTGCACTCCTAATCGCGCCTCATTACTCATTCCAGTGACCCTAGCCTCTTTGCCCGTCCCCCCTGCCTGCAGCCTCAATGTCACGCTGTTCTCCCCGGGCAGCGCAGCGAGCGATGGGGGCACTCAGACATCCCACTTCCAGCTCATTTCATTTCATTCGTCCTGTGGGGTGTGTCTGTTTGAAGAATGGCGTCTTGTACAGTTATGCGTGATGCCCACGTGGCACCCTAGGCAAGCTTCACCAGCAGCGCCCCACCCCGCCCCCCACCGCCCCAGCAACCTTCAATGCCAGACTAACTGGTAAATGTTGACCGGGGAGGGGGGGCGGCAAGGTTAGACGTTTGCTAAGTCAGCACCATTTCATTAGATGCCGCCCTGGGTGATTTCCCATCACCCCTGGATCCACCACTGATCCTATACCACATGACCATGTATTGATTCATGTGGGAATTTCCAGGGCTGCAAACTTAAAAAAAAAATAGTGGAATTAAGACATAAACAGCAGAGATACTAATTAAAATGAAAAGTTCCTGAAGTTGTGTTGAGTAAGGTATTTAATTAATGGATACTCAAGGTAAAGTGTTACCTTAACGAGACCCCCTGTGTTTGGACCTTAAGTTTTTAAATCGCTATTTTCTTCTGTTACGCAAGAAAATTATTTCCATTTATGAGGTCTGATGCCTTAAAACCGCATGAGATAATTTGCTGCCTGTGTCCTGGACTTGATGACCGTCATGTGGGGATGTTTGCTGAAAGGTCAAAGGGCATCACATGTACGTCCCGCCTGTAGTTATCATTCTCACAGCACACGGCGCTCACAGCTAATCCGTGGCCGCCCCTTTAAGAGGAAGTCCGTCAGTGGTAAAGCGAAGCCCACAGGGATGTGATTTCAAGGTCTTTGGGTGGGGGGAAGGGGAATTATACACACACAAAGGTGCTGCTGAGGGATATAAAAGATGTATGCTGCACTTTTCCCACAAGCAACCCCGAAGCCCGGTTTTTACCTTCTTCCTCAAGCTCTCCTGAACTTCAAATGAGGAATCTGTAAACTCTGCCCCCTCCCCTCTTGGGGATTAAGGGGCAGGTATTTTTTTTAGAGATTAACAGTGATTTCACCTCCAAGAGTTCTTCACGGCATCTCAAGATCAAAATTCATTCTTATTTAATTTCTTTAGAGTAAATTTTGTCTCTTTGTGGTATTGTACCAATGCTGCTTACTAGGTGTGTGTAGTTTTCTTACCTAATAGTCAAACAACTGCACTATTCTTAGTGAAGCTATTTGCGTCAAGTGTCGTGCTGGAATGTGACCTGAGGACAAGCCCCTCTGCTCACTCATTGTATTTAGCGTACAAAATAATTTCAGTGTGTCTGTGTGTGACTTTTAGGTCTCTGGGTTCATGGTTTCTGTTGGAATGCTCTTCCAAACTGACTAAAATACTGATGCATGAATAGCACAACTCAAATAACAGAGGATTTTATTTATGAACATAATCCGTGAAGTGAAATGAAGTTGAATTAGAAATTAAGTGATGTTGAAAAGCTAATACAGCTCAAACTATTCAACTAAATCAGGCAAAGGTTTAAATAAGGTTTAAATAACATAATTCCTGAAGCAATCAATAATCTGGATGTTGTGTAGAAGCCACAAGGTACTCCAGAAGCAGGGCCACTAAAGCTTATTTTCTTCTTCAGTCCAGCTGTCCATTATGTCTCAAAAAGTCACTCATTAAGTTAAAAAGGACCAGCCAGGCAATGCCACATAACATAGCAGAGCAGCCAGGCCTTTTAGTTTATCAAGGGCCAAAAGAGGGAAATACAGCTAAGCTGTAAATGAAACTCTCGAGCAGAGACTGTTTCCTATATACCCGCGAGAATTACATGAATAACAGAAATCCAGCAAGAAAAACTAAAGAAAACTGGTATTTAGTTGTATTTTTACTCTGAAAAATACGGGGCGCTCCTGCTGCTGTCGGCACGGGACTTGAAGCTATGGCCAGGCCTCGCGGCAGGCCCCGAATCTGTGAGATCCAGAACCGCAGATCCCTACAAAGCCTGAGCCAAGATCTTGGGAATGCGCTCTACACATTTATCTAGCTACATTTGTAGCTTTTCCACACATTTGGCTTGAATGGTCAGCTAGGAACTCCCCATGGGCTGGTCACATGGACATTGCATTCAGCAACAGGAAAAAGAGGAAGTGATCTTGAGAAAAAAAACCTCCGATATCACGTTGAACCCTTGGAACCATTAAAACCTTCAAAGCTCTTTATCGAGAGCTCTCAAAAATGCTTAATACATCAAAAGTGTTTAGTGAGAACACATGCCATTCAAAACATAAACTAGGACACATTCTCATTTATGCATTTTATATTGTACCTTTATGTGGTGTTTACAAATAACATCATTTTGCTAATTTACATTACATATTTTTTTATTTAGTATTGCTAAACACCACCCTATGTACACATACCCATTTATTAGTCATCGTGAAACCATCTGTTTTCCAAAACTGCTGGTCTACAGCAGAATGGCAGCAAACCTGAAATCTCTCCTAAGAAGCCCAGGGTCCAAGGTGTGGGCACCTTGTAGTGTTTGTATACAGGTGCCAGTCTTTATAGAAGCTTTGTAGTATAGGGAATGGCATAGAAAAATATATTTATTGGTTTAAATTAATTGGGTGGCCTCACACCCTCAGGATAAGCAGTTAAAGATGGATGGATTGAATATTAAAACATATTAAATAGCAAATACTCCACAATACTCCTTAACGTTATTAGTAAGTAGATCACCAGTGTAATTATATTTCTTCTTTTAAAAGTAAAATGTTTGTTACAATGTATCAGTTTGTTCAGTCACTGTTGCTGGGATCTTTTTGTAGAAACAATGTTTGCAGATAACAGTAACACCTACGTAAGTGAATAACTGTTTCTACTCCAGCATTCAGAAATGAGAGCCTAAGAATGCTTCAATCGTGTTTCCTTAGCAACATTCTCCCAAAGAGGAATGTGAACTCGGCAAGTGTTGGGGCAGGCGAGTGTGATTTATTTTAAAGAAATTCACGTTCTCATTGTGGTATCTCTGACTTCAGCGGAAAGGTTGCCAATATGGAAAAGCTCAGAGTAGGCAACAGAAGGAAGGGAACCTTTTTGACCCCTGCACATGTTTCTGCTTTCCAGAGTAGGCTAGAAAGCTTTAGGGATATTTGTGGGAGGGGGTTATGCGCTTACGGTCTACATTCATATTTAGTTGGTTGACTGACTCTTTAATCTCAAGCAACCTCTTCATACCCACTAACACGCCTGGTTGTTTTACAGGATCAGTTCGGGTTAAGTACCTCGCACGAGAGTACAACAGAAAAACCTGTCTCAGTAACTGAATCAGAGACCTCCCGTTTATAAGTCCGTGCCGTACCATATTTAATGAATATATTTCTTGGTGCCTGTAGGTTTACAAAAATGGAACCAAGTCAAAATGCCTCAGTTTTTGTGCTTCTAAACTTCACAGAGCAAAGCTGGGCTGCTAGAATATTGGCGTTTTAGCATCCCACGTTAGCGATCTGGGAGCTATGGTACATCAGCAAAACATGAACGTCGGTGGCCAAAGATCGATTCTGTCAAATCCTCAGCAAGCTGAAGTCAGCAATTCCTGGCAGTACATCCAAAAGCAACATCTCATAACTGAGCCCAAACAATAAGAGCTGTGAGGCAAAGTAACCAGTGAATGTTCTTCGAAGTAGCCAATGGCAGCATCACTTCAGACAGATCTACCAGGCTTCATCCCAAAAGTCTAAAGTGATGGTAGTCCTTCGATAAAAGCCTACGTAGTCACGACGGTCTGTCTCACCTCCCAATCATTAGTAGAGGCTCCCCATGTCCAAGCACATGGTGAAACATTCCACCATTATGTCCTTAGTCAAGACACTACCTATACGGTTTGGCATCTTCAAGTAGAGAAGCAAATTTTTGGGGGGTTTTCTAAGGTACAAGGTGGCACAGTGGTTTCATATATCTGGGACCAGGGTTTCAGCTCTACACATGTGGAATTTGCATGTTCTCCCCATATTGTTGTGGGGCTACCTCCATGGTTTCTGGACCCAACAGCTCAAAGACATGCTGAAATGGTATGTGTGCATGTGTGTGTGTGTGTGTGTGTGTGTGTGTGTGTGTATGTGCCCTGTGATGGAGTTGGCGGCCCATCATGGGTGATTCCCTGTCTAACACCCCCTGTTCGTGGACCGCAGCATGCAAGCAGGTTGTGTTTGTGTGCACGGACTCTGTGTTGACTGTTATAGAAAGTTCGCCACTCATTTGTGTTGGGTACAGGGTGAGAGGTGCAGTTCCCCGAATCTCAGCTCATGCATGCTCCACGGCGGCGAGGTCCAGTATTGGCTCCTACGCCTATCTCTAACGAGCTCCTCAGGGCCCCGTCGGGTCTGACAGGAATAGAGCAACGGGGGGGGGGGGGGGGCAATGGGGTGTTACATCATTTTACATTTAACATTTTGTACATTTAGCAGACGCTTTTCTGCAAAGTGTCGTGCAAGTGAGGCAAACAGCACATTAGAAACACAAGGCTGTCAAGGTGAAACAGAATCTTTGGTAATTTCCAGTCTGCCCCACCCCCCCACCACCAGTTCCACAGGTATAAATGAGTAGAGCAGTCTCTACGTTCACACACAAACACCAGAAGAAGATTTTTTTTCGCTCACCTGGCAACCACATCCCAATATGGAACTGAGCATCTTCTGTGACTGACAGTTACTGGAATATACATGCAATCAGCACACATGACGGTGTCCAAATGATAACAGAACAACAGGTACTGGGCATCCACACGATACCTGCAGAGGCTTGCGAGTCACAATGCTTTGGGAGGCCCGGGATGTCTCCCAGAAACCCCCAGGGCTGTTTGCAAGGGTGTCACACGCCCGCATTAATTGCATCTGGCTGCCTCACTCGTTCGGCTTGGATGCAAATGACTGGGCGAGTACCCACATGTCCCCTTTCCCCACACATATCTCAGATATCTTTTGTTTTGCTCATTACTTATTTGAAAATAAAGATACTTAACACAAGTTCATTACACTTATTATGGGACTGCTACCAAAAAGAACATTTAAATCCAGGAAAACGGCTTAGGCAAGAAAACGATGAAGATGCAGGTGGTGTGGGACCTTAATCCAGCCACAGGGAACGTGATGCGGGCAGGTGCCTGGACGAAATCCCCGGCAAGGCGCCACATGTGGGGCCGAGCATGTTTTGGAGAGCTTCACGGCTGAGCCAGCTCTGACGCCAACCAGCCATAAAAAAGACAGACTGTCCCTTTGACTTCCTGGGAAACATTTACATAAGTTTACATCAGATGAGCCCAGATGAAACGTGCACAACAGATTTTGCAACATTTCACCGAGAAGATGTTTTTGTGAGCTGACTGAGCTTGGTGATTTCAGATAATTGCGACTGCAGGCAAGTGGGACTGGCATCCAATGCAGGCTGTGCCCTGCCTAATGCCCCATGTTTCCTGTTCCAGGTTAACAGTGATCTTGTACTGAATAAGCAGATGGACGGATGGATGGATGGATGGATGTACGGATGGGTGATACTCTGTGGTCACTTCATTAGGTTCAAGTATCAGGTTGGACCCACTTTTCTTTCCAGAACTGCGTTAAGTGTAGATGAGTTGTGTGTTCAGAAACGTCATTCTGCACACCATTGTTGTACTGACCTGTTATTTATGTACCTGTGGCATTAGTTGTGATGAGCCTGGCCATTCCCCTCTGTCCTCTCTCATTAGCACAGTGTTTTCAGCCACAAAAATGTCACTGACGGTGATTTTTATTTCGCCATTATCTGTAAAGTGTAAAAATCCCACAAAGGTGTCTGGCATTCTGATGTTCAGCGGCGCAGTAAGAAGACCTTTTGACCCTGCAGACATGCTGTTGGTATAGAGCTACAGCCATATGGTTCACAGTTTGGCTGTTTGCACTAAGGAGCAGGTGTATCTAATAAAGTGACCACTGAGTGTGCATTAAGAGCACACAGCAGATGTGCCAGATGGCACTGTTAATGCCAATGAGCTGCCAGTCAACCTGGAAAAGGGCAAACGAAAGTAGGATCCCAACTGGAGGGCACTCAGGATGACCAAGGCAGGTGCCAGGTCACATGGCCTTGCCGAGATACAACACGGGTAACAAACCTAATAAGGAAGGCTGAGTGGTAAATGCAGTTTTTAGAGTGGCCACTCTACCTCATTCTTCAGATGATTAGACTGTCTGACAGGGCTGATTCTAGCATTTTTTAAAGTGGGGGGGGGGCATAAGAGGGGCTATAATTCATACAGAGGGGCCAACCTTATCATTAGCCAATGATATGTTTTGAACTGGTGAGTGACAGGGAAGGGGGCAACATGTGAGCCAATCAGCTTCCAGCTGAAGGCAGTGCCCCTGTGGCCCCACCCCTGTATAAACACCTGCTGACTGGCTTTGTCCTCTGGGCCCACTGTGCTTGTGTCTCATTTACCAGGGGACATGTTCAGTGTGGACTGGCAAAAGTTTATGATGCAGCCAGCCAAAGATTTTTCATTTCACGTCCCTGGATGGGTTCCAGCAACAGATGCCAGCACAATAAAGTAGCTGGCAAATTTATTCTTGAAAATGACCACAGTGAGAGAGAAGTCCAGTTGACACAAGGGGAGTTCCTGCCAGCTTTTATAACCTCAGTAAATTCAAATTGCAGTTGCAGGTAGGGTTTGGCAGCCGTAACAGGAAGAAGAAATGCAAAACAATAGCATAATAACATTACCCAAGAGCCTCTGCTTCTTTGGCAAACAGCCATTGAAATACCCCTGGTTTCAGAGATATCGCCACTAAAAGAGGAAGGTGGTGGTTTATGTTGACCTATGTTATATAACCATGGAGTATGGCCCAAGGCCACAGTGACAGAAACAGAGAGCACAGGGTCCAGAACACAATCACTAAGGATGCACCTGAAATTAGTGAGGGGGCATGACCCCCATGACCCTGTCGCAGCCATGGACTGATTGGTCTCTACCTGAGGGTGCACATTATTATTTTGAGGGTGCTAAGTACCCTCAGGCACCCCTTTAAACCCAAGTCTGGGCACCCTGCACAGGATGCCATCCCATCACAGGTCAGGTCAGGTCAGGTTGGGGATAATGCACTGGTGCGGCGCGTTGCCACACCCACCACTCGACTAAACACCTCGGGATCCCGGCTGACGACCCCCAAGGCAGACACGTGATCCAGTCCCAACCTCCAGAAATGGCCGTCTATCTGCCATAGCCAGGTGTTATGTTGGCGTCCCCTTGGCCTGGACTGGTCGCTTGGGTCCTCAGCAATGAGGATCCCATGAGCAGGATCCCCCTCAAGGAAATATGCCACAGGGCCGTAGTGCCTTAACTGACACTCCCTCACAATCCAGGTAATATACCTCATTCAGGACTCTTCTAGCAACCGCTTGTTGGACACAAAGTCAAACCAGCGGTACCCGAGGATTCTCCGAAGAGACACAGTACTGAAAGAGTCCAGTCTTCATCTCAGCTCACTGAATAGTGTCCATGTCTCCCAGCCATATAGCAAGACAGGAAGCATAATAACTGTAAAGACTTGATCTTCGTCCTCTTGCAAAGATATCGGGAGCGCTACACACCCCTTTCCAGCAACCTTATGACCCCCATGTTCACCCAATCTGACTACATGTGAAGAGTCACCAGAGACATGAATGTTGCTGCCAAAGTAAGTGAACCTCTTGCCAATACTCTCTCCATAAATGGACGCACTGCTGATGGCTGTGCTCAAGGGGTCATTAAAGGCCTGGATCTTGGTTTTTATCCAGGACACTCGCAAGCCCATACACTCAGACTCATCACTCGACAGCCCCAATCAGAGCCTTCATTGACTCCATGAAGATCACAGCATCCTCAGCAAAGTCAAGATCATTGAATCTTTCTTCACCCACGGATGCCCCACAGCTACTGAGCCCCTCGACCCTGCCCAACAGCCAGTCCATGCAAACGTTGAACAGAGTAGGAGCAAGAACACACCCCTGATGAACCCCAGAATCGACTGGGAAGAACGCAAAGGTTCAGCCTCCACTCTGCAGAGCACGCACAGTACCAGTGTACAGGCCAACCATGACGTCCAGCAACTTCAAAGGGATCCCATGAAGTTTCAGAATGTCCCACAGGGCAGTTCAATCAACGGCCATCGAGTCAAACACTTTATGAAGATCAAAAAATGCCTCAAAAAAACTCTGCCTATATTCGCATTTGCACTCAATGAGAACCCTCAGTGCCAGGATATGGTTGATGGTAGATGTCTTAGGCGTAAAACCAGACTGCTCCGGTCGCTGTTAGGTGAGCAAGTGATCATGGATCCTATTTTCCAGGCAGTTGTGATGATGCCCATCTCCCAAATGGAAGCAAAGATTGCCCGCAATGCCAGGAGGACAGCCTTACCACCAGCCTGGAGAAGTTCACCCCAGATATCACAGATCCCTGCAGCCTTCCCTCCCCTCAGCTGGTTCACCACCTGTGCAATCTCAGTGAGACTGGGTGGTTTACAGTTAATCGGAGGATCAGTCTCAAGAACTGTGGACCCAGAGATATCTGGCATCATAGCCGGAGGATCAGCTTTAAACAACTGCTCAAAGTAGCCGGCCCAGCGGGTCACAACTGCAGTGTCATCCGTGAGGTCTGTTCCATCACCTGCCCTGACTGCGACTCTCCGAGGAACAGATTCAGATGTACGTAATGCTTCGATTCCTCTGTAAGCAGGACGTGGGTCACTAGACCATAGATGGTGTGTCACTTGCTCACAGATTCCTCTAACAAATGCCTCCTTATCTGCCCTCAGAGCCCTCGCAGCCATCCTCCTCAGTTCCCAGTAGCCAGAGTTGCCATCACAGCACACACATATTACTAGGAGCTAGAGAAGTCGCCTCATATAGCCACATGTGATTGGATTGCTCAGTCCGCACATGGCCAAGGGAGGGAATGGAACCAACACCCCTGTAGTCGGTTGCGGGAACAGTGATACCCACCACCCTTGGATCACATGCTGTACCTGTTCATAAAGGGAGAGGGGGATATTAACTAACCGGTGATACTTTATTTTGGCATTTATACAAAAACAAAAAAATCCTTTAGTTTTCACACATCCAGTTTCACTCTTCACTGAGACACACAGGTAGTATTGAGAGCAAGTCTTGGGGTCAGAGCACAGGGTCAGCCATTTATCAAGTGGCCCTGGAGCAGTTTTCAGGATTAAGGTCCTTGTTCAAGGGATATGATCACTCTCTTAACCATTGGATATGAACGGGTGAATTTTCAGATGAGAGTCCTCACTCACAGAGACACACACTGTCCGTGTGCCTGTGTGCCAAGGCAGGAAGTGGCTCATATGTCTTAGTCCTTTGTATCATCGCTTTCCTGGTGTAAACAAATCCACACATGACCCGGTTGTGTTTGCACAAGATAATTATCCCTACATTTTACAGTCATCTGATTAAGGGGACGTTTGAAAATACTTGTACTCAAACATATCTCTGTTATCAGAATACTTAGGTCAAATTCAATACATGTTTTTTATGTGGGAGTAAATGGTCATAATTTTTTTTCTAGAACAGCAGCCAATGTTAGTCAACACCACACCCCTCCTCCTTTCAAAAAATGAGTCATCCTAAGCAATCTATGGAAAAATGGGAGGCGCTGATCTCAAGGTCCTGTCTGGAGGCACCAGCCATCTCTCAGTGCGCAGCGTAAACTACTCATCTGATTTACTTCAGATTCAAGCCATGAGTAAATTGGAAATCATTAATCATTTTGTCACCAGTAGCTGAAGATGGATCACCCGTGTTAGGGGGTCGTTATCCATTCCTTTTCAGTGTTTTTTTTTGGGGGGGATCGGATTGTAAGAAAATTAATTTTCACGCCAGGCAAATGACTCCAGTTGCCCCCAGAATTGGATGAGAGATTACAGGGACCAGCCCACCACAACAAAGGTGCTGCCAGTGCTGTCTGTGAAACTGTCTGACATCCTTTTCACCTCAAGCCGCTAAAGGGTACCTCTCCATCAGTGGGCCTAAATTCAAATTTACACCAAAACCACAAGCATAGAGAGCGTGACACACAGAGACGGTAAAGCAGTCATGATGTAGGATTTGGCAGCAAGCCTGGCTAGTTGGGTATTTCCCTTTTCAAGTGCTGACAGTATCTGGGTAGATTCCTACAAGGAAAATGTAAACCAAAATGATTAATGTAGAAGGGGCAGGCAAGGAAATCAAATCAGACCTGTTGTGGGCAGAGCTTTGACGGTGTGAGCCTGGACTTTAAACCAGGATATACGCACAACAAGAAATTGGTGGACTAAATTAATTTCAGTAACCACAACCATCCCACTGTCCATTACGAAACAGATCCCACCTCCACCTCACACAAAAACTAACATTATCTCACACACTTAGGGGATATGTGCTTTTAATCTTGCCCACATTTAATCACACTTAAACTGATGAGTCTTCAAATATGCATCAATGACATGTTGTGTCTATACTTTTTCTTTAAGGTACACCACTCCCATCAGGAGAAATTCACCTGACCTACCTTGGTTGCTGTGGGCGGCCGGATTTGCCAACACAGGAACGTAAAAGGCTACACAGATTCTGGTATTTAAAGCCATGTACTCAGCGGCCTGTCAATAGTATGATAGCGTGAGTAAAAGACTGTACGCAGAACGATTTAGGCACAGCGTTTTTACAAGCGAATCAGTGCAGCAGTCAGTCTGGTACCATTTAGATTGCCAGAGGCCAGCAGAGGTCACTATTTCTCCATTAATACAATTCAGTGTAGAACAAAGGAATATATACTGGCTCCAATACAAGTACGTATACGTAAGTACATAGTTCTTAAGTTTCAGTATTTGCATAAAATGCACAACAGAGTAAAGCTGTGGCTTAGTGGGTAGCAATGTAGTCTCATCCCTCTGGATTTGATTCACATCCCCAGCTCTGTGGAGCTATTATGCCCTCCCCATCCCCACATGGGTTCCTTTTCAGTGTCTTTGTTTCCTCATATAATCAACAGACATGCAGTTCAGGTGAAATCATGCATGTGAATTGGCCATAGTGTGGTTGTAAGTGGGAATATGTGCCCTGTAATGCAGTGTTTCCCAACACAGTCCTTGGGGACCCCCATGCAGTCCCTGTTTTTGCTCCTTGGCCTGGCAGGAAGCTGGGACGGAGCAAAAGCATGGACTATTTGGGGGTCCCCGAGGACCAAATTGGGAAACACTACTATAATAGACTGGCGTCCTGTCCAGGGTGTCCCCTGCCTCATACTCTGGGCTTCAGGTTCATAACAACCCTGCACTGGATAAGCAGTAAACACAAGATAGGTTTTAGATAATCCTTCTAAGATAGGGGATCAACCAGAAGGGTCATTTATTTGAGAAATGTAGCTCAGAGCATTGTTTAGACATTTTTCAGAGCTCTTAAGTCCTCTGTGATCATAACTGTTAGAGAGAAGGCTTCTATTTGCCTGGGGCAACCCAGCCTAGGTGGGGGGTGACTTTTCTATTCTTGACATCATGGTGGGAATCAGCTCCTGCCCCTCACTCCTGCTGTGCCACGTGAGTCAATGCCTTTCTAAAAGGCCAAGGCTGACGGGAGTAGAAATCAAAGCAGAGCCAGGCATTCACTGCATGGGCCTGCCATCTACAGTGCTCAGCATAAATGAGTGCACCCCAAAAGATTTGCCAGAAAAACTTTAGTTTCCTTTCAGAATCAACATTTTCTATGGGATACTACACTACAAAATACTCCCACAAATGTGGGCAATTGATTGCAAAGAAGATTTGCTAATTTGCTCACACAAAAAAGTAAAATGTCCTAAGAAATTCATTCAAGACCATGTTGCAAAAATGAGTACACCCCATTGAAAGTCTTAGGA
>JAAGVU020000129.1:23990053-24032457 GCA_011763525.2 Mormyrus iriodes
ATGGAGAAAACCCTCACATCAGGGCTCAGCTGAGTTGTCTCCTTGGTGTTCATCACCTAGAGAGGAACTTCACTGCCAGAGGTGCTGGTCCAGTGCACCTGTATGAATTTGATGAGCTAGAAAGACACAGTACATTTTCCAGTAAATAAATCTGATGCGAAACAGCACAGCTGCAGTATAACCAGACTGCAGGCATCTCTCAGGTTTTGGTCAGTGCAGTGTCTGTTTTTATTCAAAAACAAAAACAAGCAATGCAAACCGTCGTGTCACAGGTGCAGCGCTCCATGCTAAGGAAGATGGTGCCTCTCGCAGCAGGCTGGCATTGTCTGGACTGGCTCTACAAGACAGAAGCAAGTGCAATCGATGACGGACTTTAAGTTTGCATTCAAATAGCAAAATATTAAATTGTAATAATAGTAATACTGACGATAGGAAAACCCACAATACCTTATTCTCAGCATCACAGTACATTAAGACTAACATTATTCCAATAAACATCACGACTTATTTTAACCAATCAGAAGAAGAGAGGTGAATGTATGGCGGCTCTTACTCTGACTTCAACGACTGGTCCACAGAACAAGGGGCTGAATCGCCAAGCGATCAGCTGTCCCTGTTCTTCATTCATGTTCTTTACAGATAGACCAAAATCAGTTAATGTAGTATTTTGGTCTATTTTTCCTTCAGTAAGCAATAAAATCATTAACAACTTATAAATCAGAGTATAACTGTACTTCATCCATGATGACCTTCAGCTCTTCATCAGCATCAGAGTCATCTGGGGACTCCTGATGCTGCTGGTCTGAAACAGAATATTCAGTGTCCTACCATTTAGCTTTTAATATTGCTGAATGATATTAACTGTGAAGTCAGTTTATGATGCTCTTGCTAACTCTTTGTAGCAGTGCTTTGGAACTAATGCCTTGGGACTGCATTGGGTATTCAGTGGATTTAATGGAACTGAACAGACAGTGCCCCCCAAAGTTGTATGTACATGTTTTGACACGAAATTTAAAAATAACAAATCTAGTCCAATTCGCGTGTTGTGTCTCATTTCCACGTTTGTTTGCTTTTATTTAATTGATTTAATTATTTTAAGTATTTTTACAGTGTATGTAAAGGCAAATTTCAAAGAAATAACTGTTAAAATTGTTCTGCTTCTTAGTTTCATTGTCTTACTTTATGCTACTTGAATGCTGTCTCACGTTATGATACTGACACAACTGTAACCAAAATGATTTATGCAGCCAATCTTGTGATACACCATACTGTGTACTGTAGTGAACTACATTTACTGACACGATTAAAAATAGGGTTGGCACCCGTCTCGTTTAATGCGGGATCGTCTCATACTGGAATAAAAAAAAGGTACTTAGCTTATTATACTGGACGATCCGGTATTAAAAGGGATTAGAAATTAAATTATTAGAAAGGTGGCAATCCTAATTAAGAATGTTACATATAATGTGGTGACAGCTGTCTGAAGTGTGTAAATACGATGAACATGTTGGTTTAAAGACCCACTCAGCACATTTTTTGCTGAAAAATTAATGGTATATTGTTGCTTGTTCAGAAGCCACACCTGGGTCACAAAAGCTGATGCCAGTGGTGTTAAATGGTCACCCCTTTGCCAGAGCTGAGCTGTTCATAACCCCAGTTATGAAATCTTTCCAGGATTATAATTTCTATTTATGATAATGCACCTCTAGTGTTTTTGACTGAAGAATTCCTGTTTTTTCCCAAATTTTTTTGAGGTCACGAGATCTGATGGCTGCTATCAAAAATCGTGACCCCCTCTGCCGTGGTTAGTTGTACAATAATGTCTCAGCTCTTTTTGGTCATGAAACCTTTTTGTCATGGTCAGTGCTTGATCTTAACCATAAGGCTTACTTCTCTGTTATTGTGTTAAACATGCTTCTATGAAATTTAATAAATTATTTGAAACATAGAAATCATTTCCTGCTCCTTCGCTGTATTGTTATGACCTTTGTTGTTACAGATCGGGCAGATGGCGGCCGTTAACATGGATCCCGCTCTCATGTTCAGAACGAGGTACATGGGCGGCCCTGACAGAAGACAGTAATGCCGTTAATCCGTGACATGTGTCCATGAGGTTTTCAGAACAGATCACATTGATTGTTGTCTTATCAGGGATCTCAGCCAGGACAGTGGCAATGCGGCCAAGCTGGACATGTTGCAGATGGGAGGGCACAAGAAGCACATTTACTGAAGCTCCGTCATCAGTGCCAAGTAACTGTAAGGAGACTCGGATGGCCTGGTGCGTCCGGCAGTACCTGTGCAATCTGTCATCGGACACCAGCGAGGACAGCCTGTACACCATGTCCTTCCGGTGGGAACCTTCCACCAAGAAGACCCTCCAGTCCTACTTAATAACTGAGCTACAGCACCGGAGAGGCCCGCTGGACTTACATGTCTCAGTTACTAATAAATATAGCCTAATAAATTCTTAAGTATGAGTGTGAATCTACTTTCTTCTTAAATATTTTGCTAAGTTATGTCCCCTAAATTAATGGCTTCCCAAGTGCACTAACTGGAAGTCTTTAAGGTTTTATCTGTGACTAAGATCTGTATTCATGTCATTGTTTTCCACAACTTTCTGATCATTGTATTTCCTGGACTGGAAATGCATATGGTTTTGGGACTGGTCTGCCACCACAGGCACTTATTTTATTAGCTGGATAGGGGTTGCGGGGTGTGGGTGGAATAAGGATTAGATGGGGGGGGTTAGGGTGATGGGGCTGCCTGGGAAATATGATGTTTTCATCCTGACAGCATCTAGAAATCTGTCACCTGCCATTTTTTTCCTTTGCCATCCCTGCAATTAGGTTGTCATAGCTGTGTTATAACACACATCTGGGCCGTAAATCCAAAGAATTCCACACATTTCAAATCGGTACATTTTACTAATTAAAATTCGTTATTTCCATGTATTTTATTAATGTTAATCAATGCATTAGTCAAAGTCGACACTGATCTATTAAATAAGAAACTTGAATACTGCCTTAATGGCATTAATTCACTATAAACCAGATTTATGATGACAACATGCTCTATTCAAATTAAATACATGACACCATGGAAGAAACTGTATATATTATAATACTGCTTTTCTGGTGGAGTGTATGTGCTGTTCAATAATTTGTATTGTTCCCCATAGGGGACAAAGCATTCTGGTTCCTTGTATTTTAAAGACTTTATTGAGCAGATTAATCCCAGAAATGGAAAGCCTAAAGCCGTGTGATATTTAATTCCAGTTAACGGCAGAGATTAAATATAAAGCCTGTGTCTGTGAAACCTTTTAAAACATTGGGAAATTAATGCTAAACAGCTCTTCATGCTTACAGTCCATTTGCACTCAGCATATAGCATCTGGCATATGTTAAAATAAAGGACCCATGGCACATTTTAACACCTTCTGCATCATTGCAAATGCATTAAGGCAAGATAAGTGTGAATGCCCTAAAGTCAAGGGGCTGGTTAGCTGACACTGGAAATGTTACTGAAACTTGTGAAAAGGGCAGCTCCTTTTGCTGTTCTCACTGATGCTTAATCAGGGTGATGGATATCCACTGTGTGGCAGTCTCTGCCAGTTCACCAGTTCATTTTCCTGTTTCTACCGTATCTTACCTTATTTTTCCAGGGTAGGACTCTGCAGCCCAACAGTGAGCTGAAGAACCGGGGTCGTATGGGACAGCTTTGGCAATGTCATCTGCTCCAGTGCTCCAGTCTCTCACTTTGATATTATTTATAATGTTCCTGAGTGGCATGTTGGCGCAGGGTAGCACTGTCTCACCTCCTGATGTCTCTGAATTGTCCATATTGTAAATTTCCTGTTGTGGATTGGCATCTCATTTAGGGCGACCCCAGCCTTGTGCCCTGCACTGTTTGGGATAGGCTTCAGGCCCCCCATGACTCTGACCAGGATAAATGGGTGGAAGATGGATGGATATTAGGTTTACATGTGTACAGTTAAAAGTTGCATTGAAATAATTTATTCTGGGTTTCTTCTGCTCCTAGTCCATGAATTAGCACTGACCTTTTTGGTAGCATTTAGTATATTTCCTGCTGTTATTTTCATAGCTGTAGAAGCTGCATTTAAACAATTAACTTTTTTGAAACAATTGACTCAATTCACATATTCTTCTCCCAGTCTATGAATTCGTAGTGCCAGTACTGACCTTTTTTGGTAATACGTAGTATATTCAGTTGCATCAGAAGGAGTTTGACATGGGCGGGACAGAATTTGCCCCGGCGGTGGGAGGTGGCTGGGGACGGGGTGCAATGTATATTGCGGCAACGCAATGGGCACACATGCAATAGTGACATCGTCAAAGTGTGTGATGACAAAATAAATTTCAATAATCGTAATACATTAAAGATTTCATCTTTTATAATAAGAGTAACACTATTTAGGGTTCTGTTCCACAACTAAACATAACTAAAAAAATCTGATCCATATGACAAAATGATTTTGTCTAATATAAGACTACAGTCTTTGTTAGGTATATGTTTTGTCTTAGCGCTCTGAATGAGCAGCATTCACCTAGAAAAATAGACTGCAACACCCAGGACTCAGTTACGCGCGGATTTACGATTAAGATAACAGAAGATTAAGATGGAAACGCGTTAAACAGCAAAAGGCGCAGTTATGAACGGTTATCGCAAACCCCAAAAATATCGCACGTTTTTTCCCAACATCGTTCAGCCCTAAACAGATATTTGTTCCTGTTCATTTCTGTGAAATAAAGGAAGGGATCTGCCAATATTAGGAGAAAACATTCAAAATTCTGTAGGTTTGGGGGGACCTGAATAAACTTTACGTGTATACCGTTACCACTGGAAAATGCAATTTCAGGTGAATTAGTGTAAAGTAAATTCAACTTAAAACTCCCGATCCATTTGACAAAACAAATGGTCGACTCAGTAAATTATGTTAGGTTCGGCTGTTTTAGTGCTTGGTTTTAACAACTTATTTTCTTAACGACACATCCTGGACGCTAACTTTTTTAAAGTTAATTATTTTTTACAGTGATAAATCTTAAATTTAGCCATGCCATACATTTCATGATGGTCCTGGTATTTTGGTATTTAGGTAAGGTAGGCCACACCAGTGTCTGCCCACGCTACCTGACAAAAGACATGTTCAAATGTGCAGGCAGGGATGCCGCTAGAGATTTTGGGTCCCTTGAAAGCATATCATATTGGGCCCCCAACCCAGAACAATCCAATTATGCTGTCAGTCAGGGGCCCATGGAATCGTCCTAACTCCCCCCCGCTTACGGCGCCCCTGTGTACAGGCATTGCTGTTTGGGTGCAAGCATATGCAACACGGCGTCTCCACGGTTTGAAAAAGCATTATGTCTTACCTGGTAAAACAAGCCGTTTGTGAAAGTGAACATTGCAGCCAAATCGTAATTAAAACTTAACTGAATGTCTACCTATACTCTGCAAAAATGTATTGTACTGTCTTACGGATGCTGAGGATATTGTGGATGTGGGATGATTGTGCTAAAACCTAAACCAAAAAAGAAACAGAAATTAAATAAATTGTGAGTAGTGGAACACAGAAACCAGTGACGGATCCTGGCACTACTAACCACTGGCTAAATCAGATGTGGAAGTTTTAGGCACTAGGGGGCGCCCTCGTGTTTTTTTTTTCCAGTGGAAGGGGGACCTCTCCGTACCCATCATGTAGCCTACTTCCTGAAGCAGGGAAGGCGTATATCCAATGCAACGATCTGTCGGTACTCTACAGATTATTTAAAGTGTTATATTCATTTAAAATGAAGACAGTTCTTTCAATACTAAAAGAGATTGCAGTTGTATCACGCAGAATACCACATATCATGATCATATTATTTCCTATCTAGAGGGATGTCCAGAATTTCTGAAATACCTACCTTGCTAGGAGTTTTAATATAGATAAAAGTTTTTACACACGGCAGTGTCTATAGTTTACAGAGAATGATGTATGAAACATCCAGTCAATTAGATTTCTGTGGGTAAAAACATCTTCAGGGGACAGATGAATGCCCAGACTCTTTGAAGCAAATTGGAAGGCCACAAGTGCAAAAATAACAGCTCAACTCAACAACAAGTGTGCAGGATGTCATCTCAGAAGGAACAACTTGTCAGCCATTGGTATAGACCTAAATGTAGCCTTCCTCTTCATTATTATTATGATTATTACTATGGATGTTGTTGTTAATAATCGTCATTAATAATCCCATCACCTAAGCAAATGTCACCTAAAACCTACTCCTTAAACGATTTCATTAACACCGCAACAATGTAATAGGCGGGTTGCCTATGACGTGTAGAGAATGTAAACAAACAAGGTGTGTGCTGGAAGCATCATACTTAGTCAATGAACTGCGCCCAGTTAAATCGATGGATGGCAAACATAAACCTACAATAAGGTCATCTGGGCAGAATGACATTTTGTCTGCAAGCATCGGTGAGGGGGCCTTAAATGCCCAATGGCCCTGAAAATTGCTGACACTTGGCAGACTTTGAAAGGTAGATCGATGACAAAATGCAGATACAGTACGTGCTTTGCCAACGGGTTCTGAACATTGCCATACAGTTAAATATTAATCCATATTCATATTTTTTTCTTTGAGATACTGATCCATAAATAAACATTGACCTTTATATAACATTATATTTTATTTGAAAAGTACTGGGGCTTTATATAAAACCACTGTGAGTATATATGAGACAAAACAGTGAATATGATTTTTTCACTATTTTCATTTAGGTTTTGTGATTATTCTATTTAAACACAATCTTGCCCCTCAGCCACAATGCTGATTGTTTGCATCGGTGCATTCCTTTTTAGTTTTAGCTAATAGCATGTGACTGTATACTTATAGACTATGTACAGTATAGGAATACAACCCACCCTAACAATTTCCTCTTTACCAGGTCCAGAAAGCACTTTTGTAACCTCTCAGTGAGAGGCTCAGAATAAAGAAATTTTTATCCGCAAGTCACCAGATCATTTAATACTTCAAATCAGGGGTGTAGTTAGAGATGAATGGATGGGGGGGTGATGGCAAACTACTTATGATTTTGACCAGTAAATACAGATTTACGTGGGGGGGGGGGGGCATTAAAACACTTTAGCGGGGGTTAAAGACCCCCAAAAAATAGGCCTAACGATGCCCCTGCGTCTAATTTAACATTCGCTCCTTAACCATACGCCATGCACTTTATTGGAGCTATGTGGTACATCGTCGCTATTTTCTTTTCTATTCTTTTCAGTGTAACTTTACTGTTCTTTATTTGTTTCAACCTATGTTTATTTTTATCGCAAATTTTATGTCTTATTGCTTTCACTATTTTTATAATGGCGGAGATGATCACCATGCATTTCACTGTAAGTTATAGTCAGACTGTATTCCTTGCATGTGACAAATAAAACCCTTGAATGTGCAATATAAAAATCCACAGTACTATGAGGTTTACGCATGTGAAACAAAAGTACACTTTGATTAAAACGCATCAGTTTTTTAATGTGAACTTTGACAGCCACTTTATTTTTAAATACTGCGAAAGTAGATCTTTATATGCGCCGAAACCAAATCCGCTGGCGGCGGAAATCCCGCCATCGACCAAAGTGCTGCTCCGGTCAAGGGCAGCTACAGAATCACCATATACATGTGATGTTTGCAGTTTTCTGTATTTCGATCCTAGGCGACCGCCTGTGTAGCCTGACTCAGCTCCAGATAAGGTCAATACTTGGGTGGCAAACACTCTAAAATACGTCAGTAAGTTATGCCCATGTGCAAAGGTGCAGGGTTGCTTTCATCATTGGTAGGGACCAAATCGGCTCCGAACCCCCCGCTCCCCTAAACCCCCACGGTACTCCCACTGTATTGATAGGGACATGTCCCTACCGTCCATACCCCAATCTACGCCTTTTCCTATGTAAAGGAATCTGCTGCGCAGTCCGTAACGGATGGCTCCGCAATCCTGATGCACGCCTACGGAAGGAAACATCGTATGTCCAAATCAAACTACACATACAGTTTCAGTGTAAAAGGCGACGCTGTTAACTATTTAAAGCAGGATGCAGACTATAGTGAAATAGGTTACGGCAAATGCTCAGTGATTGCAATTGCAAAGCCAGGCAAGATTACACCTGGTTCACGGTGCATTTATGCGACAAACTATCCTGGATTTGCAATAATGTGCAAGTTTCTCTTAAATTCGCAAGAGTAGAGGTAGTAACCTCAAGAAATGAAATTTCGAGCTGGGCAGGAGGTATGTGACGTCACGCTTCAGACTTCGCTGCGTGGCAGCAGCGGAGCGCAACGGGTACGGCGGGTCGCATCTGGTAAAGGAAAAAGATCTTATTTTGCAGAAGGTGCCATAACTTTCTATAGAAGGAGCCTGTTCGCTTGTCTTATTTCGTAAAATCCTAATGCTGGAGCTTCTCAACGGCATTTACTCACGGTAGTATTTTGGGAGTGAGAAGTAGTGGCGAAACCTTCTCTCTCGCATGGATCAGTCTGTAGCGATTCAGGAGACTCTATCCGAAGACGAAAATTGTATTATAGTATCCTCTTTTATTTGGCAGTCATTGACGCTGACCCGATTCGGTGGAAACGGTTCGCAGATAATCTAGAAGTCGACATAATTTTAAATGAAGCATTATGTCGTGCGTAAAATCAAGGCAGCTGAGCTTGCAGTTTTAATTGTATTTATGGAAAGTTAGCGGTATTCTGGGAAGGAAGTTTCCTGTCAATTCACTGTGGCTATAGCAGAGGCCTTCTCATTGTCGTGCCATGTTACATGGATCTATATTTCTTTCAACGAATATGTTTAGTTTCGATTTATAAACAATTGTAAAATATGCAATGTTGGTCATATCTTCATTATTTATGTTTGCATTGTCAAATGAACTGAACGTACAAGTAATACCACTGCCGAGAGGCTGTACTGGCGCATGCGCAGTATGTTCATTCCTAAGCGCGCAGCGCAGCAGAAACCGCTGTTATGTCCATAAGGGGTCACTAATGCTGTACTCAGTATAACGTGTCCAAAGTAGACGTAGTGTTTAGTGCCAAGTAGTGATAAAACCACTTTATAATACCGACAGACATTTTGCAAGCGTGTATTTTATTGTTAAGTATTTAGCGTAGAATGTCATTCCATTAATAAACGTCATGCTTGTATTTATTATGTTTCAATTTGCATAAATTTACACACACATCATTCGGATATTTGTCTTAACTGAAGCTTTTTAAACATGCCGCCCAATGTCTTCTCGTCGTGGACAATGTTACCGAAAGCAGGCTGGTCGGCTTGGTGGCACGCGACGAAGCCCACGCGTGAGTTTTCATTTATTACATCCTTCTAGTCCCGCAGTATTTTCGCGATGACTTCTGTTTTGCGATTTGTGTGTCTTAATGTCTCCCGTAGGATGTTCATCTTCACGCATAGACGAATGGCGATAACCGGTGAAGATGTAACGCTGGGTGACATAGTACCCATCTCCCACAACTTCGCTATTGTAGAAGGTGAAGGCAGAAAATCGCTTTGCCCATTGCAAATATTGTTGATCGTTGGCGCACGAATCCTGAAAATTCTAGTTACTACTATCAGAAACACTGAGTTTCTAAATTAATTAATCTATAGAAGGTAACGTGTATCTAACATTATTCTTTCCCCCCCGATAGTCTCCTCTCCAGATGAACTTGCAATTATCGGTGAGTTTCCTTTATTGTTTTATCACGTATAGAATATTTTCTGTATTCCTAGTATTCGTTTTTAAGATGTAATGAATGACAGTTTTCATGAGCACTTTTTTTCTGTTCTCCACGTGACCTGCTAAGGTTGGAATCCATTGTTAATGTAGTAATGAATCCAACCATTTTTTTTTTATTTCAGCCAAATTCAAATTAATGGTTACTAATTAAAATCTGTACTGCGAAGAAGGTAAAATCATAGTATTTCTCAGTCTCCGAATATTGTGTCATTTTCAGTGAAAGGCTTGCAACATGGCTGTAACGAAATCAGAGTCCTTTAGCTTAAAGTCGCTGCCCACTCTACAGGTGGAGACACCAGGGTTCGCGTGACCGATTTGGACCGAGACCTGGAGTTGAGGTTGCCCTTTGGTTCCCACACGCGGCTCTTCCTCAGTGAAGTCAATAGGGCCTGGAGCGGTAAGAGACACCCTCCCGCCATCAAAGACTGCTCCGTTTCGGCTTTTCCAAACAGCCAGACTAGGGGAGATGACCAACCACTGGCATAGTGCATATTTATGTATATTTCTTAATACAGATGTATTAAGAAGACTTATGATGGGGTTATGTTTCGATGAACCCATCATAAATTGAAAATATCGTAAGCCAAATATGACTGAGATGATAAATAAATTAGTAACCATACGATACGTTGTTAATCACTGTATGAGATGTTTACACTCGCAACACTCGCTGTAGAGACTGGAAGTGTGGCTGGGTGGATGCTGCTGTCACCCAGCATCAGTAGAAAGAATTGTTCGGCATATTGCTAGCCCAGGAACAGATCAAAATTCAAAGTTTGGTCTGATGACTGCCGAGTGTGGCTCGCAATTGTAAAGTCAAAATAACGCAAGTCAAACCATCGTAAAGCAAGGAGCATCTGTACATTAATAGTTTAATTGGTCTGAGTGGCAGATCAGCAGGTAGTTGAAGGATTTTTTTTGCTTAAATTCCGGTGTGATTTATTCTAGGCAACTTTATTCTAGAGCTGTCACAATTACTGGATTAAACTCGATTACTCGATTACTAAAAAGCATTGACTAAAATTTCCCTTCTCGATTACTCAACAATATGGCGGAAGGGAGACAGCGCATAGCGGATAAAGGTGAAAATAAAGAGCATCAGTTGTGTGGAAGCACTTCACATTAAAAGTGAATGCAAATGCAGCTGCCCATTAGTATTGCAAAGCATAACTTAAATATCACCACAACTTGACTGCAATGCAAATACATGTTAAATAAGATTTCTGGGTTTGACGGACTTACCCAGTAATGCGAGGTTAGTCATGGATATGTGCTATTTAGTAGCCTAGCCAGCCATTAAATCATTTTGCTTAATTTATTTTCTACAATTCCTCTATGTCATGTGCATATAATACGGTACCATGTATTGTTGTGTTAACCATATAATATTAATAATTTTTGTGAAAATATTGTGCGTTTTTAGTACAGTTGAACTATATTTAAAGTTTTTGCGATATTTAAAAAGTTGAAAACTTACTATATAGCCAAATAGAACTTACCTATCAACAGAGTCTGTCAGATAAATTCATGGTATTTACATGTGCATACAATCACTTGCCTTTGCTCAATATCATCTTTGTCAGATATGAAATATTTCCATACAGCGAAAGATGAATGTGTTTTTGTCACCAGTTCTAGTTCGTTTTTTCTCCTCTTTACTCGTTTTGTTTAATTTCTCAGGAGTCTCTCTCAGAGAGGAGATCTCTGAGTGAATCAAATAGTAAGGACGAGAATTATTATGATTGTCTCAGAGAGCGCATGCAGATGCTCATCCTTAAGCGGTAAACTTTAGACTCGTTTTTTTTTTACACATATGCTAGATTATTCTAAAAGAGAACCATCGTTAGAACTGCAGAGCTTGCTAAATTTTGTTTCCTTTGACTGACCAAAAATGTTTTAACGCGGCGTATTGATGGTTTGAACCCAGCAGACTACTGCAGTCCTTGCGATGTCACAATTGAATGTGCATGAAGTGCCTTATCAATATTAACATCGCATATTGTGCAAGAATGTTAGGGTGGCACAGCGGTGCAGTGGGCAGCGCTGTCACTGCACACTTCCACTTTGTGTGTTTGTAGTTTGCATGTTTACCCCGTGTGGGCGTGGCTTTTTGACGGTCTTCGGTTTCCTTCCACTGTCAAGAAACATGCAACTTCAAATGAATTGGAGTGCCTAAACTGACCGTATGTGTGACCCTACAATGGTTGGTTGGTTCCTGCCTCACACCAAATGCAATGTATATAATATAATATAAGGATTACTCGATGAATCGTCAGATTAATCGATTGATTACTTGATTATTGATATAATCGATAGTGACAGCCCTATTTATTCAAGGACGTGGTGTCCAGCTTCCTGCCGAAACTGTCCGCACACCTGTGCAATCAGTACAGCAAAGAGCATTTAGCTGGACATTCTGCCTTGTGGTTGAGTGCTATGCCATTCGAAACTGAATCAAGCTCTGCTCTCGATGGGGAAGTCAAATCCCAGCATGACGGAATCGGACTGGAACCAAGAGGTGTATCAATAAGATGAACAGGACACAGCAGCTGTAGGGTGCCAAGCTGCATGCCGCGCTTTGGTGTCACCAGTTGGCTTATTGTCGCTGCATGTGTCTGACATTCCTTTTAAGCTTTGGCATTTTTCTCCAGTAGATGCATGTTTGAGACCACAGAGAGACCTTGTGGCTTCTTTGGATTTAGGTACCATTCTGTAGTTTCATGTCGGTAACCACATTTTGTTTTCTTGGGGAGGGGGGTACTCCTACATAAGAATCAGGAACTGTAGCATCCTGCGTTATTGTTTATTTAAAGAGCTAGACTTTGCCATTATGTTACAGGGGGTGGGGTGGACCATTGTTATGAAACCTCTGTATCATGCCAAAACAGTGAGTGCACTTGCCACCCATTGGCACTAAGAATTTTGCTGTTTTTAGTTGTAAAGGCAGCGCCAGGGAGGGGAGGTGGGGGGTGGGGGGTGAGTGGTCCTGGTTGGGTTGATCGGTCTGTATCCTCATACAGGCCAGTAAGAATGAAGGAAGAATTATACAGGTGAATCAACATGTTTTGCTGCATAGTCAGTAAAAACACAGAAGCATAAATCAACACTCTGAGAGCGGCAAGTCAGAGAAAATGCGATCAGTCTCCTGTCTTTTTGATAGTCTGATGGGATGCAAGGTTTCAAGCTTAGACTGGAAGATAACAAACCACTGCAGAGACATGCATGCATGTTGTTCCCTCCAGCATGTTATGACAGCAGAACCTCGCAAAGGCGAAGAAAAGTAGCAAGTGATTGGTCAGATAAGCCAAACGGCGATCTCTGAGCACAGACGATGGGAGCGGAGAGAGAGAGTGAGAGTACAGGAAAGAATGATTGTGCCGGATGTGGGGCTGGAGGTAGGGGTGGAGTTTTCAACCAGGCTTCAGACGTTTACTTCTTTGGAGTTTCATTGAGGGACGCCGTCTTGGCCCTGTCATCTGTGACATCAAGCTGCAGTTTCTTTTTTTTTTACCCACATGGAATGTACCTCATTTTTTGTCGTGATACATTTTCATAGCAGCTGCTGCTGGGACTTGTCCTCTGAATGTTCAGGGGGGAACGTGTCAGTTTCAGCACCTGGGCTCTAGATTGCGTGGCCAAAAGCTGTGCCCAGCCTCCCTGCCCCACTGCGAGCACATGCCACCTTTTTGTTAGGCCACGTTTGCAATGCAGTCCCGTGGGGACATGACAGGGATGGTCAAGAACCAGAAGAACAAGCAGAACTCTGAAGGTAAAGAGGAACTACCCAAGGACAGAGAGAATGAGTGAGAGAGTGAGATCTTTTTGAAAATGCCGGGACTGCGTTGCTCTTTGTGTGGTTATGAGCTTGCTTGCCACAAGTCCACAGCATGCACAGGCTCCGTGAAGCAGCGACCCTCAGAAAGTACAGCTGCAGAAAAGGGCTTTTTTTAAAGTAAATAAAAATTAGCTCAGCTAGATGCGAAAATGTGGGCGGTATCTGAGAAGGCATCTTTGCTGTACTGTTGCCCAATGGGGTAATTGTACGATGCAGTGAAGTGAACTGTCTTGTCATCTCCACATTTGCTGAGAGGGTTGTCCTGGGTCACATCTTTCTCTGAGTCTGATGGTATAGTTTGCAGGTTCTAGACGTTCAATGGGGTTTCTGGCTGGAAGCCGAAAAATATCCAGGTTATTTTTTAATACGTGGCTCAATTAACTGATTTAAGATGGTGGGAGGAGGGAAAAGGAGAAAGATTAACTACCCTGTTTTTTCACTTGGTACTCCTATGGGGTTAGACAAGCTGAGGAATAGCACTGATATGAAACGGGTAGAGCTGCCAGGCATGATGTTTCCAACTCCTTGATCACTTAAGTTAGGTGATGGGGGTGCAAACTGTCACTTTTCCCTCTGCAGAAATGTAGGGCTGTGCATGTGGTCGCTTAGCAATGAAATAACACGATTTTGTCAAGGAATTATATGATTTTGTGTGGGTGCAGGTCCAGTTGATGATATCAGTGAACTCACATTACGTAAAGACAAGCCCTTCTATATTCCATTTTCAGGGCATCTGTTTGTATGCTGTGTACTTTTTAAATTGGTTTGCACAACATTTATTCATCAGCATTGTGTGCACTGTCTTTGAACATTTTGAACTGTATATGTATGTTTATCTGTGCACTATGTTCTTGCTGCTGTATGCACCAGAATTTCCCCCTGGGCTCAAAAATGTAATCTTAATATATGGGCAGGCAATCAGGCCTGTAGATTTGTGTGTGTGTACATTCCTCACTATGGTGTCTAATCCACAGAGGTCTGCAAGAAGTCCCCCGCCGAGGTTCCTGCCTCACAGTTTGAGTGGCTGACCAAGTATAGAAAGTCTTCCAAAGGGATTGGCACAGATTGGACAACTGCTGTGCCACTGCAAGTATCATCAACCAGGGCCAGCCAGCTGAAAAAATCTGGTGAGGAACCTTATCATTGGGCCTGTGTCTGTCACCGTGTCCTTCAGTCCTGCTAAACGCCGTGCATGTAAACACATTCAGTTGGAACCCTTCTAAATATCTCTCGTCTTATACAAGACTCTGATCTTGGATACTTGCGTACTGTTTTAATTCAGATTTGGAGAGATGACTGTTTGCGACCTCATCAGCGAAGTTTTCTGCATGCGAGTATCAAACCGTCCGCCATCACTGAGTCTTAACTGAAAATTAAACCAGAAGCTGTTTAAGCTCCCCAGGCACATCTAGGCCAGTTATCATGCAACAGTTTCCTGCAAAATGAGATGCATGATCGCAGGCTGTCCTGATGAGCCACAGTACATTTCACACACAATGCAGCACGAGTAATAAGAAGGACTGGAGCCCACATTCAGCTATGCAGCAACAGTAATCACTTTTTTTCTTTGGAACAAATTAATAAAAGAGTTTCATATGGCCTTAAATGTAATATCTCCTCAATGAAATTAATAAATGTTGGATTGTATATGTCCTTCCCACCATCGAAATAATATTCAGTTGGCCTGAAACCATTAGCACAGTTAGCAGAAATGTGTATATTGTGCTACTGTAGGTCTTCCAGTGATCGAAAGCGAAGCTCTGTTTGTAATTGGGGCTGCAGGGAGATTATATAGTATCATATATCATATTGTAGAAATTCAGCAGTTACCAAAAAGGATTGCATCATTATGGTCTCAAATCAAGTCAATCTGCACTTCCTTGTTACTGTGCAGGCAGGGAAGCATGTGTTGTAAGACTTGCTTAGTAGTGCTGTGCCTGCAATGAAACGGCCTTTTTCAATTAATATATAGACGTGAAGAAAAAAATATAGCCCATAAACACCCGGCTGAAAGGCACATAATTGACTGTCAGATTTGTCATGGGGGTGTGGTGTGGCGTGGCATTCGCCGTTCACAAAGCAGTTTCAGTTCGCTCGTCTCTGGCGTGAAGGATCTTGGATTTCTTCCACCACGTAAAGTCTTCAAACCTGTATTTCAGCATAGCACCTCGTTGCTTTGAACCTTATCGTTTTTATGTCGCTCGGCCGCTTCTCCGAGTCACCGCGATGTCATCCGGGTGGCCCATAATCCACCCTCTTTTATATCGATCTTTATAGAAAACTACGCTTAATGCCTCCTGGCAGTCTTCGGGTGTGTGAGCTCCATCCGACTACATGCAAACGAAAGCCGGGGCGCCGGTAACTTTGTGCGAGGTGTCTGAAGCCGACCTCCTGCTGGACCCAGCGGCTGTTTGAGGGCGTCGCTGTCGGGCCGGATCCGATCCGCTTCATCACGGCACCCGTAGGTACAGTATCGCTCAGGGCGGGCAGCGTGCAGTATACTTTAAATGCGACGGCGCGCCCTTTTCTAGTTACATTTTAACCCCGTGGCTCGGTGTACAGGGTTCATCCGTGTCCCGGAGTTTGATTGCTCGGGCCTGGGTGCGCCGGACTGGCCCAGTGACACGGGAACAGGCACGGTTCGGCTTACCGAGGCTCTGCCACGGTGAATGCAGTGAATAAAAGGAGACATGCCTGATATGCTCCAGGAATCCGGTAACGAGTCGTGCTTAATCTGGGATGTAAATCTATGCCTCTCTTTAAAAAGATTGATTTATTTTTTTGTTTCTTTATTTAAACACGTGTGAATTCGGAGATGATATGGAGCGCTGAAAGCCTTTTGCGAGGCGGCAGATCTACCGACGTTGTAGTCCGATAGTTAAATTACTTATTTACAATGATAACTTGGCTGGTGGGAAATCAAAGCAGAGCGGGTTGTTTAGCCAGATTTCCTTTCATTTAACCGAGATTTCCTGAAAAGTAGTGAATCCCGCGTACAGTAAAACTTGTTCATAGTCTTATTAGATGACTGTCTGCAGCTGATTAAAATGTGTCGAACGTACAAATGTTGAATCTAATAAGCTAAGGTTCTGTCATATCAGTATACCTCGCAAGTTAAAACTTAACCTAGTAGTGTCATAAATATGACTGTAGTCAGGATCAATCAGCCGTTGTTACGGGTGCTCATAAATAGACGATACACTGTTTTCTCTTAGCGACACATTTGTATTCCGATGGTTAGGTGGCTTTTTTCTAGCACTTCTGTGTTAGGGTTGCATGCCACGCAGTCTGCTGGTTATAGATGCCTTATGCGAAGAGCGGAACTCCAATGTGTAAAGTTTTCAAAACGTCGATTTAAAAGGGGCGTTTCCTTGCATGACCCGAAAACGTTATAGTGTAGCAGCACTTAGTTGGAAGACCTATCAAAAGGTATATGCCACCGTCCTATAGATAAATATATAGCAAAGTCGTGCCAGACACAATATCCACCAACGTACTTCCGTGGCAATAAATGTTTTTATCCTAATATGTAATATTTCAAATTAATCGTTATTTAGGCTTATATTTTATAAAGATTGAAGTGTTTTGAGGTTGCAAAAATGAGTAATGAGTACAGATGATTATCGATGGCAGTGGCTTTAAGGACGTTTGTGGACACGTTTGCGCTTGCATGAAAAAATGATATTTCTGTACTGGGGCTTTAAATGTATGTAAGCCTTCACATTATATGAAAATTGAGCCAAAACTGTACAAGGCTGAGTAAAAACTTTTTCCGAGTTGCATTCGGCTGTTCTTGGGCGCATGACTGATTTCTGCGCACAGTTCTATGGTTTTTGAGTTGAAAGGCTGAATATAATCATGCAGAATGATAGCAGCACTGAAAATGGCGGTCTTATTAATGTTTGGAAGACCAGGATTACAAGTAGCATCTCAAACTCTGTCCTATTAGGTGAAACAAACCTTCCTCATGTTCAGGGAGTTTAGGACTCAGAGTGATGCATTGTGGGAACTCCTGCTGAGCAGGCACAAACAGTGACCTTTACTGCGTGGGTCCCCAAAGGATGCTCATGTACTGACTCTTTGGCAGCAAGGAAAGCCCCTCAGTCAGAGTGCCGCCCTGCGTTTTTGGAGGGCTGCAGGGGGTTCCTGCTCTTCTCCCGGCCCCGCGGGAAGCCTGCCAGCCTCAGCGTGGGCTGCACTTTTGTGGAGGCCGTCTTTGTTTCCGCAGTGCGGCCTAGTCATGCAGCTGGGTTCTGGTGCTGCTAATTATAACTCCCCCATTCCATTTTTATACAACCTGTTTAGAATCACCGTTGTTCTGTTTTCTGTTTTGGACCAAAACAAGAACTACCGTTTTCTTTTGTGTGTGTTTTGCTGAGGCCCCTTCACCAGTGGGCTGGGCACCTTATCCTGCTAAGAAGTTATTTTATTTTTACTCATTTATCTGACGCTTTTATCCAAAACGAGTTACAGTAGAGGAAAAGGTCACAATTTATGCGTGCTCCCTGGGATTCGAACACACAACCTTTGCGTTGTTAGTGCAGCTTTGTACTTCTTGAGCATTGCAGCCTTAAGGTGCTTATTTAAACTGCCTTTACCCAAACTGTTAAATAGGCATCTGGAGAAACATGGAATTGGAGAATAAGCGATTATTGATAAAACAGTTTCTTTTGTCAATCCATCCATTCCTCTTTCGACATTCCAGGAACACATCCAGTATGGAGTTATAGGGGGCCTGGTGGCTCTCTCAGGAAGCACAGGGCACAAAGCAGGGGACACTCTGGACGGGATGGCAATCCGTTGTAGGTTACACACTATGGACGATTTCGAGATGCCAGGTCACCCGACCCCATCATTTTTGACTGCGGGGGAAAATCCTTAATGACAATAATAGAACTCATACACTGTGAGATTATTTTTTTACCTCCAACACTGAGTGTCAGTGTTAATATTTGCCCAAAAATACCAAGTTT
Organism: Mormyrus iriodes; assembly: GCA_011763525.2. NCBI lineage: Eukaryota > Metazoa > Chordata > Actinopteri > Osteoglossiformes > Mormyridae > Mormyrus > Mormyrus iriodes. Next base: position 24,008,658 of record JAAGVU020000129.1, read on the forward strand.
CATAGTTAGAATACCTTTGTTTTGAAATTACCACACTTCACCCTCCTGTTTTTTTGTGACAGGTCTTGTTTTGCACAGAAGTCTTCAGGTGTTATTTAAAGTTTGTTGGGTGTGCTATGCATTGTTCTTAAACATGACGTGCAGTAACATCTGCCTCGATCTGATATCAGCTTTCTGTCCTTCATCGGCTGCTGGGCGGGGATGACGCTGCTTTCTAGCGTGACTTGCAGTTCAGCAGTAAACATTCCTGGAAGCAATTCATTATTACTAGTGTTTTGGGTCTGCAGCAGAACCGCAACATCAGCAGAGCATAAAACAGTCCTTAAGCCTTTTTTTAATTGATGAGCTCTATTTTCTTCTCCAGCGTGTAGGAAAGTATTTTTAAAGGTACATTTCCGCCTACCTTGAAAAGAGATCACACCGACGACTACAGCCTCTCAGCGATGATAAATGTCTGTGTTTCTTTTTTCATAGAATGCAAGTCAATTGTTCTTCATTGTCTGTTCAAGATCGTTTTTGCCGCCATCATGTTCGTGGGATTGTCCCGTAAATTTTCCGTGGTTTAACCATATGACCCAGTGAGCGTGTTGTTAAAGGGGATGGAGCGGTGCCGCGTCCCAGAGACGGGCTTTCAGTACGGCGTAGCACCCTGGGAGCTCCAGTGCTGACCCGCGTGGCATTCTTTAGCATGAGCTAAGCTAGCAGCTACCGCCTGGCTTTCACAGAGTCCACCTGTGTTTAGTGAGCTGTCTGCTCATGTCGGTAGCTCTGGCTGAGCTGCTGACTGTGGGGTCCGCCTGTTATGCTGATCGAACAAGGCTTCACACCTTCAAGTCAGCGATTTTAATTTCTCCCCCCCCCTGCCCACCGTGTGGTCTCTGCTGCTTATTTTGTTGTCTGTGTGCTTTTCTTTTCTTCCCTCCTGCAGTCAGTGTGACATTGATTAACAGCCTAAATTTTGAGGCCAAAAAGAAGAGGAGTTTGCCAGATCAGGTGGTGTTTAAGGGGCTCAGTGGATGAACAAAGTAATGGAAGGTGGAGTCTTTTTGTTTTTTTTGGCACTGGAGCTCCCAGGGTGCTACGCCGTACTGAAAGCCCGTCTCTGGGACGCGGCACCGCTCCATCCCCTTTAACAACACGCTCACTGGGTCATATGGTTAAACCACGGAAAATTTACGGGACAATCCCACCCCCCGCCTTGTCTCCCTCCCTTAGAGGGTCTGCGTCTTTGCTGACTCGGCAGTGAGGCGCTGGTACTGTCTAACTCGGCAGCACAAAGTACTTGCGGCGTGCGGGCCTGTTCTTCTCGGGCTGTGCTGCTATTTGAAAGCGGGGGGGATTGGGGGGGCAGTTGCTCATGTGTGGTTGTGTTTAATTGTGGTACAACCATAATAGGTCCTTCCCATTTCCTTACATGGCTGAGGTTTCCCTTCCCTCTCCACACAGGAAAATTATCACTGGCAGACAGAAAGGGACATCCAGCCAGCGTGGAGAACAACGTGGATAGGTGAGGTTTGCCCCAGAGTCCCTTAATTTCCCACCCTTTCCTCAAGGCGCACATTATTTCACCAAACGGAGCCAAACAGTGTAACTGAGACTCGGGCCCTAACAAAAAAGTTCAGATTACCTTTATATAAAGCTTTCTGAATGTTGCGACACCATTCAATTTTAGCCACAATGATGCTGCCGGCATAGCTGAGAGAAAGTTCTGGAACCTGACCAGTTTGGGGGGGGGTGTCCTTGTCTTTACACAGTGCTGAGCAAGGAAGAGCTGTGTTGCTTCTGAAGTATAGCAGAGACACAAGGCTAAACGCTGCTTCTTCTTGGTCCAGAATGTTAACAGCTGCTTATAGCCAGTTATTCTGTGTGATCTTGGAGGTTGTGGTGGAGATCTCTGTCTGTGCTGAAGGAGCGTGTCCTTCTCGGTTGTTAGAGGACATGTTCAGGGTGATGCCATTGGATAATAACACTATCTATGTGAGCAGGGTTGGGATACAGTTTCTAGCGTGTAGGATGTTGGCTCTAACTCTGCTGTGCCGTAGGAGAGGAAGGACCGAGGAGAGCAGGGATGACCTGGTTCGCTCCTCCAGCTACATGGTGTCCAACAAGGCGCAGATGTTGGCCATGCCACAATTCGGCCTGCGGGACAACCTCATCCGCTCCGAGCTGCTGAAGAACGAGGACCAGTACATCTACATCAAGAACTTCAGGTGAGCTACACTGCCTTCCCCCCTCCAGATACCTGTCCCCCCCAGCCCTGCAAACCCCCCCCAGGATTTAGGTTCATACACTGTAACAAAGATGTCCTTCACATCTGTTCTGTCGTGTTCTTACATTTTTCCTGGGCAGTCTTCACCTTTGGTTTTCTGTAGGAGACACACCTTCAGCACCTCCTGTGTTAGGGAACTCCAGCTGTGCAAATACTTGGATAGCAGAATGTCACCGGAGCAAAATGCAGGGATCAAGTGAGGGAGAAGCTGGGTATAAAAAGCAGGCAGAGTCTGGGGCTCAGGCATAGGTGTCTTTGAGGGAACGTCCCACTGACTCATGCCGTAATCAGCGGTCCCTGATGCCATGTTACCAAAGCGTGAAGTTCAAGCTCTTGTTTACATACTCGGCCTTGCTTTGAGCTTGTGCTAAGGCAACACGTCAAAAGCGATGACGGGCTTCTGAACCTACCGCACCCATGGATACCATGATGTCACTGTGGTCCCTGTAGTGTATAATATAGCTTTAACCAATGGCATGTTTCTCCTTCAAAGGGATGGAAGGTGTGCCCACAGGAGTAGGTTGTTGGATGGGGGAGGATGGGGGGTGGTGCTGACCTCTGCTGGTGAAAAGGGGCATTGCACAATGCTGCTTGACGCTTCACTTCTCTGCATGCTCTTACAGTCTGCTCACAGATGTGTACGCGGACTCTTGTTTACATACTACATGTGTTCGTGGATGCAGATGGTTGCAGTCAGCGTATGCATACAGCGGTGGTATTCCACCAGACCAGCAGGGGGAAGATTTATTGCAACAAATACAAGCAGTCTGGTGAAATGGTTAAACTTTTATTAATGAACAGTTTTGAAGTTGCTGCTAGCCTTGGCCAGTATTACGGTAATATGGTATACTGCAATATTATGAAATATTACCCCCCTTGGTTGGCGAATTTTATATGCTACATTAGCGTTGCTTTTGGAAATACCATATGCTGCAGTATAATGGCTGGACAGTATGAAAAATGAAATATGCGGGCACTTCCTCATACAGCTGCTCACCCTAACTACTACAAGAACAACTATTCTTCTTCTCCACCTTCACTGGCCTCTACTCTTTGAAAGTGCTGCCACCTACTGGTCATACCATGCCAATATCCTTGCACATGCGCAGTCTGCAGGACACAAAAATCTGTGCTACACGTGCACTGTCCGGCACAAACCCCTGATGACGAAATTTACGCCCTGTGCACGTACCACATTTACCAGGGTAGAAAGTATATCTGTTCCATTATAGGCACAGGACAGCGGTTCTTGCGTGTCTTAAAGACTGTCGCGTGCTGTTACCTGCATTAATGTGGCTTGATAACTAATAGCTCTGCTCTCTGGCCTCAGGCATTATTATCCGTTGTCATGTGATGCAGCTAGATTTGCAGGCCCAGCTGGCTGTTGCCATGACATCTGGAGGTCGCGGTGATCCCGTTGATCGCGGACAATGAGCCAGAGTCATCGCTGCCCCTTATTAAAGTACAGGGTGGCAGTGTGCGCATACATCTGTGAAATGTGCACAATTGAGGATGCCAGTCTACCAGTTACTAATGGATACCTGTAATGTACCAGGATAAGAGACTGTATGTATGCATGTGGATGGACAAGTTTGGCACAATGCAGCATGCTGAGATCTGAGGCAAGAAAAAGCGACTACTCTCGGGATGCCCGATGCTGGACTTTCACGTCCTGGGTAGACACTCTTCCCCGACTGTGTGTCCGCTCTGAATGTGCTGGCGGTGACGGTGACACAGGATTTATCTGTATGTTAATTCCTCCCCCCAACCCTGTCCTTCCCCCAGGTTTTTTTTAGGTACCTACAATGTAAATGGGCAGCCCCCTAAGGAGAGCCTTCAGCCCTGGCTGGGTTTTACCCCCGATCCCCCGGACATCTATTGTGTGGGGTAAGCTGCCTGTGCCTGGTCTATCGGGGGTGGGGGGGGGGGGTTGTCTGGTGATGGGCAAGAATGGTGCCCAATCCTTTTGGATTCCAGGTTCCAAGAGTTGGACCTCAGTAAGGAAGCCTTCTTCTTCAACGACACACCCAAGGAGCAGGAGTGGATGAAGGCCGTTTCGGAGGCCCTCCACCTAGACGCCAAGTATGCCTTAGTAAGGACACCACCCTCTGATCACGCCCCCTTCCCCCAAGGCAGTTTATTCTGAGGCAGCTTGACGAACATTTTTGATCCCCTGTCAATCAGACATGTTTAACCCAGTTCAATCCAATAAAGTAACCCATAGGACGTGGGTTAATTCAGGGCACCGTTATCCCATTCATCCTTGCATGCATGGTCCCCCTGTATTGCTAGTGCTGGTGAGGTTGGGGGGGTCTGTGACTGAGCCTCTGCTCTCCCCACCCCCATTTCAGGTGAAGCTGGTTCGCCTGGTCGGCATCATGCTGCTGTTCTACGTGAAGAAGGAGCACGCTGAGCGCATCAGCGAGGTGGAGGCCGAGACCGTGGGCACGGGCATCATGGGAAGGATGGTGAGAGGCGCCTGACCCCGCCGGCAAGGGCTAGACCTGCAGGAGCTCCGTGGAGCATCCTGTAGGCCCCGAAATGCATCATGACGGGGAATAGGTGATACAGTGATTGAAGTATTTATTGTTGTTATTAACCCTGTAGCTCCTGTCAGATCCCAGGGCTTTGGATAAAAGCATCAGATAAATGAATGAAATGTAACCCCTCCATCTTCTAGCCAATTGGGGGGGGGGGGTTGTGGAGCCTATCCCAGGCAGCAAAGGGCACAAGGCAGAGGACACCTTAGGCAAGGTGTCAGTCGTTCACAGGGCATAAACACAGTCACACACTATGGGCAATCGAGAGACACCAGTTAATCTAACTGTATCTTTCTGGGCTGAGGAAACTCGCACACGATAAAGCACAGGCAGGATGTGAACCCACAACAATGATTGCCTATAATTTGCTCCCTGAGTGAGTGTTACGGTGACCCTCTGAATCACCTGTGAGGTCAAATCCCGAGCCCTGGAGATACGAGGTGAAAGTGACGTTAATAGGAGTTGCCTTTGGGTAATATTACTGAGACTGTGCTATTGAAAATGAAAGTTGGCTTTTCATTGTTAGTGAGTACTTGTGGGACTCGCTGTGGTTTGAGCCACAAAAGGACAGATGAGGCTCCTTCTCCTTTGTTTCCAGGGCAACAAAGGAGCGGTGGCCATTCGATTCCGATTCTACAACTCGGACATTTGCGTGGTGAACTCGCACCTAGCCGCCCACGTGGAGGAGTTTGAGCGCCGCAACCAGGACTACAGGGACATCTGCAGCCGCATCCAGTTCCACCAGAAAGACCCTGGCCTGTCCCCGCTCACAATCCTAAAGCACGAGTGCGTTGACTGTCGTTTCCCATAATGCCATGCAAAAGAATGCATCATTGTAATAAACGTGCAGTTTGTCTGCTAATAACTCCCCCTGTTCAACATGTTCGTATAACTAACTAGCTGCTTTAAGTTGCATTTAACGGTTTTGTTGTTATTCCTGTTGTTGTTGTTGCTGGTGTCTTTTTTTCCTTTACACTGTTTTGTTTATGTGTAGTGTCATCCTTTGGCTTGGAGATCTGAACTACAGGATATGTGAACTTGAGGTGGATCAAGTGAAAAACCTAATTGCCAAAAAAGATTTTGAAACCCTGCAAAAATACGACCAGGTATGGGCCTCACCTAAGCACGTCGAAGACGGGCATTCATTACCTCATTACTGCATTTCCGCAGTTACTCCAGGTCAGGTGGCACTTCAGAACATGCAGCAGTTGGGATTACTGTCCGTCAATCCCGGACTGCTTTGGTTTTTCGTTGTTTTCAACCAGTCTGACTGTCAGTATACAGTACTCCCACCCACTGTGACTTCCAAAGCCTCATTTTAGTTTGTGATCATTATCATTTTCTGTGCTGTGGACACACTGCAATGTTATGTTTTATGAGTGTGCCAAACATGAAACGTGTTTCTGATCATCTGAGAAAAAAGCTAGTTTTTGGTGTCACTTTTTAAAGAGGATCTATGGGACATCTGACTGTGTGTGTGTGTGTGTGTGTGTGTGTGTGTGTGTTCCACAGCTTCGCCAGCAGATTGATGAAGAAGCCGTGTTCTCAGGCTTTATGGAAGGGGAGATTATGTTCCAACCCACGTACAAGTATGACACAGGCTCCAACCACTGGGACACCAGGTAGGGACTGAGCCGACCCGATCTGATCGCACGGCTCAACTTTGCAGTGGGTGGCAGGGGGAGCCTCCATGTAGCACAGCCACATTGTCTTGGGATTCCTGAAGGAAAATTCTAGAAGGACATAATTTCTAGAGCTAACTGGTTAGGTTATGTGCGTTAACATCATGTGATCATTCACATTTAAAAAGGAAAAATGTAAGTAAGCTTTCACTCATATAAATTCTAAGAAATATAAAAATATATATATGAAACAGATTGAGTGGGTGGAATGAGGTTTGTTGTGCGGTGTCCTTATTTTCTTATTGAAAACACGAAATGCTTTTCACCGAACACAACTAAGGCTGATTACTACTGATCCCACTGGACTTAAACCGAGAAAAATGTCTCACAATATTTACTGGGAACTGCCGTTTGGGTGATTGCATGTTCATTATGTTTCATTATGAAAATGGCGCTGCGTTTAGCCAGTAACAGATTGTGAAAACAGCCCCAGTTAAAAACAGTCTCTGCTCAAAGGGTTCCCCTGCAAAATACGGGGAAAAGGGGGATGGGGCCGAATTTTCATGATCCATGCTGGTGTACTCAGTGGATCTTGGATCTTCCTCAATGCTGAGTGGTGTGATGGAAATGGACAGGAATTTGTGAGGGGGGGGGGGGGTAACTGCGCACGGCTGATCTTTGGGTGTTTGTTCCATGCCCCCCCGCCAGCGAGAAGTGTCGAGTGCCTGCCTGGTGCGACCGCATCCTTTGGAAGGGTAAACAAATCCAACAGCTGCACTACCAGAGTCACATGACCCTGAAGACCAGCGACCACAAGCCCGTGAGCTCGCTGATGGAGATCGGGGTGAGGGCTCCATCTGGTAGGGGGTGGCTCTTCTCCACGTGCGCTCCAGGAGCTCATAGCCCTCTCTCGGCCTGTCCTTAGATTAAGGTGGTGAACGAGGAGAAGTACAAGAAGATTTTTGAAGAGATTGTGCGGAATCTGGACAAGATGGAGAACGAGTGCATCCCATCGGTGTCTCTCTCCGGGCGAGAGGTGAGCGACCGTGTCGGGGACTGCCAGGCTCCCTCTTAGTCTCCATGGATACCTCCTAGGCAAACACATGTTGTCTTTCTCAGAGGTACTAGCGTTTGGTCCCCTTGTTAGCCAAAAACAGTTACTATACTGAACATAAAATAAACATGTTCCTTATTTAGAAGATGTTTAGTTGACCGGCTAGTCAGCCATGAGTTTCTGACTCTTCTCGCTAGCTGTTTATTTAGTTTTTGAAATATCTGGGGGTTGGAGGGTGGGACTTTTTGAATGGGGCCCCAGAAACAACAAGCTGGACCCTGCATGTACTGTACTGTAGAAACATATTCTAGCTGGTTTTTGTATTAATTTAGTGTCTTTTCAGAGCTGAGGTGTTTATCTTTGAACACATTTGTAAAATGTCTGGAATTTCCCTTTGTGGGATTAATAAAGTTCATCTTATCTTAAATCTAAACCAGCATAAAGAAATCCTGCTATGTTGTTTTCAGCTGTGAATCTCCTTTGCTTTCACGTATTTTGGATCATTTCTGTGCCTGGGTACAACCTTCCAGATTCCAGCTAATAAATTCTTGCTAGCTAGTTCTAGTTTCATACTAGCTGATCTCAGATAGCTAATTTTTATTTTTATGCAGTTGAATCCAGTTAACCAATTTGTCTTTTTTTATATGTAGCCCTGCTTGGATAATTCTGGTTTCATGCAACCGAGTCCCTAGTAGCTAATTCCAGCTTTGTATGACCTTGTTCCAGCTAACTAATTGTACATTTCTGATAGCTAATTCCAAGACTACTGCTGCCTCTCTCTAATCTGGGCTGTCCCCCATCTGTCCCCCATCTGTCCCCCACAGTTCCAGTTTAATGACGTGAAGTTCATGCAGGAACAGACCGAAACACTGACCATCTACAACGATGGACAAGTGCCATGTCAGTTTGAGTTCATCCAGAAGCTGGATGAACCCACCTTCTGCAAGCCTTGGCTGATGGTCAGCCCACACCAAGGCTTCCTAGCTCAGGGTAAGTGATGGATCTTCAGTCTGCTCAAAAGCTGCTGGTGCTACGTTACTCTTGTGCAGTCAAGTGTCAAATCACACAGCTGTTAATGTTCTGGACTGGTAACCGAAAGGCTATTGGTGTAAGCACCAGCATGGCCTCTCTAGTGAAATTCTGTGGAAGCCTTCAGTTGTACAAATGGAAACATCATAAGCTATGTAAAATTGTAACAGCTGAAGAAGATTGAAGAATTCTAATAATTCATTATAAAAGAGATTGCTGCAATAATTTTCCAGCTGTATGTGATAATACACATTTGCATAATTTTGAAGCCAACAGCATACAAAAGTGACAGAGTGTGTGTGTCTGAAATTATTGAAGAGTATTCAGCAAAGTGGTAGGGTTCTCCACTCGTCCAAGCTGCTGCCTCAACAGTAACCAGGCATATAAATGACACAGTTTGGGGTTACAGGGAAGCAAGATTGTCTGTTAGTAAATGGAAGGTGGAGAGATTCCCTAGGCAGCAAAGCCATGGCATGCCACGCTCCGGGGCTTTGTGGATGTCCCAGCAACAGAGAGCCTTTTTTGGATGTCGGTGCTGGCTCAGCTGGGAGAGAGGAATCAGCCCCTTTGTCTGTGTGGGAGTAACGTGAATGATACTTGATGTGGTCGATGAGATTACCGAGTAGCACAGTGTTAGTTGAGGTGTGTTTCATATTGATAGCCCGACTTTTCTTGGCTTGCCTATAGCAAAACCTTGCATCTCGTGGTTGTGACGAGGGAAGCCAAGAGCTGCTGTAAGAGTGTATTCTCACTTGGCCTGGTTGCCTTGTACCGTGCCTGAGCACAGCTGCCCCCCCCCCCTTCTCAATCCCCCATGGTCTGCGCTGTCATTGTGATTAGCATTCTGGGCCCGAGCACGCTTCCATCATCACCGTGTGTCGAAGAAAACATAGGAAGACGAGCACTCTCGCACAGCACAATGGAGTTTGTGATTGTCATTTTTTGGTGGCTTATTTGGAGTCGCCTTCAGGGTGATGACCCTTTTACAGATTTATCAAGTATGCGACGCAGCGATTTTCATTTAAATGTGCTGTATGCATAAGAAAATAGTCCCATATTTTACCAAATATCTTGGAGTTTCGTGTGTCGCATCCAGTTGTTCCTGGATAAGCCCAAATTTCGAGTAAACACTGCACCTTTGCCATGTACCTAAGTGATTCCTTTCCTTTGTTTGTCGCTACCCAATCTGTACAGCCTACTCGATCTGTTCCTTTCGGGTCCAGTTTGTGTATAGTGTACATGTGCACATCACTTGAGTTTGCCAGTCATGTCATTGATGTCATGTTCTATGTTCTGTGTTTGGGCACAGTTAGCGATCACACTAGACTGGTTCCGTGCCTGCAGGCTGAGATCTGAGGCAAGAAAAAGCGAGTACTCTCAGGATGCCCGATGCTGGACTTTCACGTCCTGGGTAGACACTCTTCCCCTGAACCGTGCCCCGGCCCACGTGGGCTCGGGCACAGTACAGGGTACAGAGCTATCGCACTAGTTTAATGAACTAGACTTTAGGGGTCAAACATGCTTGGGCACGTAATGGATCGCCTAGTGTGAGTACAGCCTAACTCCGCCCACTGTGAGAGATGGCGGTTGGCTAGTGGGGCCCATTCCTTCCACCATGTCGCACTGCCAGAGCCTTCTGCCTTGGAAATGTGGCGCGCCACCAAGGTGCAGTGTGGTTCAGTGACAGTGATTTGAGTGGCCTGGGAAATTACTTAGTGTGAATATTTTGCTATCACCATCGCCCCGAGTGACAAAATTCATTGGTGGGTGGAGAGAGAGAGAGAGAGAGAGAGAGAGAAGGGGGGGGATGGAGGGAGGTGGACGTGGGTTGCAGGAGGCTGTTTTATACTTCACTTCCACTCCCTGTGCCAAATGCAGGTAATTTAGTACTCTCTAACTACCCCTAACCTAGACCTGTGGCCAACAGAACCAGCTGAACATGTTTTAAACAAGTCTTCTCTCACTCCAGGAGAGAGTGTTGACATTCAGCTAGAGGTGTACGTTAACCGCTCGACAGCCACGGATCTGAACTCGGGTCGGCAGCAGATAGAGGACATCTTGGTGTTGCACCTGGACCGGGGCAAAGACTACTTCATTTCCATCACGGGCAACTACCTTCCCAGCTGCTTCGGCACCTCGCTGCAGACCCTGTGCCTCCTCAGGGAGCCCATCCAGGACATGGCCCTGGAGACGCTCCAGCAGCTGGTGAGCGACCCAGCCTGTGCCTGGCCCCTAGAGCCTGCCTTCATCTCCACTACACATTGAATAGAGACAAAAAAAACTGCAGCAAGATCAGCCTCTCAGTCAAGAAAACCTTAAGAGTGTTCTGGAAATTTAGGTTGAAGCACCATATTCAAGGGTAACATTTTTCTCCAGCTTTACCAGACTTAATAAAGTTAAACTCATTCAGTTTATTTTCATTTCTTCTTTTTTTGCCTAGATTCGCATTTGTTGTTGTTGATGTCAAGTGGATATTCCGATTGAGGCATTGTTTGTAACTTTTGTGTATTGTTTTAGTATGATGCTAAAGGCTTACTGATTATACATCTTCTTGATACTCTTTGTTGTTAAATGCCTGCATCATATTCACTCATCTATGGAAGGCATTTCCTAAGAGCTCCCAAAAGATAGATAAGTGAAATACTTCCCTTGCACACTTTCATAAACTACGTTGTCTGTTGTTGCTTTGATTTTATACAAGATGTTTGCTACAATCTTATACTGGTTCCAGCCTGATATCTCATTCAGGCCTGGAGCAACATCAAACCAGCTTGCCGAAAGAAGCCGGGGAGGGGGGGAGGGAATCTACACTCAGACTGAATGTGCTGGACCCTTGGTTTGGAACGGGCCTTGAAGGAATGGGGTTCACCTGGGCATGTCCGCCTCCGAAATTAACTTGCCATCTCTTAGAAGAATTATATTATCGTGCTATTCCCCGGGGTACTGCAGAGCGGATCATCTCTATAAGGAAAACAAATGGAAAATCGGCCCCTTGCTTCACTGTAAAATAAACGGCAGTATGTCATCGTGTTGGCCTCATTTAACGCAACATCGAAACCGGGCCAATCCTGGCTTTGGCAGAAAATGTATAAGGTCCGTGACGTGAGAATGCAGATCAGCAGAGAAGCACCATGACACACCAAGAATTCTGCCCCAAATAGAAGCCCATGTGTCTTCAGAGCAGTAACACCGCTGTTTGGCTAAACTGGCCCAGCTGTTTTCTGCCAGTTTCCAGCTTCAAACTGCTTAACATTAAGATTGACTTTATTGATCCCAGGGGGAAATTTTGTTCCACAGCTGCAAGAATATATTGCACAAACAAACATACATATAGAACAATACAGACAGTGTGAAGACTGTAATCCAGTACGGGGTCATGGGGGTACTTACAGGCCACCCCAGGGAAAGGAAGGCAGGGGGTCAGTTCTGTCTGCATCTTGGCTTTCTTCCAGTGTTCTTTATTCAAGACTCCTTTCTGGTGTAATTACAGGGGATGCCTTGTGTAGGTTGAAGTGGAATTCATTTGGATATCTTATCCAGAATGGGCCGCTGTGTATGTGGGTTTTTGCTGTAACTCCCTAATTACATTACTAATTAGAGGACTGATTGGCTGAAGAGTCCTCACACCTGGGTTTGAACAGCTGACCTAAACGTTATCCCAAAAACCTGCATACACACCGGCCCTTTGCGGATAAGATTGCCCACCCCTGCTCTGGGTGGAGTTTTAAGTCTCGTAGGCGTGGATTCATCTGTGAGCGATGGCATCCCCACTCTTCTGTGCGAAAGCTGCCCTTTTAACTACATTGTCGTGATTGATGATGGTGACCTGCTTGGGTGCTTTTCTTTATCAAGTCGACTCTCACAAAACGGCAAAGCATGGTGTATGGGGGGGAGGGGTATTAGGAGTGCTGGTTCCCTAGCAGCCCCAGGCAACCGTGGCCGAGGGCCAGGACAGGCATTATTGCAGAACTACAGCACCACAAAAAAATGCTGGTCTTCCCCTACTGAACATATCACTGTCATCTACACCCTTTTGTGCTCAATGTTGTAGTTTCCCAAAAGCTCCCCTTTTGAGTCGGGGCATGAGCATTTGACCTGTGGGTTTTAGTTCTCTCCGTATGTTAATGTTTGTGTCAGTAGACTGGATCCAAGGGCACAGCGTGTGTCCAGACTGTCAACATACCCTAAAGGCTGCCCCCACCCAGTAAAAAGACATCTTAATTTGTGCTAAATAGTGAAGCTCAGCGTGAAGAGGCTGCAAACAGACTAGTGAAGTAAGCCGAGTTTGATCGATCCTTCAGTCTGATGGGACGGGAGTTGCATCCATAAGTTCATGGGATCAAATCACACAATGGGAATTTCTGTTATACATGCTAATATTTTCAAAATGGTATCAATTAGCATGTATCTTGTATGGCTTTTATATGAATGGTTGTAAGCTGTGTAAGTGAGGAGAGTCAGTGAATGTGATTGTTTTCTTTTTGTGTGATTTAAGACATTGATGACAAGTGAGGAGATCAGCAGCATGGTCATGGAGAAGCCCCTAGATATCCCCAAGGAGATCTGGATGATGGTGGACTACCTGTACCGTAACGCTTCCAAGCAGGTCAGTATTGGCCTTGCAGCTGCACCGCTGTATGGACCTCCCTCCATTTTCAAGGAATTTCTCGTCCAGTCATGGTTATGGTAAAGGGGAGTGTATCCCAGAATGCAGTGGGCAAAGTAGGAAACACACACACGCACACACACACACACATGCACTCAAACAACACTTGATTTGGACTTCCACAGTTATCCAGAGGGACACAAGAACTATGCACAGGGAATGGATGTGAACCTACAACCTAGATATCGTAAAGCCACCATGCCGCCCCTTCACCAGGGCATAGACCACGTAGGGCCTGTTCTTGACTTCCTTCTACTTACTGCCGCCTTTCTGCAGATGCCAGACTCCAGCAGCCTGCCAAGTGTGAGGCAGCCATCCCTCAAATACACACACACAAACACACCCGTATCAAGGCAACTGCAGGAGAAGGGCAGGAATGTTCCCAGGGCCTCTTCTAGGCTGGCAGGATGTGAAACCTGCACAGAGTGCAATGCCTACACTCAGCTTTTTTTAAAGATGTGTGACCATCAAGCTCCTTATGGGTTCCTTTTCTGTTTTCATTGTTTTCACAGTTGACCTTACAAAAAAAAAAATAAATCAAGCATGTGTGACCAAGTGTGAACTGGGTAAAAATTATAACAAAATGAAGTGACTAGAAATGTTTCACTTAAAAAGATTCACTTGGTCAAAATTGCCTGTTCAAATATATATCATATATATCAGAAGCGTAAAGGGGCAGTTCACCCCAAAATTGAAAAAGATATGTTTTAGAGGGGCTTTAGTGCCCTCTAACTATCTATGTTGTTCTGCTGGGAGATGCCTAGTTTTGAAGATATCGGCCAGAGAAATGTTGGGCTTCTCTCGAATATAATGGGACTGAAAGGCATTCTTTCTGTGGTGATTAAAGCGCCAGAAAAATACAGAAAAAAATTCAACAGCCGGGCTACTCATGCTCGTATCTTCTGCGTAGTGATACAGTGTGTGTGAAGTTTAGTAGAATAAAATAGTTCTGACATTAAACTACTCACTATAAAGTCTGTGAATTATCTTGAGTAACCGGGTCATGATTTCCGGTAAGAGACGTTGCTTTCGGATTTTTCTAATGTATTTTTCTGCCGTATTAATCACCACAGAAAGACTGTCATTCAGTCCCCTTATATTTGTGAGAAGCCCTACATTTCTCCGGCTGATACCTCCAAAACTAGGCATCTCCCAGCAGAACAACCTAGATGGATGGATAGCATTTAAGCTCCTCTAAAACAAATCTTTTTCAGTTTTGGGGGGAACTGCCCCTTTAAAAAGGGCTTCTGCGATAATTGTGGTTTTAGTTTCTAATTGTAAGGCTGTACCATGCTGAGAGTTCAAGTTGTGATTTATGACTGAGGAACATTGTTGTTTTTTTTTTTTTGTGAAAGCTCTAAACGAGTGTAAAAAATGAGACGGCACGCAGACCTCTCTGGTGTGCCAGAATGAAGCTCATTAATATTCCCAAGCCAAGAGCAGAAGCAAGCCTGATCACTTGTAATGAATTCTGTTATGCGACAGGCAGATCCAGTGGAATGGGCACCTCCTTACCCTGCAGCACTGGGGGGGTATAAAATCAGTACATCTATCCTCAGCGTAAGTTCGGTTTAATTCGACTGACGAAATTAAATGGAGCCCTCGGCGAACTCCAACGGCCTGACATTATCTGCATCCTGAGACTTGTTCAATCAGAGCTCTTTAATCCACAGCCGGCTGTGTTCTCTGAGCCATTCCTCCCGATCGTTGTGCCTCCCTCCAATAAATCATTACCCTGGGGGTGGCCCACTTTTAATTTCCAGTATCATTTTCCAGGAGGACCTCTTTCAGCAGCCGGGTCTAAGGAGTGAGGTCGGAAAGATCCGGGATTGCCTAGACACTGGGACTCCGGATTCTCTCCGTATCCTTCGGGACGATTCCCATCTGACCCACTTTTCTGTTCTGGTCAGCTGCCCACTTTTCTAGTGTTTAGCTAAAAAACATCCATAACCCTTGTGTATTTTACTTCTTCTGTTCTAAATTCTAGAATCTATAGAATTTATCCTCATTTTGAAAATGGACTGGGGTAACTTCGACCCCAAAAATAACACAGGGGTTACAGAGCATTAAGGAAAGATCTGGGATATCTCTGAGTGGCTGAGCAGGGGGGCTCATATCTCTGAGTTTTCATAAGCCTATCTGATGAGGACATGCTGTCCTAATAACATGTCCTTGACTCAGGGCATCCACAGCGGGCAGTAACCATTCGGTGGCTGAGGCCCTGCTCCTCTTCCTGGATGCGCTTCCAGATCCTGTGGTCTGCTACTCGGCCTACCAGCAGTGCTTGGAGAACTGCTCGAACGCCAACCAGTGTAAAAAGGTCAGGCGGGACTGAGAAATGAGCGGCTGCAGCACATGGTGGGTGGGACTGTCGTGATGTCAGCACTGTGTGCTAGCTGGCTCTAAGTGGTTAACCCACTTGGTGAGTGACGGTTCACAGTGAGCCTGACAGAAGCCTCTGTCTCATCTATGCTTATTACCCAGAAACAAAGAACTTCCTCTGTTCAATCGGCCGTCTTTTGACGGACTAGAATTTTGTTTGCATTGTCCAATTATTTTATTTTTTTTGTCTGTACAGGTTATTTCATCATTACCTCAGTGTCATAAAAATGTGTTCAACTATCTGACGGCATTTCTACGAGAGTTGCTGAAAAATTCAGAATATAATCAATTGGATACCAGCATCTTGGGTAGGAATATTTCTTATATTATGTTTTTTCCTATAGTGGCCATCTGACCTCCTGAGAAGTTGCTTAGTGTCTCATAGATGTTTCAGTTAATTTTTCTGATTTATTTTTTTTCCTGATATATAGTTGTTATAATGAATAATGTAATAGGAAACAGCATCTGAGTCACAGGAACTGACTCGCACACTTGATGAAGCTGTGAATCGCATTCTGTGCGAAAAAATATTATCTCATTATGATTAAAATGGAACATTTTGAATACTTTCCAAAATATAAGTTTCCCCCTCTGTGATTCATTTGAGTTCTTTAACATGTAAATCAGTCTGGCGGGTTCTCCTGTAATTACCTCAGATGTAATATATGGCCTTTTTAAATACTTTTTTTGTTGCAATACTAAACTCATTAAACAAATTTGTTAAGTTATGATCCCATGTGAGTCCATAATAAACTTAATTCAGTATGTGCCCGCAGAACGAGAGAGCAGGCGAGACTAGAGATGCCTAACATTTACATAGATATTTTCACATCACCTTGAGAAGCTTCCAGACAGAATGTCTGATGGAGAAAAATATTACCTACTGGGGTGTGCTGCTTTGAAGGGCAACCAATGCCTAGTGGATATATAGGATGTTTGCATGTCAGGATCTGCGTTTCAAAGGGAGACATTTGCTGTACTTTGCACTTGTTTCTGGTCAATCATTGGATGCTCAACCTAGCAGCCCCTGTTCCTAAGCTAGCGCCTTGACAAATGTGTACTTGTAATGTCTTACTGGCATCACAAGTAAGTGTAGGTACTTCTCATATGTCAGTTCTGTTCTGCAAGATCTGCCATTTCTCTGCTGCTTATGAAAAATCTTTTGGATGCCAACAGACTTTAATAAATGTTCAGTCTCCCTGGCTACCTTGAAAAGGAACGTGTACTAATTTGAGAGAGGGATTTGGAGTGAAAGGCGACAGAACACACTAGCTCTCAGCAATATGCTGCAATAAACCTAAGGCATTGTATTGGATTCTGTGTCAGCACCCATAACGTCACCCTGCTGTAATGCACTTTTCAATGAAATTACAAACAACTTGTATAGCTGCTGGGCAAATGTTTCAATGTTTTTAATTTGAACTGCTTTGCAAAAACAGCAAATGTAATTGCAAGCATTAATAAATCACTGTCAGCTAGATCTTTTTTTCCCCTTAATGTAAACTGAAGTAATATTTCCATACTTACTTTGTTGCCTAAATTTCAGATAGACACAAAAGATGTTCTGCCTTTATATTCAGGTGCAATGTACCTCTGAAATATAATGAAATACAATGTAAAAATCATAGTGAAGACACATTACAGGGCTTACACTTTATTAAGATCCACCTTGGGCCTGTATATCATCTTTCAGTTACAATAGATGGGTAATTAAGTGGTTCCTCTTCTCATCCACAGCAACCATCTTCTCCGCCTTTTTGCTGAGGTCACCAGCGAAGCAAGAGCAGGCGGAGAGGAGGAAGACCTGGGAATTCCTAATGCATTTCCTCATCCCAGATCCTTCATGACCACATTCCTGTGGCTTTGGAAAAACACACACACATATAGTTTAATGTATAGAACAGTATTTTTTAATATAAATTGGAATTTGATACCTGCATAGATTTGTTGTGCGTTCGTTTTCAAAATGAAGTGCAGAGCAGCAAACAGCTTTAACGAGCTGTTAATTTACCAGAAGACTTGTAGAAAACTGACATTTTAAAAATATATATGTATTTACATGTTAGATTAAGTGCATTTGTACTGTTTGTAAAGTCATTCTTTTTTATATATAAAATGCTAGCTGTATGCCTATATGTTTTAACTCCGTGGCTTCATTTTGATTTGTTATAATTAAAATATTTTAATTAAAATATGGTCTGGTTTTAAAATCTCCCCATTGTCCCCCTTGGTAGCAGCTTAGTTTTAAATCAGTTTCATAGAGGTGTGACTGAATTGCAAAAAATGGTACAACCGTAACACCACCGTTATTTGTCATTTGCTTTTTGTTAAATGTTATTTTAGTATCACTTTGGTCTTAACATTTA
Organism: Mormyrus iriodes; assembly: GCA_011763525.2. NCBI lineage: Eukaryota > Metazoa > Chordata > Actinopteri > Osteoglossiformes > Mormyridae > Mormyrus > Mormyrus iriodes. The sequence goes on from JAAGVU020000129.1 coordinate 24,026,586, forward strand.
TAAAAGTATGGAATCGATACAACAAATTGCCAGATTAATTACTGTAGATGCATTATACGTATTGTCACGAAATAACTGGGGCAGAACAAGAGTGACAACAAATTATAGCAATTTAAACTGAATTCTATGATTCGAAAGGTTAAGGTAATTTTCAAAAAGCAGTAGTTAAGTTACAACGTCCCCCGTTGGAGGGGAAAAAAATACGATGATAGGGAATTTATCATCCTACTATAAAACACAATAAATCCTCTATAATGGTACGAATGACTCCTGAAATCGTGCACCGAAAGTAAGCGCAGGCAACTTAAGTTCTTAAGTAAAACGGAATACCGAGAGGCGGGCCACGCGGGACTGGAAGGATCGGGGAATTGACGGCCGTACTGTGCGAGACAAACCCGGTAGTAGACCAACTGGCTGGGCTGTTACGGACAAACCGCAGATCGGTCTGCACTGGGCTGTGAGAAATAAACTGACAGGGACCCGGACGCGCACTCTCGTGAAAGACGTACCGAGAACCGAATGCACGGAGATAGGACAGACCGTGGACTGACGGACAGACAGATCGGGGTCTGGAAGGCACCATGGTTTGACAAACAGACAGATCAGGAATTGGAACGCACAAAAATTTGTGAGACAAACCGGGGAGCGGACGCACGATGATGTGACAGGCAGACAGACAGACAGACGGAGGAGTGGATCGTAGGTTCCCATGATGCTCCGGGAAGAGGAAGCCGAGGCGTGACGACGTTTTAATCATGGTAGCGCTGGGGAGGGGAAGAGGAGAAAGTGCTAGCAACCCGAAATTCGCACCGAGTCGGCGTCGTTTCTCCACCGGTAATCATCTTTTCACTTATAATCTTGCCTAAGTACTGGTATGAGGCTGTCCAGTTTTCGGTAGATATTACCTGCGTTTTTGGCTTGTTTAAATTTACTGTTTTGTCAAGAGTTTGCGCTCTTTGCTGTCGCGAGCTGGCCGTTAAGCTAGAAATAAGAGTCCACTGCTACTAGTTAAAAACTAACCAGCTGAATCACTTGGATGCCTGTTAGAATTTGTACTTCGTCGAGTCGTGGACTGTGGTTAATAGACGTTCGGCCTCTAATGAGTGACTGGTTAGCCGGTCGCGTTATGTTCGCAGTGACAGTTGGTGGCTAGGCTAGTTGTGTAAGGTTTATTCTGACCCAAAAGGACTAGTCATGGTGGATGCCTGCTAGTATTACTAGGTTGACCTAAACGGTTTAAACATTGCTTAGTCAAACTCGGCAGGTACCGGATATTTGCTAATTAAACGGACAGCTTTCTGTCAAAAAACAATCCAAGCGGCTAACTTGCTAACTAGCGGCTAGGTTACTCAGCAGCGCAGTACTTCTAACTGTCCCGCAAGTTTCCCTCTTTATTTAGATAATTAGTTTAATCTTGGTGTTGTCCATGGTGGTGATTATCCTCATAGGTCCTGCTTTGTATTTCGGCGGGTGCCAGCTGGGTGATAGCTGCCGAGGCGGTGCAAAGAAGCATGTAGAAGCAGCTAGACCCAGTCATAGCCAAAGACCTTCGGATTTAACTTAGTCCTATTAACTCCCAAGACTACTCCTCATCAAGAGCTTCTGAGTCTGTTCTTTTTAAGTGTCATCCCTTCTTTAGTTATATTTTTCAAGCGTAAATTCTGTGCGTTATTTGTATCTTCCAGAGCTAAGAACAGGACAGTGGACAGTATAAAGCAAAGTGACAGATAGTATCCCGTTTAACAATAAGCCTTTAAAAATCCTATTTTAGCCTTTATGTGTATAAGTGGATAATTTTATAGGCAAACGTTTGGGAGAACCTACATGTAACAAGTGTTTGGCTTATTAACAATATATACATTTCTAATTTGTTCTATAAATAGTAACGGGCCTGTCCGTTACCTTAATGTCTAAAGATAGGCTATTCCGTGTATATAATAATGCAGCATCGGTACATCATACATGACATTGTCGTTTAAAGTGAACTTTTATTTTGATGTTTTGTCGCTCACTAACTTCCTTAGTCGTTTTTGTAAATTTGGAAATATACCAAACTTGAACCAGCTTTGTTTTGTATTGATTGGGTTTCGTAGATCGGACAGCACGGAGTTGCTATTCGACATTTCACCATGTCACAGATGTTCTATATCGGTATTTCGTGACAGATGTGCTCACCATAATGCAAGAGCAATAACTGCAGATTTTCTGACTGTGACTGTTATGGTCAGTCAGTGCTTCTCTAACCCAATCCTATGGGAACATGTTCTGCATTTTGTTCCAGTTGAACTCTTAATTAGATGCTACTTGGCTGCCAGTATGAAAAATACCTTTGTGCCATAAAAATGTTAAGATATCCCTCACACTCAGCATTCAGTTATTTCAACACCAGAAGATATTGATTAAATGCTTAAAGTTGTTTTAGTGATAGTACTCAAGCTATTTGTTGAATGCTTTTGTGGCAAAAATGTTACTTGCCTCTTGCCTCTCCTCCGCAACAGTAAAAATATTTGTGCTCCTTAATCCTTATGAAAAGGGATCCGTATGCTGTTTCTTTCCTACTGATTTTTGCCCTAATGTGGTGCCATTTGTTTTCTTCTTAAAGGTGGTTTCCATGCCTAAATACCCCTGAACAAAGAAATATTATTTTCAAAAACAATAGCATTTTTTTCTATGTTGAGAAGCTGTTTGAAATGTTCAGGGTTACACAACCTCTTTGTTTATTGTCTTGCAGTAACAGAATTGGCACTCTGCATTAACTAGTGTAAAAATGTTTCCAGCATATTCTGACACACATTTCTTTATCACAAGGGGCTTCTTTCTTGATTTTTTTTTTCTCAACTTTTTAATGCTATTTCTGTGATTCATATGAATTTAAAACAAGTATCACAGTGTTATTTTCCATTCTGCAGACAAATGCATGTGCGTGTGTAGATTGAATTGTATATTTGAATTAATAATTGGTGAATGGAATTTTGCTATCACTTATTGAATCAACAATTGAATGTAGCACAAGTAACCATGCGAACGTCAGCCTACTGATATTCCCAGCATGGAAGGCAGTGCCATGGCACAGCTATTTTGTGTTCGTAACCTGTGCATGATTTTTGAAACTAGCTGAAAATAGTATGTTGTCATTGTTCCACTTACCTTGCATGTGCTTTGCTGAAAGTATGGCTGCTTGCCTTTTTATTATTCAGTGTAAGTAAGCTGTAAGTAGTAAAACCAAGCATAATAGCTGGCACCTATTTTAACATACAGGTGGAAGCAATGTGTTGGAACCTAAGAATTCTTGAGGTTATGCTAATGATCACTGCTCACCAAAGACAAAAAAATGTACTCAATAATTGCATCCATTTTTTTTGTTTTCTTGTTTAAAGCTCAGTTCCTGTTGGAATCATCAAACCTCACCTGTTAGGCTGTTAGCTGCAGTTTTACTTTTTTCTGCTGCTTCAGTACTTTCCTACTGACAGAAAACATTGCAAAAAGTAGAAACCAGAATCCGTTTTGCAGATCAGCTAAAGCAGCCCTAGATCTTATGTGCACATGGCAGATTCTGAACACGGCTATGGTTAATGTCATTCACCAAGTATTGGTAGTTTAAAATCTTGCAGAAGTGTGTTTATATTCAGTGGCTTGAAAATATTGCCTTTTGTGAATCTTTTTTTTTTTTTACCTCTTTTCTTCGCTTTGTATAATTTTAAAAGAAGCTCAGTGTTCCAAGATGTGTGATTGAGAGGCACCTGCCTAAGGGACTAGTGCCTCATTCAGAGATTGGTGTAGTTGTCCTTTCTAAAACTGACTCTTCCACCCATCTCTGTAGGGCACTGCAGTGCGCCGTCGACAAAGAGGACGTGATCACACCGTGCACCACCATGGGTGAAAATGGCCCTGACAAGGAGGCCATGTTCTTCAAAGGGGAGGCAGGGAATCTGACCCAGGAGGAGGACGATGACAAAATGGTGGACTTCGACAAAGATGGCCTGATGCCGCCATCGTCTTCCTCCCCTTCGCGGCGCATTTACGACCGCACCACCGTGCTAATTGAGCAGGACCCCATCAACCTGGACGAGGAAGGCGAGGATGATGGCCAGTGTGACAACATGGCTCTGCTGGCTGATGGCGACGAGGAAGCCAGCCTGGCCTTCATGGTGGACCCTGATGGCATGTCACAGGGCTATGTCCACCACACCATCTCGCCAGACCAGATCCAGTTCATCATCAACCCTGGGTCCACTCCCATGCCACGGAACATCGAAGGAGCCACTCTTACCCTGCACTCAGAATGTCCAGAAACCAAGCAAAGAGAGGTAATCCCCACCGCTCGGTTCATTACCTGCCAAATGTGGGTTTGAGACGTTTCTGTATGCAGGAGCTTTTGGAAGCCTCTCTTGATGTAGGCTTATGTTCCAAAAGCAGACTGAGGAGTTCCGGACCATTTGTGGTTTAAACCTACACTGCGATGCCCCCCATCTGTGCAATGGATTTCTGTGGTGCCGTTCTCATCAACAGGGAAGGGCTTTCTTTTGGTTGTTGTGTTTAGCGTGAAACAAAAGTGCAGGTTTCCCTCTTGCTTGCATTGAAAGATGTAGTTGCTGTGTAGAAATGGCCAGATAATTTCATGTTTAAAAATTTTATTCTGCACTTATGTTTTTGTAAATATCCCAGCTGTTGTCCTGATTCTGGTGACCTGGCATTCTGGTCCGGATGTCATGTCAGGCCTTGGTTCATTTTTGACTCACTCTGCATAACTTTCCCCTTTTACTCCCTTCATCAATGTTTATATGATGACTAGCTTCCCCCAGAGTGGCTTTTCAGTCAAACCAGTGCAATGAATGCCCTGTATTCTGGCCTCTAGCCTTTAACCTGCTTGGCATAGTCAGACCCCTGGACAGAGAACTTCTTCCTGTGTTACCACAGTTTATAGCTTGCCAGCCCTTCCCCTGCTTACATGCCATTGCATTGTTTGGTAAGAACCAGGACTGTAATCTTGCGTCATGTCGGATGTATCGCATCGCTGCCAGGAAGGCTATTCACATCCCTGCCAATGAGTAAAGCTGGGTCAGATGGTTTTCAAAAGTCTGTTGCTTTGTTACTTTCACACAAAGCAAATAGTTTTGCTTTGCATGAAAGTTTTGGGACTGTTATCATAGTTGGTAAGGAGCTTAAGCTATGGAGCAGTGAGAACTTTAGCAAATCTTAGGCAGGAAATAAATGATTTGTTGGCAGTAACTACTAACATGATGCTGGAATGTAAAGTGTTTGTGAGCAAGAGGGAGTTGTTTGAATTGAGTTCCTCCAATCAGCTTTATGGAGTGTTTCAAATATGGTATAGTCGTAGGTGTTCAGGCTAAATACAGACTGGTTTGGCAACAGTAATTAGACCCGCACGGCAAGTGCAGAATAATTATTCTGTATCCACGCCGTCCTGATTATCTGGGCAACTGAGACGTGTTGTTTGGTCTGTCTTGTGGCTCTGAGGAGTCTCTTGGAGCAGGGACCAACTAGACTGCGCAGTGCTGGATGACTGTGCCCGTTATGGGTTGACAGGCTGGCTCTGCCTCTTTTCCTGGCACGTAGCAGGAGGCGTTGCAGATAACAGCATAAAAGGAGCTGTCAGATCTGCAATAGGAATAGTTAATGGGCTGCTTTGCTGTATCATGTCTCTCTTCAGACAGTGATGTCTGTGTCTTTGTCCTCAGCTGTTTGTCACAGAGTTCCTTGTCACGGCCTTTCTGCTTCATGCGCCCCCCCCCCCCCCCCCCCCCACACACCCACCAAAACACAAAAGATTACCCCAACTCGCCCCCCCCCCCCCGGTGGTGGGTTGGAGGGCGGGGGTGTTTTCGAAAGGACCCCTCGCGTGGCGCCCGGC
>JAAGVU020000129.1:24039132-24056673 GCA_011763525.2 Mormyrus iriodes
GCCCCCCCCCCGCTTCACCCCCCCCCCCACGCGCCCCCCCACCCCCACCCCCCCCCCCCCCCCCCTCCCCCCCCCGCACCCCCTCCCCCAGCCCCGCCTCCCCCTCCCACCGCTCCTATTCCTTCGACAGCCCCACCTTCATCCCTGGCATGCTGCTCGGGCCGATCAGTCTCGTCTCCCTGCCAGAGGACTGAGGCCCCAGCGCAGGGTGGGGGGCAGGGGGTGTCCACAGCCGTGCCCGCAAGCACATCCACATCCGCGCAGGCATTTCCCCCAGAGACAGGCAGCTCCACAGCGCCAGACGCTGCCGGTGACGCCCTTATTAACATGGACGTTTCCGACTTCCTATCCCTGCAGAGCCCTGAGACGCCCGGAAACATGAGTGCCATTGAGGCTCTGCTCCTTGTGGCTGATGATTTCTCCGGTGGCGGGACACAGGCAGGCGGCTTCGCAAAATGAACTGTCTGGCGGGGAGAAAGCAGTCGGCGGGGGGCCCCGGCAGGGCCTCCTGTGCTGCAGTGCATTCTGGGTATCACATGGCGCGCTCTCTGTTTGGAGTCGAACCGTTGCCAACAGCCCTGGACGGTGGTGCTCACCTGTGCACGAGTAGTACTGTACCCTCTTGTGGCGTGATCTGCTTCCCTAATGTGTCTCTTGTAAACTAACACTAAACACTGGCAAAGCTGAGGTGACATTCCTTGTATTTTCCTAACAAAAATATGCATTGTACTTCACTGTAGCTTAACTCCCAAAAGTATGCTTGTAGTTACACTAAGGATTAAGCGCAGAACTTGATGTTAAATTACTGTCACCTCTGAAATGGGAACCAGCGCACTGAACGGAGGACGCCTTCGTCCCCGCGCCGGACACAGAGCCGAGTAGATGCGTCTGCCGTGTGAATAAACAGAATGTACTGCATGCTGGGAGAGTCGGTCAGGTTTCTGAGCAGCGTCTCACACGTGATTTGCTATGTGGTCCTGTGAGGCGGGAATAGAGGCAGTCCCACCAAATGTCTTGTGGGATTGAAAATGTCATGTAGAATTTTTACTAGGAATACTAGTATTATCCAGAAAATGTGATCACAGTCCAGGTTAATCTAGTAGCTTTTTTTCCCCCCACCTTTTATACTCCTGTTTGTATTGATTGTAAAACCTGTAACAAACTTGCTTGCCTTTTCACTCCGATTCAAGGCTATATGTTGCAAACGATTGCCTATTACTAAATTAATATTTAATTTTTTAGATAATTTATTGAAATGTTTAATTTCTGCCATTAGAATTTCTTGTCATGCTCCTTAGGGTTTGTCTAGACTTCTGCCTGATATTTGTGGACCAAGTCCTCACATCATCCTTTTCTAAACCCTCTCAAATTTACTGCACAGACATGGAATCGGGGTGAATGTCACACCTTCCTTGATGTTACTGATGTTTTTTGTTGTTGTTGTTATTGTTGTTGTTGTTGTTGTTGTTTAAATGAAGCTTTCCAGGGTCCACAGATAGTTTTCAGCCTTGGACTTACCCTGCTGCCCTCCCCCCAGACCGTAACTCACAGGCAGCGCAGGCGTCAGCTGTCGCCGCCCCGCTGCTGGGTCCAGTACCTTCGCTGCCAGTTTGTGACACAGGCAATCGGCTTCACACTATCTGTGTGTTTTAACAACCCCTCAGGGAAAGAGTTGAGTGCGACTGATACAAATAGTATAGTTGAGTTTTCCTGCTTTTGTTTTAATGCAGTGCAGTTAGACGGTTTGTTTTTGTTGTATCCCGCCCTAGCGTCAGTGAGTGTGTCTTTTTTTTTCTTTTCTTTTTTTCCCTGTTTGTGCCGCAGTACCTAATAGCCATTTAGGTAGGGCCCCTCCCACCGTGCCCATCAGCACTGAGTCCTCATTTATGTTAACTGCTGTAACCTCATGTTAGAGGGAAATGAGCAATTAATCATACTGTAAATACATTTGATAATACCCTTCCTTTAGATTACTGAATTTGTATTTTTGTATAACTTCAGATGTTTAGACTTTGGGTTTGGAGACGGAAGGTACCGGGATTGTCTTGCCTTTTTGGTGGGGCAGGGGGGGTGAGGGAAGAGGTTGTTTCATGTCAGTCAGAGGAGGAGTCGATTGTAGGGTAGCATAGGTCCCTGTTCTTGTGCGGTCGCCATGGCAATTTAAACGACTTGTCCACAGTGATTACCATAGGACGGAAAGAAGCGTGAAGCATTTAACTGCTTTACAATACAGCGCTTTTCTGCAGTCCGCTTACCTGCCCATTCATCCCTTTTACCAAATATGGTCACGGTACAGAAACATCGGAACATGGGATGGCGAAGTACATGCCATCTCTGCAGTCTTTTTTTTTTTTTTTTCTTTTTTTTTTGTGCCAAGGAGTCACACGTCATCTGATCTGTGATGTCTCTGCAGTTGCCTTAGGGAGCAGGACCAGGAAACGAAACAAAAGAAGTGTTTATTGAAACAGTCAGCCCTTCTCCTATACTGGTCTCAAGTTATTTTGTCTCCCAAATTTCTGGTTAAAAGAATTTACAAATTCGCATAAGATTAATTTTAATTGGGCTTTCTGATTTATTTATTCCCCTCCCCCCCAAACAGTTTTTCTGAAGTGAAAGCAACATTGTTTGAAAATTTATTAAAAATTTGGTTGTGGCATCTGGTGGTGTCATTTGCACCTCAACACAGCGTGCGACTGACCTCATAATATCATGTCGGGACAGTGTTTGGTTGTAATTTAGGACAGGAGGACAGGGGATGAAGGATTGCCCCAATGATCCAATGGCACGCTGGCCAAGGATTGTGGGATGTCAGCTGATAACATTTGATTTCCATGTTTATTTTTAAGGACCTACTTAGAGTAGCTCAGTGTTGTTCTGTGATATCATAAGCACTTTGTTTTTGAGATGTGGGATGTGTTAGAGGTATGCACATGTAAAATCAATTTAATCTTTTATTTTGTTAGCTAATGAACTGAGAGGACAGGAAATTAACAGGTGACATTCTTTGTCATCTTTTCATGAAGTAGTGCAGCTTGGAATTGGAAAGCTGAATGGTCAAAGACTTTAGAGTATCGCAAGTTTTTTTTTTTTTTTTTTGTCCCTGTGGCCATTTTGTCTTGGTCAGTCGCTTCCGAATGTGGAAAGAAGCTATGCAATGTCTCATAGGCCAGCAGTCTTCCCGATGTGCGTAACGTGCATCAGACAGCTGAGGCTGCGAATCTTTCCCATACTGATATGGATGCGGTTGCCTGTGCTAAATTACTCAGTGACAGCATCTGTCTCGGGAGTGTCTGGTATGGTCAGTGTCTGAGGAAGTAGAGGCAGATATACATTAAAATGTCGCAGTCCTTTTTTAAATGGCTCATGTACTCATTCAAATTAATTGCAATATGTAAAACAGACGGTGTGTATGCATTTTGACTTTCATGCATTTCGACTTTCATGCATTTCAGTCTTTTTAAAAAGTGTGTTTCCCTTATGCATCGAGTTGTTTTGTCAAACATTACTTTGTGGGGGGGAGATGTCAGACATGTGAAAATGAAATTCTGTTGTAAGAATTAGATTGGTCACATGAGACCCAACCTTTTTTTTTTTTTATAAACATGGAACTTTGGTTTTACTTAATGTGTAGTGAGCATTTTTCATAGCCTGCCATTCTCGCATTACTTTAGCATCATGTGCACCAATTTGAAGGGCATTTGCAGCAGAATTTTCAGCCTTTGTGTTAACGTTTCATTCGAACTCGCTCTACCTGGGGGGGAGAGGGGGGCACAGAACCGTCCTCCTTGCAGGTGGGGCTCAGACCTTTGGGAGACTAGGCATGAACAGATCGGATGGTTACACTGTTGCATCAGAAGCCTGGCTTTTACGAGCTATGCTTTAACGTCGTGTGGCTGCTTAGAGACCCTCTTCCCCCCTTATTAAATGCTCTAGTTCCTGGTTTGGCCAGGTCCAGTCCCAGGTTGGGGAGGGGGAACGTAACATTGGTACACTGGATTTATTCTGCTCTTTTGAGCCACCTGGGGTAAATGAATAGGATTTTTTAATGCTTCCAAAGGAAGAATGTCTCCAGAACCCAAAGAGAGTAAATTTAACATGTAAAGGATTTGTATTTTTAAAGAATGTACAATGTGAAAATTGTTTGCTTATATGCTTGTTTTGTATAAAGTATTAAGTAAATATAACTTTTTGGAATTGAAAGCAATATAATACTAATTAAATTCTTTGACTTGTCGGTTTTCCACATTTTATTGCAGTGAACACAAATACCAAAGGGTTTCTCCGTGGGGGGCACATTCTCTGGAGTCTGCATTGTGTCTGTTTATGTTGCACTTCCATCATTTTTAGCCTGGAAGACAAAAACAAAATCCATCACTACAAGTGCAAGAAAAAGGTGGGAGGGAATGCAAAGGACCCGCCCTCCAAACACACAGCCATAATGTCTCGCAGAGCCACCAGGTCCACCAGCAGCTTGTGGCACAGTTCTATCCTCTCCTGAAGTTCGGAGAGTCTCCCATTGAGATCTTTAAGAAGTTCTGTAGGCTGAGAAAGAGGTGGCAAATTTATAGCAGTGTGATATTTCAGGGTGCCCAAAGCAAAGAAGAGGGGGAACTAAAGTACATAGTCTTCACACACTGAGCTTGTTGATAAAGGGAACCAGAGCCTTGACTCCTATAGTGGGTGGAGCCATTGCCTTACAGTATTTGTAATTTACTTCCTTATTGGTTGCTTCAGCTTGAAACTGACAGTTACTGACAACACGTTCTCAGTGCTAAAAGCCTCAGGTACCTAATTCGCCAATCAAAAATCAGGATACAGCAGAACACATTACGTTTGGCACTTGGTCTGCTGGACCTAATTTACGTAATTAATAGTTAGTCTGCCTCATGTAGAGGCAAATACGGAACAAACCTCGTTCTTCACAGCGTCGGTGTCGCACGTCGGCTGACTTTTCTCAAGCTCCGTCTCACCTAACCATTTATTATACGTTATTGAGATAAGCAAACAATACATTTTTTCCAGGACTTTGTGTTTTAGTTACCTGAATTGGACGCCATCTTTTTTTTCCCCTCACTGCCCCAGTCACACCTTTTATTTGGCGTGGGTAATTGGCAATCAGTTGTGAAAATTTTAACTGTCTGTTCAATTAGTTCGTTGCGTTATTTAACTAATTTACACAGTTAATGCAATTAATCGAAAGGATGGTTGATTACATGAGTGTATTTATTTATGACATTTTTTAACGTTGAGAGCCATATTTGCCGTTTAATGTGCGCATGTCGCGGCCTCCTGTCTCTTTAAGAAACCAAACCCGGAAGTGCGTTGCGATGGATTTCATCAGAACAGCGCGTGCTTCATGGATCCTTTTCGCCGGGCGCTTTCTACATGCGTCTGGTCCGGCTCGTCTTTAACATCGCAACGACTTCACGACTAAAGCGTTTCTGGACGAAGCAGCAGCCGGAAAGGACGGTCATGTGCAAGGAGCTGAGGACCCGCGTGCTGAGACTGGGGCCGCGAGCCTTTAACGGACCCTTGCTGGAGGGGGACTGTCCTGAAGGTGAACAAGGAGTTGATCCCCTTCTAATCCAGCAATTCGTACCTGCTCCAGTGTTGTCTAGGGCAGGAATTTAATGGCCATTCCATTCGAAATATATTTTTATTTGTTAATTTAAAACGAACCTTTTTTTTTTTTTTTAATCAACAACTAACGCAGTGTGTGATCCTTTTACCACAGCTGAATTGCTAGGGACTTTTCTTTCTGCTATTTTGACGTACCACAGAGTTTCTCTATCTATTTGACCATTTAATTAAAATTGTTTTGTTAGCGATACGTCTAATTTAAAACGTACACTGACATTACGGCGTGTGTAATTTTGCCAGCGGACGCTTTTAATCTGTGTATGTTGGGTGATGCTTATAGCTTTTGAACCTTCGCAAAACTGGATGCCTGATTTTAATGACGATTAAGTATGTTTCAGGATGGTGAAATAAGCTTCTCTTGCACCGCTACAGCCAACGTTAGCCTCCGGGGACGTATCCGGCAGTAAACCTGGGAATAACGTGGTTCAAGAGTCCCTTCGTCTAATGCAACCAACTCGATCTTCTGTTAGAGACCTGGGTTCCCTTCATATCCCGAGAACTGACCTGCTGTTACTCAGCAATACCTAGTTTAGACACGGAAAGGACGTCTCTATTATCAGTAGCCAAACTGTATATGTTAGATGCAGTTTTTTTCGTAACTCTTCCAATGTTAAAGGTAGTTCAACTAAGCAACTTCTTAGGAGGTAACCTGCACAAATATTGAAGGAGCGTGCAAGCAACATGTACTGAGCCAGAGAGGGAATCAAGCCCCAACCCTGCGGGTGTGAGACCCCAGTGTTGCCTTTGTCTCCTGTGTGATTTCTTAGTATGAAAAAATAATAATCCCAGTTAATTTCAGGGTATTGGCACTATTTAATTGTCAAAATGGACACTGTTGCTCGTTTTAACTGTATCCTACTAACTCTGCCATATGTACCTGGATTAGCACTGACACATTTAGGACAATCAATCAGTAAAACTGTTGGTTGAGTTATGTCTGGTGTAGTTTTTGGTGAAATGCACATTGCCAGGGTTGTAAAATTTTAATGTTTGGTTCCATGTAGATACCGAGAGCATCCTGGAGACCACTGTCCAGGCCTTGAAGGGGGGGCAAGTGGTCGCCGTGCCAACAGACACCCTATATGGATTGGCCTGTCTGGCACAGAACTCTGAGGCTGTCGGGAAGGTGTATGACCTCAAGGGACGCCATGGTGGGAAGCCACTGGCTATCTGCGTAGGCGAAGTGGAAGATGTGTATAAGTAGGTCCAACAGCCTGCCCCGCTGCCTACAGTTGGGGTGGAGGATTAGTGTGTACCTCATGTGCAATATAATTCTGCTGTTTTAGAAAGTAATAAACTGACATAAAATCTCTTGGTAGAATCTGCAACCGTAAGTTATATGCCAATGTTTGTATGATATGTGAATTGAAGAACAGTGTCTGCAAATGTGGCACTTCTGTGCTGTTCAAGCAAAAATGACAGCCTGGTTTTCCCCCCTTTTTTAATTTTAAGTTAATGCTTTTGTTTGTAGAAGGGCTAGTCTTGGCTTCTGGGCATAACTCCGTTTGTGGAGCCAGGTGTTCAAATAATCAGATATTCAGTTATTTTTATTGGAGGATGGATAATGGAGTACAGGTTTACAGTCACTGTTTAACACAAGCAGCTTTATGCTACGTTAGCAAAGCACTGCTGAAGCTTTCCCGTTCTGAGCCGAGCCTGTCAGAGCCTGTGTTCAGAATGCACTTCCTCCTGCATTTCAGGTACTGTAAGGTGACCGTCCCTGAGGCCCTGCTGAGGGACCTGCTGCCAGGCCCTGTGACACTGGTCATGGAGAGATCTGACAAGCTAAATCAGGACCTCAACCCCTTCACTTCTGTAAGCCTCAACCTTCCTTTCTAGGGACATTGTTACCCAGGGCCAGACTGCTCTTAAATGTCTTTCACTCATGAATTAAATGACCTTAAAAAAAAAAAAACACTCAATTGGTACAAATTCATTAGCTGAGTGAATTTTTGCATTGCGACAATTGTTATGGATGCAGGCCTGAGCTGGTTGCGTTTGACCCCTCAGCTGGTTGGCGTGCGCATCCCGGACCACTCGTTCATCCGCCGGCTGTCTCAGATGTGCGGCGAACCCCTGGCCCTCACCAGCGCCAACGTCAGCTCCCATGCCAGCACAGTCGCCGTGCATGTGAGTCCGAAAGATTTCCTTCAGCCCGGAATATGACTGAGGGGAAAAATGACCGCAATTCCTAACAGTGGAAGAGCAATTTTATTGAAGGAAATTGATTTACATCTCTTGTGTAACACTCAATCGTCATGGAAACGCTAATAAAAAGATTCTGCCGACTTGCGAATATCTCTTAAGCGTCTTCTAACCCTGGAGCGGCATCTTTTGTGTCACCAGGGTTTTGAGCAGTGCCAGTGTCACCCAGGAATTCGTTTGAGTGTTACTAAGACTTACTCACTCCGATTCAAACCCAATATGCTCACATCACTCCATATCCCGTGCCCCAGGGTGAGTTTGAGTTCAATCCTCATTCCTCCTGGGAGCTAATGAGTCACCCGAACGTTGGTGTGATTAGTCTGAAAGCTGGGCAGACATATCCCTCCCCACCCCCCAAAGGGGCAGACCCTGTCAGCGCTGTTGCTCCCTGTCATCTTGTTTCCACTTAAATCTGTACCCCTCATGTATTCAGCTTTGTTCCAGGTGGGATTTCAGGGAACTTTGCATTAGTCCCCAGGGAGCATTTCGTTCACGGTCTCATTCTCTGCAGGAGTTCCAGGAGCTGTGGTCCAGGCTGGCCTTGGTGGTCGACGGGGGCCCCATCGGGGATCAGAGTCCGCAGTCACGCCTGGGGTCGACCGTGGTTGACCTCTCTGCCACAGGCAAATACTGCATCATACGACCAGGCTGGTGAGAATCTGGAGAGCCAGGGCTGCGTAGGCCATTCCTCTCGGGGCTGCTCGGCCCTCCACTCGCCTGCCTGCTTTCTACACCCGTGTCTTTGGAGGAGACTGTCTCCGTGCCACGCAGGCTGTGTGAGGTGTCATGGCTTTCATTTCAACGCCCGCTGACAATGGTGATGTTTAAAATTGATGTGCTGCATTTTATAAAATTTTGCACGTGACTTGGCCATTCGCCCCTGCAGTGGTTTCAAAAAGCTCTAGTCCACGGGTGACTAAACTGGCCAGCAGGGTAAAAATAACACCGTAGTGTTTGTGGTATAAAAAGCCTCGTTATCGCTGCTTGGACTTTCACGGTGTAAACTTTTTACCCTCTCCTAACTGTATTTCTCCCCCCCTGTTTTGCAGTGCCTTCTCCCCCACAGTCACCCTCCTGGAGGAGAGATACGGACTAACCAGGTGGAACAGGAATTGGGATGGGAGTGACTGAACCAACATTTGCTTATACTGTAATGTGGAACTGGGGGTGTGGCTTTTAAAGTGGGTGGGGTCAAGGGGGAGCATTTACATCTGGGCTGACCTAGTGGTATGTGCTTTCCTGTCATCAGGTGGGAGGTACGGTTTTGACTAATCTTTAGTGGTGTAAAGCAAAGACTACTGGTCACCAAACTTGTCTGTTTGGCTTAGGTGTTACACAAAGCCACAGGTATAAAATTCATTGTATTGACAATTTTCCACTGTACTTGATCTACAGCTGTTTTGCATTCTTTCATAATTAAATGTGTTTGTGATGGATTTTGTCCCCCACTCCCACCCCACTTGCTATTCCAGCTGCCAGGATTTGCAGGCGATAAGTTGGCAGCTCATAGGTCAGGTGTGCTGTCAGTAACCTGTAAAGCATAAAGGACACACCCCTTCAACTGAGAACATCAGTTGTTGGCTGGTTTCAGCTGATGTTATGAAATGTTCTGTTATGAGGAATCCCGGTGGGGGCTCAAGGGCCTGTTTTTTTTATTTTGGTACAATGTCTGGGCTAAGGTAAAACCATTTTTTATTATTATTTTTTTGATGTTTTGTAATGGTTTGTGGTGCTCTGGGGTACCTCTGTCCACCACACCTCCTCACCCTCCCCTCGATCAGCCCAAATCTTATGGGACTTGGTGTGTACTAGGTGTCACAGCCCTCTTCCGCAAGGGTAGTCCCCTGCGACGGCCCCTGGGGCACCCCTGAAGGCCGAGCCTCTCTGAACGAGTAGTGGACTGCAGACGAAAGGCTGTCTCACTGCTGCTAGGGCAGCTGGAGAACATGACTCAACAAAATAATGACCATCTCCATCCAGCTGTTGACATGCAGAGACAGTGTGTTCGTCATGTTCTTAACAACTTTTCTAACTACCCTAAAGCTACCCTCTACATTACTCTCCCACCCTCGAGGATCTGGGTCATTTTTAACTCAAACCTAAAAAATCTGAATTAAAGTGAATGAGATTGTTGTTGCTTGAATCTGATCTGTCGGTTCAGCTTCTACTGCCAGGGACTGGCTGTAGGTATGAGGTGTTTTGTGTTTCTCTGGTTATCATTCACAAAGGGCTGCGGTATAGCTCAACGAGTCCAATGTCCGTCTCCAGAAGGTCACGGTCCTTAGCCTCATCAGAGTGCTGTTGGGCCTTTTAGCAAGATCCTTAACCCCAACTGCTCCGTGCATGTTAGCGGACTCTTCTTGCTGACTACAAGCTTTGCTCACTTGTACTGCACTTTGGACAAAAGCATCTGCTTGACAGTTAACCTGAAGGTAGAAATTAAGGTCGCTGCCAGCAAGGAGGGGAAAATGGAGAAAAGGTCATTGCTCTGAAGAAGGCTGACTAGGTGACCTGACAACTTCTGAAGCTGGTTTGTTTACTTGCAGGAGTAAAGAAGAACTTTGCGCATTACAGGCTGTGCTGCGATGCAGAAAAATATTTGTCCTCAGACTGATTCCAGGGATTGTTTTGCAATGAAATGCATCAATTTTAACGTCAATGATACAGATTCTGATCACCAAGGTCATGGGCGTGTGTGTTTTTCTTGACAGATGTGGTAAATATCATATATAACGATTCCAGCTGTTGCTCCCACAGCAGCATAGCTGACAGGGTGGAGAGGGGCAAAGTGTCTCTATAAATAGCGGGAGAGAGACATTTACAGTGCAGGGGAGGGCAGCTGTGGTTGAGCGGGGCATGCCATTCTGCAGTTTCACTCTTTGGGATTGAATGAGAGGCAGGATGGAGTATTGTTAGTCACATGATTCTCCAGCCCCACTCAGGGGGAACATGGGTGCTCACCAAGATACACAGTGGATTCTTTGCTCCGTATAGCTGCTGTTTCAGAAGCTAGAGTGAGGAAACGAATGAAGGTTCTGGCAGGGCCCAGGGTGCAAGGCGTGATCCAAAAAAATCAGAACGAGAGCAACAAATGTCTCTGTGGTCTGGAATCTTCTGTCTCATTATGAAAAGTCTGGGCAAGCAGGAGGTGCTGAATGCCAGTTTCGGCATGTTTTAGAGATCAAGGATGTCTGGATAATCTAGCGCAAATAGGATGGTTCCAGGAAGGAGGAGTGGGGTCTTCCTGGAAGTTACCAACAACCTGCTGACAAGTTGTGTGAATCAACGTCCATCGAGGAGGACTTCCAGAGCTGGAGTCTGAACACCAGCGTGTTTTGAAAGAACACCCAGGCCTAGGCAGGTGGCGAGGGACGTGTGCATCGGCCGGGCGCCCCTCACATTAGCCACTGCTCCTTCTCTTTGTTGAACTCCTCGGCCCACTTGCGGGTGACCTCTAAGTAAAGATCGGGTCCATGGGGCTGGTAGTCCAGGTAATGGCGCGAGACAGTCTTTTTGGGCACAGCCCTCTCTATCTG
The DNA here is from genome assembly GCA_011763525.2 of Mormyrus iriodes. Classification (NCBI taxonomy): domain Eukaryota; kingdom Metazoa; phylum Chordata; class Actinopteri; order Osteoglossiformes; family Mormyridae; genus Mormyrus; species Mormyrus iriodes. The sequence goes on from JAAGVU020000129.1 coordinate 24,050,514, forward strand.
TGTGCCCTCATGCCATTCGTTGAAGGAGGTGATGGTGACAATCTCAGGCCGCACGGAGAGCGCTGCCTGCAGGGCGGTCTCGTAGTAGCGCCCATTGACGCGGTTGCGGGTGTTGTGGTTGTTCCATGGCCTCACGCTGGTATCGATGTAGCCCGGCCCAGCACTGGGCACGAACAGCAGGTTGTTGCTGTCACAGAACGCCTTCGCTGCCTTCCAGTTCTGGTGCGACGAGCCAAAGGAGAAGCCATTGGAGGCAAAGTAGGTGTACATGCCATCAAAGCCACTGGCCAGGATGTCGTGCTTGTGGCGCTCCTCCACCAAAAGCCCGATGAAGACCCCGTCGTAGGCCCCGCCCCTCAGGCTGTGTGAGCCCGAGGGAGTCAGCAGGTTGGCCCAGGACTCTGGCGGCGTCAGGTACGAGTCGTAGATGTAGAACATGGGCAGGATCTTGCCTGTGCTGGTCTTGAATCGGTAAAAGGCCCCGTGATTCCCATACCTGGACAGGGCAACAGGTAAATCAGACCATTCACGTCTTTGACATAATACTTCTTCCTTGTTTAGCAGACACTTTTGCCCACAGCGACCTACAAATGAGGATGAGTATGCAGGGTTAGGGCCCTGGATCAACTGGAGTTATGGGCCTTGCTCAAGGGCTCAATGGTGACATTAGTCTGCTGACCCCAGGATTTGAACCTGGACCATTCCAATCACAAGCACAGAATCCACAGAACCACCAACTTCCCCATGTCTGAAAGCTTAAAAGCCTCTGGACGTAAAAAATGAGGTTAATTCTCTCGTACACCCAAACCCAAAAGCACAGATAAGAGTGACGCTGCACCTTTGGCATGATTTGAAATAAGGGCAGACCCAGGATCCTCAATGAGCCATAAATCATTGATCACAGCGGCCTTGAGGCTGTGAAATATACAACACATAATTTCTACCTGCATCACGAACCGCATAGAAGTTCTGCTATCTACAGAGCAACAAAGTTCAGAAAAACAACAGAGTCTGCGTTTCTCGGGCTGTGTAGCACCGAAATACAACTGCCAAGATGCCACTAGATCGTAGCTTCCAATCCCCTAGTGTGGACAGGGCCACCTGCAGGTCGATGTCTGTATAATGTCAGTTAATGCCCCCATTGTGTAGGAGGCCAAAAAAGGCCAGCTGGCTTAGCTTTCGAGCCAGTTCTGAAATAAGTTAACACTCACGACATATTCAAAATATGTAGCCGCTGATTGAGCTGTTTAAAATATAACGAGAGGCGGTCAGGCAAACAAGCAGCGCTGTGTAGCTGTGACGGTCAGGCACTGCCTCTCATTCACACCAAGGACCTACTGCCTCCTGCCTGCCTCTCATGATATTATAGTCCCTCACACCTGGTCAGTTTTGGGCTGGTAAGTTAATGCAACATTACCTGCAGTCTCGGTAACAAAGCACCTACTTGTCGATGATGTACTTGACGTTCTCGTGGATGGTGTTGTCCGTCCGTCCTTTGTAAGGCTGGATGTGGAAGGCCACCTGTGGAGACGGGACAACCAGGAACGGATGTGGGTCAACCTCTATGAGCTGCTGTCACACTCATCCACCCATTTCCCAGTGAATAATGCAGGACAGAGTCGGGGTGAGCCTGGAGCCTGTCCCAGGCAGCAGGGGGCGCAGTGTGGGAACACCCTGGAAGGGTGCCATTCCACCCAGGGCACTCACACATTACGGGGCAAACACATCATCAGTCTGTGGGAGGAAATCAGAGAGCAGGGTCCTTCAGAATCAAGCGGGGCAAACCACTCAAAACGAGAGAATACAGGGTAACAGAGCTCTTACCTGTCAATTATAAAAAAAACTGAATAATTAATCATCCAAAACCAACAGCGGCTGGGGTGTTAACAGCTTCACACTTCCCTTCCTGTTGACACACCAATCACACTTTCGCTGTTTATCTGTCGTGCACTATTTTATCCCGCAGCTAGGTGACGGATCTCCGTCAGGCTACAAATTGCCAGTAAAGCCACTAAACGACTCATACAGGCAGTCCCCAGGTTACAAACAAGATCCGTTCCCTAAGTCTGTATTAAAGTCAAATCAGTAGGTGTCGGAACAATAATAATACAGTAGTAATAAAAGTAACTATATACAGACCTGTACTGTACCTCAAGCCAAGAAACCGCTGAAGCCGCGCAATGTTTTCATGAGCGTTACTAAGCAGTGTGTGCGCTTGTTATTACCAGCCATTGTATTTAGAGGGCATTTGCCCAATATCTGTCAGACTTTAAGAAATGTCTAAAATAGAAGCATTGACTGCAAGGAACATAGCAGTTAAGAAAATCACACTAAGGTCTTGGGCTGCAGTTAAGAACGCCCCCTCCCCCACCCCAAAGTACCCCTGTGCTTGCGGTCAGAACCAGAGAAGCTGTAGTGCATATACCGGGCCTTTCACTCTAATTTATTGCTCATCACAGTCCACAGCAACCTGGGAGCCGAGATTCATTACCCGCTCATTATGCAGCCGTTGCAGGTAATTAGGTCTAATTGAATCTACTGTTTCACCCTCTACCTACCCCACCCCCACCCATCTCATGCTTTTCCACCCTCCCAAACAACTAGGAGGGGGCAGGAAGCTGCATTACACACACTCTCCCCACCCCATGCATGATTTAACGCAGCAGCAGATTTGAAGGGGCTCTGGTGATGTGTTACTGGTGCTCGGATACAGAAAGTCTCTTTTATGCCAAATATCTGGTTTTACCCTTAGCGTGTTGTCAACATTATTGTTGGTGTCACCATGAATAACTGGAACTTTCTGGTTCCAAGGTCCCATCATGCAGGTCCTCCGTCAGGCATTTGCCCCATGCAGCTGTGTAGTTCAGGGACCGACATGCGATTTGGCTTAAACTGTAAGCAGCCCCCCCACACCACGGCTGCAGTCAAAGTCCTCCAAGGCCTGCACACTCCCCAGGAGGTCGCCAGGCTGGCTTGGCCCACTTTCCTTTCTCTGTGCTGGAGAGAGACACAGACCGGCAGTTTCAGCGAATGCGTCCATCTGTATTAGCGAGCGAAGTCATTGGCAAAATGTGTACAGTTTTAGCACCAAGATGCTCAAAAATCCCCAGAACAATTGAACGGCAGTGGTATCCCAAAGACGGGAGGCAGGGCTGCGGTAATCTCGTCCCCGACAGCTGACTGACCGTGGCAGTGAATTAAACATGAGAGATGGCGGCGAGACGGCGGTCCCAGGAGAACGGCGGCGGGGGGCGCAGCCATAAACCGCAGCGGAAAAGAGCTTCATGACGAGATAAAGGGTCCGAGCTTGGGAGCTGAGTGCCAGCACCAAGGCCCAAGCACGCTATTACCGCCATTTTCCTTTGTTAACTGCAGCCTTTTGCCATTGGTTAACGATTAGCGAACCTCGCTATCTGTCAGGCCAAGCATTGTCAGTTTAGAAATCTCTGGTTAGGCAATCCCACCATCCATTTGAAAATAGTGCCTTTTTTAATGACCCCCCCCCCATTTAAAGCCCCACAGTGTCATAATAGCCACCAGGGTGTGTTTCCACCCAAGCGGGCACAAAGGTCTCTCAGCCCAGCATCCAGCACGACAACAGCATTAGTGACAGACTGTCCTGGCAGCCACCTTGTTTTGGATCCATTGGCCCAGTTCTGTGTTTTGGGGGCAGCGGCGCTCTACTGCACTGGGGGAGCAGAGGGGTCACGCCGGAATGGGAAAAAGAGGGAGCGTGGTGGGGAGGGGGGTGTATAAAGGGTTGCTGCGGCAACGGTGAGCTCAGCAGCAGACGAGGTTCCCGGGTGTCACGGCAACGGCGGGAGATAAGAGCGCTAATGGATCGAGACTGCAGAGGCTGGGGGTGTGATGGACAGTGGGGCTGTTTTTATGCGTCCAGAATAAACAAGCCTGAGATGGAAGCACTGCTCATGGGCAGACGGGGTCCAGCACACGGCGGGGGGGCGCCCTGCCGGTCTCGGGTCGGCGTGTCCACAGAGCATGTTGGGAGGAGACCCCTGTTTACATTCTCCTCGCGGCTCTCTGGTAGCGCGGGAGGTTTCTTTATTCAGCTTTCTGTCAGATTCCCATGCCACTTATGGAGAGCCTCACTACAAACTTCACCAGGAGAAGCAGTCGGAAGATTATCCGGAGCCTGGAGCCTATCCCAGGTAGCACACTGGGATAGGCTCTGGAAAGGAGCCCAGTACAGACACATTCTGGCTCTGTCGGCAATGCAGAGACACTTATTCACCTAAAGGGAGCGCCTTTGGACTGCGGGATGCAGCTGAAGCATCGTGAGAAAACTGCAAACGCAGAACCGGGGCCCAATTCGAACACCTGACCCTGGAGATGTGAAGCCACAGCGCTACTGAGCCACCATGCTACGAGCTCGTAGTCATAAAAATGAATAGAGGTGACAGGAGATGCCAAGAACAGCAGGAGGCCTGTGTGAGTGTGAAAAGTCCTCGGTAAGAGACAGCGAAGCCTCACCTGCAGGTCAGGTGAAGGTAATCGTCGCCCGAAACACTTCCTCTCTGCACGCAGAGGGCACACAGCTGCACTTCCTGTGGTAATCAGGGCCGTCAGGCAGCGCTGCAGGTGAGTTGCGCACTTGCACCCTGCCTGCCCCGCTGCGCACATTTGTTCATCCGACTCAGTCCAGCGAGATCTGAGACCCGCGGCTCTTTGTTTATAGGAGCCGGCTGTGGGGCACTGCGTCGGCACGTCGAGGACACGATGGACAGAAGGCCTTCTCACATCACCGCGGTTATGAGCAGCATGCCACGTGGCCCGATCACGCGGTACACAATACCTCACTTACCTGATGCTTTTACCCAGTAGAGGGAAGGTTTGCAATTTATGCATGCTCCTTAGGATTTGAACCCACAGCCTTTGAATTGTTAGCACAATGCTCCGGATGGGATCCCAGTACTTGTTGGGCTACAGGAGCTACCAGAACCGGCAAGCTTCTGTGGCCACCACTTGGGCCCGGTGGAGCCCCCTCGGAATCGTCGGTAATGCCCCCTCCCCTGGCAAATTTTATCACCACGATTTTAAAACACTGTCAGAATACCGCATGCCTCAGTGTAATGCCTAGAATGTATGACAGTATTAGAAATTAGATGCCATCCAAGAATAGCCAGGTCCTGCTGATGGAGTTGCGACAGGATGCATGCAGGAAGACTTGAACGTGACCATCATGGGTCAAACCACACAGAACCTATACAGGGGACTAACTATGAAAGGAAGTGATGTTTGCACTAGTGCTGGGCTTATTATTACACCCCTGCAGTGTGTGATGACTCCCATTTAAGTGGCTCAAGGACTTAATTCCTGCAGGATGATCACGTCGCATTGACAGCATCTCCAGCTCCCGCACAGACACAGGTATTAAATGCCCCATCCCCAGTTACACCGGCACCGTCTCCTTACATCAGTGAGTGGAGCAGAAAATCAGACAGCAGGGACAGTGTAATGAAGTACTGGTGTAACCCTGAGGACGAAATGGATAGTTACTTAGTAATATTTAGTTACCTACCTAGGTTTAACTTGGTTGCTATGCAGTGAAAGAATGTGTTGCAAAATGCCAGTTGTGTTTTCTGCTGAAAAGCTCCTTAGATCTCTATAGCTGTGGGGTTCCTAAAGTTCTAACAGTCCATTTTACTCCAAACCCAAAGCCCACACCTGCCACCTGTGCAATAATATGGGATGTTCGTTTCATCAGTTTAACTTGAGCGGTGGGATTCAGCAGGAATATATGGATTTTGACAGAGCAGGTGTTTTTCTGTTTAATACCCAGGTGCCGTTATGATTTATACTGCAGCTGCAGATCCTGTGATGAAGTGAGACCATCATGAAGATAAAGATGTTTTCCTGTGACAGCAACAGGAACCTGCCATAATGTGGGGGGGGGCACTTTTACATTTTCAATTTAAAGCCGTAATTGGCTCCAGCGTTTTCTCTCGCTCCATTTTTTCCTGAGCAGTCAGCAGTCAATGAGCACAAATCAAACTGCTTGCGTGACGCAGGGTGTCCTCCTTTCCGCAACGATGCCCATGAGGATGCAGCTGAAATATCAGGAATGACAGCGGTGCTGTTTCTTCCGGTGGAGAGCCCAGGGACATAGTTTCTTAAGTGTGTGGTGGGGGGCAAGGGAACG
>JAAGVU020000129.1:24056773-24082083 GCA_011763525.2 Mormyrus iriodes
GTGTGCTTTGTGGGGGGGGTGGGGGGGGGAGGGGTGGCGGGGGGGGGGGGGGGGGGGGGGGGGGAGTTTGACAAGCGATGAGAAACGGGGCTGTCTGCAGCCTCTGGCCTAGTGCTGCAGCCCCAACAGGACAGGGGTCGCTGCTCGCTTGCATCCCGCCCCGCCATTTAATTAAGGAGATGGGCTTGAGGGTGACAGGTTGCCAGTGTTCTCTTCCTCACAGGATGCCACTTAACCCAAATTTCTCAAGTTAAAAACACCAGTTGCTTAAATAAGTAATATGTCATGTGAGCGACATGATTCCCTCTGGATCCGTGCATTTCCCACATTTGCACAAGGAGGATCCGGACGGCGGGTCTCTGAATGATCAGCAGAGAAAACGTGGTACTTTCTGAAGCACGTGAGGGATCCAGCTGGGGGGGAGGTCCCCAGGTGCCCAGCACACTGCCTGATCCTTCCAGGCATGCACACCAGTGGCAAGTCGTCGTTTCCTCCATCCAACCAGCATCCCTGGTCTCTGGGATCCCCAATTCAGCTCCCATCCCTGCAGACGGCCAACTTGCCTTAAGGACATCGCCCCCCTCGTTGTTGTCATCCTATGGGCTCAAGTCCCAGGACTGGTGCTTCCTGTCATGCCCTTAAGGAAGCTACTTTACCGTGCACAGCTTCAGTGAGTGAGTGGATAAAATGCCAAAAAACCTCACTGTTATATAAGCACCCTCGGTTACACATGTTTCCTTAGCAACTAAATGTGTATAGGACTGATACGCAGCAGTGAGGCAAGCCATACCATACTGAGTTATCGGTATAAGCAAGGTCGGCGGGGTGAATGCATTTAGCTTTTGTTCTTGAATTCAGGCGTGCGAAACAAATAGTAGCTTATGACATGGCGACAGCCCCACCCACCTGTGGGACGATGGCGTTTGGCTGCTCAGTCATGTTCCCTGGCTGTAAGAGCAGACGCCAGCAGCCCAACTCTCCCTCAGTGACTCGACCTCCTTCTGAATGAAGTCATCTGGAGTTACCCATCCCGTGTTACACGAGAAGGTGACACATCGAGGCCAGCGTGGGACGTCAGTCTCCGTATCATCGACCGTCTGAATCCTCCTCCTGAATGTTTTCCCCTCCCCCTGCCCCAGAAAATGCCTGGAACTTGGCTGATTCATGGAAGACCCTCTTTACAGTCTCCTTAAGAGCCTTTGAAGGGACCAGTCCGAAATCATGTAAGGAAGGTATTCTCCTTTTGTCCCGATGCATAATGCATTACCTGGAAGAACAAAAGATGATGCCCTTGACGGTAAGGAGGTCCCCTCAAATAGAGAGCTCTCACCTAAGACCAGAAAACACAGAAGGTCGTAATGACCATAATGACTTTTCCCCCGTCCCCCTTAAATGTAAGTACCTGCCAGAGTTTGGGTGATATTAGGAGTGTGTAGCCGAGCGGAGTGAGACAGCGAGTTTTATCAGCCCCTCCGATCGACCGCCCCCCCATCCTACTCGCATGAGAGAGTGCATTTCCACCTCAGATCGATGTGTCTCGGTGATCTGCTGCTGCCAGTGCTCGTCTCGTTAAAAAGAAATAAACGTAAAGTGCCGCTGTGGAGAAGTGGAGCACCTACATGTGGCTGTGGCCAGGCGTGCTGAGCCCAGTCAGTGTGTTACTCTAATGCTCAGGGTCAGTGCATTACTCTAACACACCATAATGCTCAGGGTCAGTCAGTGCATTACTCTAACACACCATAATGTCCAGGGTCAGTGCGTTACTGTAACACACTGTAATCCATAGCAAAAAATAAAGGCCCATTAGAATGAAGCAGATACTGCTAATGTCGTAGCCAGGGCCAAAAGGGGTCAGAAAACAGGACGTAAACACTCACAGGAAATACCGGAACAGGTCCCTCAGGTTCAACATAACTGTAGGCCACACTGGTGCTAAAAACCCACAGCGTGTCACTGACTTCCTCTAAAGAAAGGTAACCATAAGTATTTTCCCAAGCTGAATCATTTTACACTATCCAGAGGCTGCCTCTCCTGTCTGCATACAACCCCCTGCAGTTCTGGCCCTGCTTCAGATGGCAGGTTGATGCTAATTAACAGGCCTGTCACTGATTTTCAGCTCTTGAAATCAAGTTTGGTATTTTTTTTCTACAATACCAAAATTGTTTTACAAAACTTTGATCCGAGTTGCATGTTAACAATGGTCCTGAGCTACAGATGGTCTGATTTTGAACTGCAAATGAATGGCCTGATTTTGCATCTCATACTAACTAATTTTGAACTGCAGGTTAATGATCTGATCCAGAGCTGCAGCCTAATGGTCTGATCCTAAGCTGCAGACTAATGGTCTGATCCTGAGTTGCAGGCTAACGGTTTGATCCTGAGCTGTAGGCTAATGGTCTGATCCTGAGTTGCAGGAATGGTCTGATCCTAAGCTGCAGGCTAATGGTCTGATCCTGAGCTGCAGACTAAAGGTCTGATCCGGAGCTGCAGACTAATGGTCTTGTCCTGAGCGCAAGGCTAACAATCTGATCCTGAGCTGCAGGCTAATCGTCTGATCCCGAGCTGCAGACTAACGGTCTGAACCTGAGCTCTAGGCTGGCATTTTGAATGCCACCTATCCCCCTCCTCCACCCCACAACTCACACCCCCAACCGTACTTGTCCCCCCCCCCCCCAATCTTACCTTAATGCTGTGTCTGTGAGCCGCATCCATAATGGCAGGCACCAGGTCCTCCGTCGGCTCCCCGTTGTCGTCCGCTAACCCCGGTGGGTACCAGGACAGCACCAGCACCCCTGTATGGCCGCAGGACACCACCAAGTCAGGACGGCTTGACCTCACCCTCCTGGAGGAACGGCTGCTCCAGTGTCCGCAGAATGTTTGATGGCAACACAGGCCAGAGAATTGCATTATTTAACCTATTGATTTGCACTGACTTAGTACCTTCTTCACTGTCCTTACAGGCTAATACGTTATAGGTTTTATATATATGTTATAATAGGTTTTCTGTCACTGTCACAGAGGCACCTTTCAACACAGCAGGTATACACAATAGCTCATAAATCTCTGGGATTAATGTGGCCCATAAGCAGCATGGTACACCAAGATGGACACGGGCACTGATGGACATGCACTCGCTCACACCACATCCAGCACTCGTGACTGGGTCACTAGCACCCCCCCAGTCCCTCACATTACAGAAGCTTCCGGATTTTTTTTCTGTTTTTTTTTTTTGCGGCTGCCAGTGCCAGTTGCTCAGATTAACTGGGCTTCTTCCTCACCCTGTGCTCCCAGGGGTGTCTTCCTGGTCTCCATCTGTCACCTAGTGAGGAAAACTGGCCGCACCCTTGTTTCCGGGGAAGGGCTTTGACGACGGAGCCAATGGCTGCGTCTGCATAGGCCGAGGGCTCTGGTCCCATTGCTCTGGGTCCTGGAACCATTAGCCGCCCTTTTTGTCCTGAGATACACCCTTGAGTAGTCCCCATACCTGTGCTAATGGTGTTGTCTCTGGGGTGGGAAAGGAAGACCTCTGAATAAGGAAGAGGAAAACCGTGTTCTACTTAGGATTTAATTTCACAGCTGTTATGGGTTTGGAGGGGGGGCAGGCTTTGCCACAGAATGAGATTGTGGTCATCTGTCCCACTTCAGCTACAGTCCTGCCAGTCCCGAACACGTGTCCTCATGTGAAAACCTCAAAGCACCACCTCTCCCTAGGCCCGTCAAACAGCTCTCACTGTAGGCAAAGGCACACAGGACAGCTTAAAGCATTTGCCCTGGTTACAGTTATAACACTAAAATTATCACCCTCGCAGTTTCTTTAAAACATCAACTAAAGTGACTGCAAAACCCTCTTGTTGTAGAAAATAATTTCTTTACATTTACAAAAATACAGAAGGAATTCACTTCAAAAAGAAAATAAGTTTTCAGATACAAATTAAGATGATTGTGCATTCGCCCTCCTTCACCATCCTGCTTTTGACTGGCCATCAGACATCTGGAGCTGTCCTCTTCCTGGGTCCTGAATCACAACGTGAACGATCTATGGCGAACTATAAAATATTATAGCGTCACTTAAGACAGCAGCATCAAGCTACTAAGCGATCCAGGTTACATTATAATTTGGTCTGGATCGGCCCGTATGTAAGTGGACTTCGTGTGAAGCGCTCTTATCTTTTAGTCCCCGTGATTTATAACAGAGCTTTTTTTGGATGTTTATCAGATCAGCGGGAAACGCCGATGCACTTTCATACTATACCTGCTGCCGCAGCTCCCAGCTGCTTCATGTGCGACTCCAGCACGTCCGGGTCCCTCGAGCTGTAAGGTCCCAGCTCTGGGTAGAAACTGGAGCCGATGTCCTCCGGAGGCGTGTGGCGTCCTTTCGGATAACTGGCCGCAATCTTAGGGTCCCAGTGTGGCACAAGAACGTGATCCCAGTGGATGTATTTCCCATCGACCTGAGGGTTTCCATACCACACGTAGTAAAATATGTGCACGTCGTAGAATATGCTTTTCTCCTGGTCGGCATTGCGGAGGACGACTTTAGTATTGCTTGCGGCGCCGACCTGACCCGGCGAGACCACCACGTCCTTGGACGCCGAGCGCCGCTCCATCCTATCGCCGACCATCGGCATGAGATCCAGCCCCGGGGCCAGGTCAGAGAAGCCGTCGCTGGGCTTCAGCGTTCTCAGACCCATCATAGTGCCGAAAATGAAAAGCGTGAACAGAAACAGAGCCACGCAGGCTTTCTTACGGAACCTGGCCATTACTGAATTTCCCTACTAGAAAAAGTAAAGCCGAGTAGTTCATCCGCCTGAGCTTATACGCGAAACTCTTTCTCTGCCGACCTGCTGATCTGAAGAGAGGGGCTGCTGTGAGATGGGAGATCCTACACTACACTTCACGCATATGTGTTTTTCTCCTACCTCCATCAAAATATATGCATCTCAAGCTCCAGGACATATGCGATCGGTCCCTATAAACACTATTTCTGCGCCATTTTATGTAACGGAATTCTCTTGATGCGAAACTTATTTCAAATAAAATTGTTACATGTTTGCAGAAAGTAATGCATACTTCTTTCCCAACTGCAATAATGTTATACTGTATAAACCCGTTAATTGGCAACACACAACTCACAGTATGTGTGCGTGAAAGTAAGAAGTTTTATTTAATTAAAGCACTATTTATAAGGAATATATCAATCAAGACCCTATGTAGACTCCACCGAGACCTGATGACCACACGTATGTTCCTACTTAAGATAATGAACAAGTGGCACTGAATATTATTATTTTTACTTTAACTTATTTACTCTAACCTGCAAAGGCATTTGATCGTATTGATTTTTGTTGGGACCAGCCACCAGTAGAGACGGAACGAATGTGTCCAGTCTCTCGCAAACTTGCTACAGTTAATCGATGCGCAACGGACGAAACACTTTACCGACCGATCACCAATTCCGCTTCACCTTGTCGCTGAACGGTCTCAAACTGCCCCTGAAAACGTGTCTTTGTCAGCTAAGGGTGGATTTCCGTTTGACGATTCTCAGTTTAAAAAGCGGTTCCAGCATCGGCAGCAGCGCCCACCATTTACAGTCGTGGGCGAAAATCAGATTCATTCGCTTAGAGAAAAACTGCCCCTGCAAATCCTCTCCAGTCGTTCATTCTGGTAGTCAATCCCATGACTCTGTACAGCGGATGGATGGGGGCTCCCATTTGTTGAATTGTCAAAAGCGGAGAAGCTTCGGCAGATCGCCGCCTTGCCCGTGCTGCTCCGAGCAGCCTGCTCCCTCCCCTCTCTCGCGCTGCCTTGTGGACGGAGAGCCGCGACGAGGAGCGAAGGCTTCATCCGGGCTTTCCATCCACCACCCCCGCCCCCAGTCTACGTGCGGTCTCCGAAATCGTCGAGTTTGTGATACCTGATTATGCTTGTAATCCGCTCAGCATCCCAAATGTTTGTTTTTTATTGAACCCTTTCTCCTACTTCTCGGAGGCGGAGCTCCTCCACCTTGCAGGGTTGATTGTATGGCTCCCGGCGAAGGGGGGTATTGAGAGAGGTGGGGTGAAGACTCGGTTCGAAACGCTCTTTTAGCCCTGATAATGTGCATGTAATGGTTTTCTGTGAAAGGGGATTCCAGTGAACTATCTATCATTTAGACATTTAGGTATATATGTTAAATGTTGCATTTTGGCAATGCGTTGTGGAAGGCAGCCAAATAGTACACTTAGGCCTATTTTACGGCAAACTCCAGCCTAATTGTAAAGTTGATATTATTTGAAGGCATCTGAATGTACTTTTCATGTTTTGCATTTTTCCCCAGTGCCCGATTTGTTCTCACAGTTCATTGTATATTGGAATTACCTCGTTATTGTTCCCCACCTTATTCACTGCGGCCTGGCCTTTTTCCCACAACACTAGCCCTCATTTATGTAAATAACACTGTTATTACCGGCGTAACCAAACTACACAAATTAGTCTTATATTTAGGCCGAACCCCGTCTTTCGGCCATATTTCAGTTTTTGAACTTTAACGTTTATTTTTTGCCCTTCGGTGTTTGCCTCGCTTATTACTGTCAGTTAAGGGCATGACTTTGGGATGAGCATTGAGGGGTTGACTTCTCCACCCATTTAAGGGGGTCCAGAGGGTTGTATTGGCTGGTTTTGATTATTGGGGGGGTTACAACCCCCTCTTCCCTCCATAATTTATATACAAGCCGTCAGTCACGTATGGAGGTTATGGCTGGTTGTCGACTGGAGTCTACATCGCTACACCAGTAGTACACAGAGGACATGACGCATTTGTTTTTTTGGGGATGGTGGCTGGTCGGGGTGATTGCTAAAACTTGTTCTATTGATACAAAAGGAAACGGTGTGCAGAGTGCACAAATCAATGTAATAACTGCACGTCATGCACCATGGATTAGACACAATCAGAGGTTCCGTGCAGATAAGGCCCTCTACACCTTGCTCTATATCATTATGTTAATCACGTAGCGCATTAGTTCAAGAGATCTATGTCACATTGAATGCAGTGACAGCGTGACGAGAGGCGAGACAGAGCAGGTGATATGGCGATGAGTAAGGTGTTAATGACGAAGAAGACCAAGTGGAGCTTTGGTGTTACAAACAGGTGTCTGCAAAATGGTCCAGTCGTTTATGCCGCGATTTTTGATGGAATTAATTACCCTAGCATTAAACGACATAGATCTGCATGCTTTATGTGACATACGTACAATGTCATGCGTAGCATATCCATTCATATTTATTTAAACGAATGCTTATATTACTTCTCGTTTCATTGAAAAGTAGCCCGTCAAAAAATAGGCCTAAATTGATATTTTTCTTTATTTTGAACCCGTTATTTGACACAAGACTGCGCGAAGGACGCGGGAGGATTGTGTTAGTGAGAATACTTTAATACTAAGGGGAACGTTTAATCCATTCAGTTCTATTTATCCTTTCTCACAATTTTCCTATGACAGCTTTGTCTAACACACTTACGCAAACCAAGCACGCCCCGGTCTTTTCCACATGACCAAGACCAATTATTTTCTTAAATTGTCTAAACGCACTCTAATGAAAATGAAATATTCTGGGACGTGTTCGTCTCCACCCAAGTGCTCACTCGGTGTGCGTCTGGAGTGACATGCGGGCCGCCACCTGCCACTCGGACGAAGTTACACCGTCTCCAAAGCGCTTCAGGCTTCTTCGCAATAACAAAATGTCACCTTCTCAGCTTACTTTGCACTGAGAGGAATGCAAACGCTGGGGAATATTGTGCGTGGGGGTTACCAGGAGGTGTCGAACATCCAGCGAGTTCTATAAAATAAAAAAACCTTGCGGGCTTTCGCCGTAATTTATTCACTGTTTTGTTTTTTGTCTCTTGCTTCTTTAAATAAATGATGACGTCTGGTCTATTTGCCAGCCGGCTATTCGGAAATCCGAGAAGCTTTCGAGCTTAATGCATGTGATACTATGAACGAGGATTTCACTTTCTTCCCTTTTCTAGCAGATATTACTTTACATTAGTTTGCGTATTGTTTGGTCATACACAATGGAGGGCAACACAATTGTGTGAGTGTTTTAGGCTATAACGTTAGCATGACCAAATCTCCTTGAGGGCATAATATATCTCAAGACGATCCAGTCCATTTGGACAGCTAGTTGAGTTTTTATTCAAAACTGAAATGTTTTCGGTATGAATATGATATTTTGTTTTGGTTCCAATCGAGGCATTTATTTATTGGTGTCCTTTTTGGTTAGTATTTACATGAATTCTCACTGAGCATCATTATTTAATACACAGTAGAACTTAACTGGAACAACCAAAACCTAGTACCTTACTCAACACTTTAAAAAAGATAGTAAAAAGCAATAAATTAGCAAACGTAGGCTTAAGTAATTAATAAAGTCATTAACGTAGTAAAAAGAAACAGTGATACTCTGTTAGCTAACAGCAATGAAGTAAACGCTTTACCGACTCCGAACCTGCTTTTAAGTCATTATTTGTCTTTGAACCGAGAACACAGCATAAAATACTGGGAAATGTGTGAAATGCCCAAATAATTATTGAAAACCAGATTTAATAAAAGCTCCTTATTCAATATGAAAGTCCAACAGGTCATTAGTTTAAAATGTCAAAGTATATCGGAAAATATAGCAATGGGCTTAGTATGAATTATATTCACTGATAAGTCTAATTAAGGACAGTTTGAGAATAAAACTATCTTGTCTTCCCATGTTTCTTTTTAAGGAAAAGACTGATTGACAGAGCTTGTAAATAGCGTGTTTAATGTATCTTAGCGTCGCATTGCTTGCATAAAGCTCCTGTAGACAGTTGCAGTGTTTCTGTTTACCTAGTTCTTAGTATTGTTTTGGGTTACAAATATGTATATGACAAGCAAATACAACAAATCGTCACACGTTTTCAAGAAATCTAATTCAGGACTGGTTGCTAATGCGTAAAATGGAATAATTAAACAATAAATGAACGCTAAATATGAATCAGTGATCACCAGTTGGCCGAATTATCCTCGCATCGGTCGGACCAACAGCATCAAGTAATGGATCGTCTCAAACTGAGGACTATGGATTCACTAATGAATTGCTTCAATCAACCCCGCTCTTCTGATATGATGAACAATTAAGCTTTATTGTCCTTGTTTTTCTTTAAATTAAAGTCTAGAACAATTTAAAAAACAAACCACAGATAAGCAAATAATTTTTAAAAATTAAATATAAATCCATATCCACTTAACTTACAGATTAAACCTGAACTCCAGCTCTGTTAAAAAACTGTAAATGGTGCTGAAGAGAAGTGTAGGCCTGTTATTTTAACAAACAATTCAGTATAAGTCCTTTACCGCCGTGACGTGTGGGCAGCGACTGCAAGGGTCATGCTGAGTTTTTTCTCTGCATTTCGGTCAGAACCCAACACAATGCTATGATAAATCAATATACTGCAAACTGCCACGTAAAAACACCATGCCACAGGCGAATTTGGGCTGAACCTGCTTACTTCTTTTACATATTCCAATGAAACGGAAAACAAATTACGATCATCAGTTAATTTGTTGTGTGATAAAAGGAATATATGACATTTTTCTTAAATTTTGAACTCTGAATGAACGCATTCGACGTTAAAATACTATACCAATTTAGACCACATCGATTCTGCAAGACAGTTCGCTTTCCCTTTTTAATGCATTGCCTCTGATAAGGACATTTCTGTGCTCGTTTCTAAGCAACAGCAGCGGTGTAATGCTTTTCTTTATTTATACTTAAATTTGATATTGCATTATAAAGGATTTGATGGACAAGGTCCGTATGTGTGCTGTAGGATAGGCTGTGCAGTGTTTCTAAAGATTACCGTCTTTGTGAAGTCCGGCGTGTGTCTAAGGGCGCGTGCGGGTTACACCTGAATATTAAATCTGCAGATGAAACACTGGAGGTCGATATTACATTATCCATATCGGAGACAAATGCGAAATGCCCTCGGCTTCGACAGAAAAATAAAATACTTACTTTATTTGAAAGCGTTTTGTGCGTTTGGACATCATTTATCTGACATGAGCCTTCTTGTTTACAACCAATAGCCAGTTTGGTTCATTTATGTTTTGCTAATAAAATCTGGTCTTCAGTGTCATGTTTCCGTATTTGTACAAAGATCTTATTTATAAACTGGCCAGGATTTAGATTTAATATGTAAGCAGAATTAATAAACACTGCTCGCCTAGATTTCAGTTCCCAGCCAATGCAATCTATACCACGCAAAAGGTGTCCTGCGTGATTTTTAACAGGATGGATCGACTATGCTATTACGCTGTTTGTCCCAATACAAAGAACCGCTTTACAGAAGTAACGGTGAGTATGGATTTTGACCCAATGGCTGACAATCATGTTTATGGAGATTTCTCTAAAAGGGTCCTTATGTCCAAACTTAATGCTACTATGCTATGTTTTATGGCAAATTATTTTATCAAGTAAGTACAAGATCTGGATATGTGAATATTCAGTGCACTCAGCTTCTGGGGATGAAGAATAGTATTTGCACTAATCGCCATCATGCAAGATTCAGTGCCACCAGGGAGCCCCCCCCCCCCCCAAGACCTGTGACACAATCAAACACTGAACAAGGGTTGGACATTCACTTTCCTGTCTATTATCTGCTTGGGGTTTCTCAGGAGTGACCTACCATGCCATGGTAAGAGCCCTCCTTACTATTTTCTGCAATGGTATAGTTGACTGCGGGGGTTAAAAATGTATTAGTCATTTAGCTGAGACCCCTTTTCAGCAGAGGCCCCTGGGCTGAAGCCCAGGTAAACCTGTGCATTAAAGCATCCCCACTGTACCCACAAGCCCATAAATCCTTTTTTGTTAGTTTCTTATGCAATTTTTTATTCAACCGCATCTGTAAATGCTACACAAAACATGCAAAATAGGTTTGTGTTCTCCTCTGCAGCTTTGAGGAACCACAGCACAATGCAGATGGGATTTTCCCTTATTCCACGTGTCTTGGCCATTACTCAGCTCCAGCAGCAGAGGCCTGATTGGATGGGGTTTAGTCTAAAGGCATGGGAAGGAGTGTTTGTGCATTAATTCAATTTAATTGCACTGGACCAGGATTGAAACATGGGGGGGGGGGGGGGGGGGAAAGCATAAGAAAGCATAGGGAGTTGCTCTAAATGCTTTATGGGTTCCACAGCATCTTCTATCTGCCTGGATGAGAGCACAAAAGTGGTATAGCTTAAGATAAGACAAGATAAGATCAGGTCAGACAGAATCAGGTTCACCTGCACAGCATGGGTTGATCAGGTCCTTGTTATCCATCACCAGGTAAGTCCACGCGTTCACGCACCATCATAGCTGGAGGAATCAGGCCAGCTCACTCTCTTGGTTTTCAGCATCTGGTGGCTTTATGTGGGTCTGGACTCCAGTCTTGTTTTTTCCCTCGTGCTGTTTTGTGTGGGAGAGTTGGCAGGTGAAGAGGCAGTGGTATCAGCTTCTGCATCCTGGCAACAGCACAGCCCAGCTTGCTGCCGCTGTCCTCCGTCATTCTGTCACCACACCTGGCCACCAGGGGGTGCCGTTTCGATAGGAGGGTTAGTAGCTGAAAGTTACCCCCCACTTGGCTTCCTCATAACATACAAGCCAAAGCAGACCAGACCAGCAAAACCAGAGACTGCAGTCACGTAGCACCAGCATCAGATGACTAGTGTTAGCATAGATAGCTAATGCTTTCCGTGTCGTCGTGTTAGCAAAAACACCTTTTACTAGTCACTTTTATGTAAAATGACACACAAGCGAGAAATCAGACAATCGCAGGAACATTTCAGGAATTAGGGGCTTTTAACAGGGGCCAGTTACTGTTAACTTTGGGATTCAAGCCAACAACCTCCCCATCGCATGTACAGCAACCTAACCCACCGAGCCACACACCTCTTCTGAGGTATGTAATTGTATTGATTTATGCAATTAACCATAATCAGTAATAGTTTTACTATTAATAAAAATATATGATTTATTATGACATTATGGTTGTTTCCAGAAATGTCCTACATGCATAAGACCTCCATAGCTTGTTTAGAACAAAAGTTTTTAAATTCCACAGACTCCTTTGTCAGGCTCCTGCCAGCATTTCACAGCAGGCAGCAGCGTTCTGTCATCCTCCCCCCAGTCCCTATCTGAGGCTCCCTAACCGGGGTGTTGACGACCTCCACCAGAAGGCCAGATGTGTCCTTTCCAGAACATTCCCAACCAGCTATCCTCCAGCACAGGATGTGTTAAGAAGTGTTCATGCACAACGGGAAACATCTAAACCTGTAGTGTCTGAAAGCAGCTGTCACGGGGTGGTACATGTCTCCCTGAGGGCTGAGCACACACAGCAGTGCAAGTTTGCTTTCACACTTTAAGTGAAGGATATGGTTCATACTGAAATCCCCACCTCCACGTACTAATGCTGGTTATTTGTCTGTTCAGAACTGATCCATCCTTATTCTGTAACCATTCATTCAATGCAGGATTGCTGTCAGCTTGGAGCCTATCCCAGGCTGGTGTATGGTACACCAGTCCATTGCTGAGTTGATAATCTATTTACTGAGATAATATACATAAACAGTAGGTAGGTTGCTACTGCTGGTGCAGTGGTTACCGCTGTTGTCCCCCACCTCTGGGACTGTAGTTTGAGTCGTTGCCTTAGCTCTGATGTGTATGGAGTTCGCATGTTCTCCCCATGCCATTGTGGGGTTTTTTCTGGGTTCTCTGCTTTCTGCCCCCAGTCCAAAAACATCCATCTGTCCATTTTCTATAACCACTTTTCTTATTCAGAGTCACAGGGGGTCTGGATGGGGCACCAACCCATCGCAGGGCACACTCACACATGCACACCTATGGGCAATGTAGTAACTCCAATTAACCTCAGCATATTTTTGGTCTGTGGGATGAAACTGAAGTACCTGGAGGAAACCACTTGATGACACTGGCAGAAGATGTAAATTCCACAGACATGAAGCCATGGCGGTGACTCGAACCCTGGTCCCAGACAGCTACCATGCCACCCCAGTCCAAAGACATGCTAAGGTTAATTAGAATTGCCAAGTTGTGTGAAAGTGTGTGCTCTGCAATGGGTTGGCAACCTGTCCTGGATTATTACCTGCCTTGCACCCTTAGGCACTAGACCCCTGTGACCTTGCATTGGACCTGTTATCAAAAGTGGATGGATGGAATACAAATATATGAGGCCCAAGACTTGTTTACCTTTTGTTATGGAAACTTTCATAATGGTCTGCCTGGGAAGAAAATTGGTTTAACAGATCAGATTTAACATCTACCCATCCACTGGAGATCAAGGTTTGATCTCCATTTCTTCAACATCCAAAAGACATCTTCTGGAAGGAGCTTTGGCCCAAAGTCACCCAAGCAGCATGTACTTGCAGAGAATGACAGTGCTGGAGTTGACCCAGTTGGCTCCACAATTGGAATTTGCTCAGTTGCATCTTCAGAGAAACTTCTACAGTTCTTTAACCCAGTCAGCTGAAGGACAAAGCGAGAGGGTTCTCATTTATTGACTTGGAAAGACTTGTGCCATCGATCTGGCTTTGAAACTCATCCATCCCTCTCCCTGTGATAACCCGAGTGGCCTAATATCAGCCCTGCAGAAATGTAATCCTCGATGTCCCAGTCTACAGGGGACTGAACTTAACATGAAAAAAATCAGATTTACTCTTTGTTCAAATGTGCTGATTTCTGCACAGACTTTGATGTACAGTACTAGTCTTAGGGAGTCAAAGAACATGATGTTTAAATGATCTTCATGTTGGTGGAAAACTACGTTATTATGTACGTCGAAGTGTGTAAGTTTAGCCATTTAAAAACCTCTCCTCATGTCACCCAGTTTTTGCAGCAACCATCCAATACACCCATGTATGTTGAGGCAACCAGTAGCATACCACATCTGGTTAATCAATACCTCACCAAGTTATTTAATTAATTACCTTTAAAGCTTTTGGAGAACAGACGAAATCCTTGTTTGTTGGGTCACTGCAAATTTGCATATGTGTATGTGATTTTTTTTTGTCTGAGAAAATATTGTCTTTCTACCCAGATAAATAGCTTTAATCATTTTCTTTGACTGCCGGAGACTTTTGCACAGTGAAGTATATGCCTTCAACAGATCAACTAGTTATTTTAGATTATTAAGATCTGTAATTTCAGACATTTTAAACACAAGTGACTTGAATAAAAAGTGATACATATACGACAAAAAATTGAATTTTTATGATCATTTTAGGCCATGATCCCATTTAAGTTTTTGAATCATTTATCCAGTTTGTAGTAATGGTTTCATCATTTAAGAAATGAATGGCACAAATCCCCTAAAACTAACACATTCTAAGGATTATACATCATATAAAACACTAAAAATGTTACTGGTGTATGATTTAAGTGTGATGATGAAAGTTGTCATGTTCTATGTTTGAAAGCTATACAGTTTTTAGTTTGCCAGTTTTTTGGAATCTTGCAGCGCCCCCTATTGGCATAATTAAGCTGCCATTAAAACTACATTGCTGTATTTCCATCTTTCTCTGTACATATTACCCTATATGTGATTGGGTAGCCAGGAGCGTATTCCAGACAGCATAGGACAAGGTCATAGAAGACAGTGTGATGTTGGGGGGGGGGGACACAGCTTAATAATTTAAATGCAAAAGTTGATTTTTTTTAGGGGGGGGGAGGGTGAATCAAGCCAAATTAAATATGGGGGGCACACATCCCCCAAATCCCTCCTGGTTCTACACCCCTGGCATAGGGAGAAGGCAGGGGAACGGCCTAGACAGGATGCCAGTCCGCCACAGGACACACACACACCTCACACACCACAATCAACTTAGAGATGCCAGTTCGCATCACTGCAAAGACAGGCATTCAAATGACTCCTCTTACAGCTGCCATTATTGCGGTACTTTCAATCCTTTGAAAGCACATCATATCTGCTAACAAAGTATCCTGTTGTTCATTCATCATCTACCCATCCAATCATCTACCCACCCCTCCATCAGTTGATCTTCCAATCGCTTATTCTTTTTGGGGTTGCGAGAGGCCTAGAGCCTATAGCCTATCCCAGCCAGCATAGGCCGTTACTCTGGGATCAGGCATGTTGCCACGTAGTAAAATAACAAACTTGATCCCCACACAAAATGTTTTTGTTATCAATCAGGCACATAGCAAAATAGTAAAGGGACCCCCCACCCCCAATTGCCAAGCCTACCAAAAAGAACCTATCAGTAGGGGACTGGACCCCCTACATCATTTAATTCTTTCTTCAGGCCTGTCTGGGATGAACTCATCATGAATTTATTTACTGGGCTATTCACAATTCATGCTTGAGCACTACTTCTTCTTGAGAAAGAGTGCCATTTGATAGGCTGGCATTCCATTCCTGCCATCAGAGCCATGTGTCTGGTTCACCAGAAGAAACCAAGCTTCAGCTAAGGAGTTCTAATGCAAAATAACAAAAAACTATGCCTGAGAAAAACATATTGGGAGGAACAGTAATCGTATATCAAAATAATTTATATTAATTTAACAGTAGAATGTCACTATAATACGCAATCAGTAACTGGCAGTTCTTCAAAGTTCTGAGCACTAATTGATCTGTTGAAGCATTTTTATTTTATGCAACTTCGAACGTGACCAGTAGAGGGAGCCCGGGACAAGGAAAGTGCTGGAAATTTAAGCAGAATTGTGTCGTTTTTTTAACTGTTGAATCGGGTTTTTTTAAACTGTACAGACTAATACATTAGAACACATTGGTTAATTCTGTGATGTCAGATTTACATTCTTCGGCGAATAATAAAAAGATCTGTCTGCTTTTCCTGTTTGTGATTGATTGGCGTGAGCCAATCTTGGGGAAAAATGGACACAATATCTGATGAGCAGATGGGCTCCTCGTAAGGGACACTGAACACTGGAAGACATTCCAGTAGGCTATTTACTGTATGCTTTTTTCTTTCTCCCTACTCCCCTATCAGCATGTAAGCGACGGTAAGAATTAGCCTGGAGGTTTGTGCATCGACCGATGGAGCGTCGCACCGCTGATCAATCGCATTGAAACTAGTTGCTGGGAAACAGCGCGAGTGATTACACCAGGGTTAATTCCATCCAAAGCGCTTTCCCATCAGATGGTCTATAAGGGGATAAATTGTGACAAACTTTGATTATATATTGCTGGTCCGTTGGAGGAGGCATTGCAGGTGTCTTCCTACTACGTAACCTAATGAGCTCCAATACCAGCGCTCCGTATCGCCTTTTTAACTCATGCTCATCCACCGAAGGGTTACGAAAAATACGGCCAAAATGAGCGCAGTTATTAGCCCCTAGACTGTAATGTAAGGGAATGAGGGATGCTGAGGAAGATGCCAAAAGATGGATATCAAAACGGAGTATCGACTTATAGATGGGTCCTCCCGACTCTCGGGAACACACGAAGTGTGAGGTAGGGTGTTAAACAGCCAATGGCTGGAGGTTGATCTTCGCAAGTCTCTCCAGCCCCCATACTTGAGTATTGGGAGCGAACGCGTTTGCTTGGATTTTTATTGTTTCAGCGTGAGAGGCCGAAGCTGGACTTTACTGATTAGAGACAGTTCCATGTCCGCTGACTGCTTCCATAATAGGTGTTACCACAAGCGTATGCGCTGTCCGAGATCCTATTGTTAATTAGGGTTCTGAAAAACCCAGGTCCATACAATTATATTTTAATGTGGAGAATTCCATCTAGCTTTAAGTTATTAATTATTGTATGATTATTTTATACAGTTGCATACGTATCTGAAAACACTATGAAACACTTGTTTGGGCAGAGTTTGATCAAATGGACGAAAGTGAAGCATGATGTGTACACTATAGTCTAGTGACCATGTGTAAGCGACGGTATGAATAAACCAGCGAAGAATGTTAACCAGACCGCTACTTACGTAAATTACACGACTGTCGTGCGCTTCTTTTAGGTAGGCCTATTCATTGAACCGTTTCTGGTTCAGCAGTTCGTGTGCGTAACCACAGATTCCATCTGAGGATTGCGGTGTCTAACATTTCCCGCAAGACGCTTATTTCATTACCACTAACATCTAGTGTAATTCAGTCATTTCAGTGCTTTTACTGTGAGTCAGCACAGAGGATTCTGCACCAGCGCCGTCGTTATAATAATAATAATAATAATAATAATAATAATAATAATAATAATAATTATTATTATTATTATTATTATTATTATTATTATTATTAGCGACAATTTACTTTACCTCTGTCATTAAACAAGGCGGACCAGTAACGTTTCACCTCATGCTGTTAACTGTGGGCTTGTGTTTGGGAGCGGTTTCTAAATTAACTAAATGAATACCATGTTTCAGGAAGGATGACTAAACCAGAGTGCCGCATATGGTTCGTGGATACCAACTGCTGCACTAGAACAGTTTATTGTATGAGTAACAAAAAGGCCCGGTCCCATTCATTGCGATTTTCGTTTTAAGGATTAAGTCATCTCGGTGACTTGTTTCACTACAGCCCAGACTGACAGGCTGAAAGCATCCAACCTTTGTTCGGTATCCACCGCAACAGGTGACTACCTCATCTCTTTTATCTTGGTTAGTGAAATTAAATATCGGGAAATAAAGCACAACTCCCCAATAATCTTTTAATCAATATTGTTTTTCCTATCAGATGCCTTCTGTAATCGACGAATCGGCAAACTAATACGTTTTAATGGTTTATGACGGTAAATCAGTGGTAGACTATTTTCATACTGAAAAAGCAGGGTCATCATATATTTATTTAGCAAATACACAACTTTTTTGGCATCTTTGGCATCTTAAATCAACTTTCTTTACTGTTTAAAGATGGTTTATGGTGCTGCTGTGTATGAAAAAACGACAAATGCGAGAAATAGAGCGGCACAAGAAAATATCTTATCTATAAAAAAAATCCCTAAAATTTATTGTAGGATTTTGGCCGAGGATCTGCTAATATAATCCTATAATCTTTGTTACCAATGTTTGACGTAACGTACGCGAACTTGCCAGTATGAGACTGAGTACAGCGGAAGTGAAATTATTACGAAGGGATATGTAAAATAACGCGAGCGATGTTTGGTAAACATTTTTCGCTTATAAATCGAAAGTTTAGTTGCATCTGCTGGCGTGAACTCCACTGAGACAGCACCTCTTGATTTTAATTTAATTTAGCTATACTAACTGTAAAATGATTCATGTAGGCAGGAAAACATATACGCGATTGCATTTAAAATAAGATTGTTTAAGCTATCACAAAGAAAGTTATTCCGAACGAGAAACAGCACTCATTGGGCGCTATTTTTGTTGTTGAGGACCTATTATTAATACAGTATTTTGATAGACCGATGAACTTTGGCAACTAGAGGTCCATGTTATTTCACTCTTTGATTCTAATAAATGTCATCATATTTTTATATTTTCTGAAATCCTCTCAAAAGTCCAGTGACGAATTTATTTAGTTTTATTTGTTCGTTTTTATTTTTTAGCAGATATTTTCGGTTCTGACCAATCTGGCTAATCTCTTTTCAAAAAACTTAAATCAATATATAGATTTTCTTCGTTTATCGTAAGTTTAAATCACTAATTTCTCTGAATCTATTTAGAATTAAAAATTAACATAAATTTGGTTTACTAGAGAAAATCTGAAAATAATAAACTAGTTAAATTAATGCACGCATTTTTTCTACGGCTATATAGTTTTAATGGTGAATGATTTCGAGAAACTGTTATATATTTTAATTTAGCCTACTTGAAAACTTTGTGCATAAGTCAGTATTGGCGTCTTTTGTAATCTGTGACCTCAGAAGACGAATAGGATGGTCGTTTATTTTATGCAAAAATGTACTTAATACATTCGTGTATTCGATTTTTAATTGTTTTTATCAACTCTGCTGTATTACATCTATTTTATCGTTACATTATGCGTCTGAGTCTTCACCTGTATTGACATTTAGAAATTTAAATGTAACATTTAAATATATTCTGCGTATAAAATAAATATTTAATTTGCTTTGTGAGTTACGCGTAAACTCATCGCACTTGTATGATACGATGTGACCAATGTGAATTACGATATGTTAACTGTCATTTTAATTGTTGTGTGCTAATTACACTCCTATTTTATAATCTTCAAAATGTTGTAATTGAAAAAGACTTGAAATAAGCATGGTTTTCTGCTGCGGTGCATTAATGGCCAACGTGTATAAAAATAATATTCGGCAACATAAACACAATATATGAGTCGCGATATAAGAATCAGAATAAAGATAGGCCTCTAAGAAAATATTTTTTGCCTTAAATTTTATGATGACATTAGAATTGCGTATACGAGCAGGCTTTTAATTACGGGTATGATGTCCCTTATTACTGGAGAGCTGCATTATAAACAACATTACGGCAGCCACATCAAGATACAGATCCCACAGCATTAAGATCGTTCCGTCCAATCATCCTGTGCTGTGTGTAGGGCGTCGGTGCTGCACTTTTGTGCACGTTGGATGAGACCATAGCGCAGACCCTAGTATAACTTGTCAATTTTGTCAAAATGAATTTCGCGATTGCAGCCCAGATCCCGTTAGGCTGTTCTAAGCGCATCGAGTCCTCCAAATTCGTCATCTGGCCCTCATCTTTGAAGTATGGCGTAAATCACCCACAAGGGGGCATGATGTCACGAGGGAATGGCACCATAACCGGGGACACCTCTTCCATCGGAAGAGCACTGCGTTGCGAGGTGACGTCTATATCCATTCTCAGCATTGCGTGGCAGAAGGCCGTGTGAAATTCCTGCCTCACGTGAGCGGTCAGGTCTTTAATTTATTGGCCTCGATGAAACGCATACTTTAGTTTTTTTAACGTTGTTAAGCATACTCTCCATTTACTGATGGTTTTATATCACTATAGGTGCGTTTATTACAGTCATCTTTTAAATCATAGTTCTACTTATTACATTTTTGGTGAAGCCTTTGGAACGATTGTGAGAATGTGAAACGAGAGAAAAGATCGAGAAAAAATTGGTGACATCCGATTTAGGCGGCCGTTCCCCCCTCCCCCACACTACAACTACATCGACACATTAGATCTCACGTTCGCCGTCTGCATCTGTCAGCAAAACCGCGGAAAAGCCCGGGATCCATTGAATCCCTGGATTCATCGGCTTTTGTGCAGCTTTTAAAATACCCTCAATAGGAGGCGAATGAATGGAGGAAAAATTGCGTCCGGGTATTTGATTTATTCGGACGTGTAGGTTTACTAATTAAACCTATATTAATTATATTTATAATAATAATACAGTTCCATTAAAATTCTAAGTAATAAAGTGATTGCTGTGTGTATAATGATAAGCCTTACGAATGAAGAAAAATATATTTCACTTTTACTTATTTTAGATAAATACCTTGTTCACTGTTTATGTGTATATAGTTAACCCGCAGATCTTCTGCAGATAGTGATTTAATAATTAAATTTAACAATTATAACTGTATATAAAAATGTAAACAAAAATAGCGTAACTTGTTCATGCTTTCGGCTAATGGTTGTGATGTAGTCTTCTGACACGGATGCTGCCGGAAACGTTCTGGTTAAAACTGAATTTCATCTTCTGTATAAGAGCAAGGTAATTTGATAAAATGACAAACACCAAAAAACAGTCATATAACACGGCTTTACCTCGCTGCCTTCGGAACTTGGGACTTTATGAGATGCGCAATGGCGAGGCTTAATTCTGTGTTTTCGACTAACAGAACATCTACATTAATGTTAGCTGAAAGCAAAGTAGGGGTCGATGGTCATTTAATATATAGAAACGCAAAGTAGGGGTGGTCGCTCCCTGCTAGGTGGTCTCGGTCTGTGATTGGTCACTTTCCGAATTTGGGCCCTTCTATGGAATGCGTAATTTATCAGAGAGGAGACTGTAATTGTGAAATCACGTGGACTTGACCGAAAAAGGTGGGGGGTGGTAACAGAGAGGTAAGTGTGTTTTTGTACGTGTAGTGGGGGGGTTAGTTTTTGAAGAAGGCAAGTGACCAACAACTGGAAAACCTCATTGAAGCAGGGATTATAACGTGCTTCTTTGCGCAGCTGGATCTCAATCTAAATAGAAAAATATTGCCTGAACATCTGGATAATTTCCGAGATACCCTGGATAAAATCTACTATGGCAGAAGGTATATTAGGCTGAAATATTTACAATGGTTTGGGGCTGTTTGATGTTTGGGTTTTTTGGGGAGGGGAAATAAGAAATGGGTAGGGGGCTGGGTTTCCTTGCATTGTCTTTTAGATTTTGGGTTTCTTCTGCAAATCCTCCCTCGCGGCCCTCCCACCTCATATTGTTGGGGCAAAGATTTTGCCATGCCTCTTTGTTTGTTTCTGTCTTTCGCTTCTCCCCTCGAATGACCCCTTTTGATTTCTAAGGCTTCGGCAGGAAAGTAGCGCAAGAGTGCCCAGGCTGCGTTGAACACTGGGGTAGACGGATTCTGCGTCTTGGGTTTATTTTTTTTCTTGAGGAAACAGCGAGATGGGCTCTGTTTCCAACCAGCCATTTACAGGTTAAGTACGGATTTGTTTAATGTAAACCTGCCGATACTTTGCTGAATTCCTGCGTATTAAATACATCTGCAAAACATGCTTATTTACACGTGATCGCCGAGCTCTGCGAGGAATGAATAACTCGCGTTTTAAATGGAAAGCCGGTGGGTTTGTTCAATTTACACAGCAAAATTATTTTCGTTTTTCGCAAGTTTATTTGATTGATTCATTTAATCGTTTATACGAAGGGTGGCGGTTTATTGTATCACGTGGGGAACATGTCTATTTGCAGTTATGGTCGGTGTGATCTATGAAAGAACGTAAAATCAGATTATCTGTTTTAAATTAAACGTGTAGATGTAATACATTTTCATTTGCATTTTATCTCTGTAAATATTTTATATATTTTTACCCGCGGTTTTTGTTTCGCTTATTGTTTTATTGCTTTTCATTTGTTTACCTTTATATTAAATAATTATTGCGGCATATGTTATAGTTTGTTTAGGGCTTTAATTGTACAGTAATATGTTTTTTTGTTCCAAGGTAGGTTTGACGGGTAGTCAATAAATTAAAAATGGTTTAAAACTAGCATTTACTCATTAAGAAAGCGATAGTTTCTCTCATCTGAACTCAGTCCGATAGTGCAATGTTGCCGTTAATATGGGCGGTGTGTTACTACTTTCTCTGGTCTTATTAATGAGTGGAAGAATTAATTTCACAAATGTAAAGATCCGTTTTCTTTGATGGTGTCAGGTATTTATGCAGTGTTGATAATCACATGGCGGTTCTCATTCTGAAAGAAAAATACTCGTATGTATTCTCTTTAAATGTTGATGCGCGTAGCTGCACCCCCGCGTGAGACATCAGACATGGACCCGTTTTACGCAACGCTGTGGTTTGCTCGCTGCGCGTCGGTGGAGTTTTGCTTCATCAAAACCAACGCTGGTCGGAGCACTGTAGGGTCTCGAAACGTTTACGAATGTCACACTCTAAATTGTCCTTTCCTCGTTTACAGATAGTAAGTCTCAGTGTCTGGAAGGCCGTGTAACGTTTCCACCGCTCTGTCTTTTTAAAGGAGGCTGCGCCAAGACTGAGGAGGAGGAAGGCCCGAGCACGGAGGAAGACTCGCGGTCCTTCCAGGGCAGTGGCGTGTGCAAGTGGTTTAACGTGCGGATGGGTTTTGGCTTCCTGTCTATGACGAACCGAGAGGGATCTCAGGTCGAACCCCCCGTCGATGTGTTCGTACATCAGGTGAGTGGCACACGGAGCCTTTAGATCCACAGAACACTTGGACGGCTGTGTTATGGTCCTCGCTGTGCACCAGAATTTCAGTTTATGCGCTTAAACTAGCGGAAAAAATTGCTACGTAATCCTCTTTTATGGTCAAAAGGACAGCCGAAGATTAATCCATCATGCCTCTTAATGTTTTATTTGTATGTATCAATTGATTCGCTTAATATGCATGTAATACAATGATAAATATACAAAAAATATAAATTTGCAATCTGTATTTGGTGAAGACATAGCCTGTATATGTCATGAAAACTCCAAAGCCCCAGGCCCGGCGGGCTCCCCTTCTATAGGCAAATTAATTCTGGGCAGAATTAATTACTGTTAATTATGTTACGAATTATTCGGGTGTACGGTGCAAATTAATTAATTATGGTACAATTAATTCCGCGCAGCACTACATAAGGTAACAGAACGATTATTCGTTCAATGATTAATTAAACGACCGCTGAAAAGGTATTTCAGATTCGTTGTGTGGGCCTATTTCGATAAATATTTATAAAAAGGGTTTTTCTTTCTTCCATATATGTTCTTGTGCAGTAGCAGTTTGTATTTGAGGTGGATTAATGAGCTTTGTGATAATAGGCAATTCAAAATTGCGTGGAATATTTTTTAAATCTGTTTATTCATTGCGTTATGTTAAATTATTATTTTAGTTTGATCTTTTCAAACGGAGATTGCCGTAATCACAGTTCGCTGTCAAATTGTCCGCGGTTTTAGGACTCAAGTTTACCTCGCAGCTGCTTACCGTGGTGGACATCTTCCTATAGAGAATACAGAAATAACTAGAGCATCACATACTTGTCTATATTTTCTGGTAGCACTGAGCTGAAATCTGGGAATTATTACTCAGAGTAACAGCCAGACATTTTCACTGCAGACATTCTTGTTTTAGTGACTTTCTTTTCGTGTTATCTGGGTTGGACCAATGAGCTCTTTCGTTCGAATAGCTGATTTGATGAGCTAGTCCTGTCCAGTCTGTGGGTTTGGCCCCTTGGAATTATGGGAAATGGTAGCGTCATGCTGTGGTATGAAGAAGGCAGTAACAGGCCACTTCACTCAGTGTGGCAGAGTAAAGAAAAAGAAAACACTTATCAGGGGTAGATTGTGTGGTCTTAGCCGTTATGCTGTTTCAGTCTCTCTAATATACCATTTAAAGGTATCGTAATCAAGCTCCACACTTGCAGTAACACATAGCAGGATGGCAGTTAAATTAAATCCCAGCTGCTGAAATATTGGCCTCAGTCAGCCTGTGAGATTTCTATCAGAAATGTATATGAAATAAGCAAGGCTGGTTTATGGGTTTTAAAATTTTAAGTAGACGTTTAATTTATTCCCTTGCAGTTGATGCTTGGGCAGGGATTTTCTAGTTAAATTTATGACAAGTCTTTCTATATGAAATTTGTTCATGAAGACAGAACATTGTGTTTCTTTACACTCCTTGTTTATCATGCAATACTTTATTAAGTTGCTACATAAAATGCACCCCTTTCTCAATTACCTTTTAATAATCAGTTTTCATTAAGGCGCATCTTGGCCAAGATCGCTTAGAAATTCATGTAGCATAAGCCACTGGTAAAGATATAATTGGTCGATATTAAACATTTGCATGCCGGTGTTTATCGGCTTGAAGCTTTTGGATTGAAAGGAAAAGGTTTTTTTTTGAAGGTTTGGTTTGGACTTTAGTTTCAGCTACCTGCAAAGGCAACTCTTTGTTTACTCTCTTTCCCAGCTATGGAGCGGAAGTGAGGGTATCACTCTGGAACAGCATTAGTCTATTAACATTTATATATGGGCGGTGGGGTGGAGCCTCAGGAACAACATTAGCCTATTAACATTTAGATCTGTGCAGTGGGGTGGAGCCTCAGGAACAGCATTAACCTATTAACATTTAGATATGCACGGTGAGGTGGAGCCATGGGTAAATGTGTTGGAGAAAGGCCATGAGGCAGCTGAGAGCATGCAGCGTGTGTGTGTGTGTGTGTTTATGCGTGTCTCAGCATAATAAAACAGATACAACCTTTATACACCCAAAAATTAAACATGATTTAATTCGTAGTGCCGATGGTTTGACTAACTCATTTCACAGCAGACAGGAATGGCAAGTTCCCACAAATGTAGCTATACCTCTGTGTGTGTTTTTGGGTGTGTGTGTCTGTGTCCAAGGTATCTTTGCTTTCCCCCCCAGTGAGAAGTGGGCCGTACTGCAGATAAAGACTCGGCCGCACACAGATAAAGCCCCCTTCCCCCCCGTCGCTCGCCTATTCAGCCCAGGTTCCTGTTATAAAGTGATTAAAAGTTTTCTTCCACCTTTTGTGTGCCATCCCCCCCCCACACACCCCCCAACCCCCCCCCCCCCACCCCCCCCCCGCACCCGCTTGGTAGTATTGATTGCGGGGAGAAGAAAAGACCTCACACACCCCCCCCCCCCCCCCT
>JAAGVU020000129.1:24086507-24101660 GCA_011763525.2 Mormyrus iriodes
GGGGTGGGGGGGGGTCCACACAGTCACACAGCCACAGAGCTCTCCTGAGAGGAGGGGGAGGGGTGACGTATGGCCTGTGTTCCTGGTTGGGCTGATGGTCTGAAGGTGCATCAGCAACAGCAAACATCTACAGACATTTAGTCAAACGGAAGATGTAGTATCTCCATCAGGTGCTTAGACAAGATCAAGCTCAAGCTTTGCAGAAAAGGTGCAAATGTTATTAACAGGGTAACCCTGACAACCGGAATGCTCCTATCATCATGTGATCCCTTATCACATGATTTTAGTGTAATCTGTTGATGCAGAGTTTAGTGCTATATTAATGTTTTCACAACGTTTAAGGAAGCCCTTTGAGAATATTATGAGCAAGAAGGGATTATACTGGAGGTCCTTGTGTTTCAGAATAAAATGGGAAAGGGGGGGTGCAGGCTTTTGTTTTTGTTGCCTGTTTCAGAGATAGACACAGCATTCCTGGGTCTTAAGCAAAGAGAGTGAATTTTCACAATCTCCTTTTTACCCCTGCAGGGGGCAAGGGGTAAGGGCTGGGGGCACTGATGGGGGAACTGGTGATAGCAGGATTGCGTTCTCGTTAGGCTGGGTGGGTGTGAGCGCTTTCAGTCCACTGTATAAGTGTTTCATAGGAAGAGTTTAATGCTCAACACTGTGAGAAACAATGAAAATCCCAGGAGACTAACACAATATCTTTAGTTTTTTATCTTGAAATGTGTAATACAGAAATGAGTGCTGTTTTAAAAATGACATAGCAAAATTATACATCAGTGTATGCTATGAGAAATAATTGAGATTTTAGATATTTGCTCAATAGACATCAAGGGAAGAATCCATTAAGATCCTATGGTAACTTCTTTGCATTTGGGATCCTACACATACCTATTTTTTAGTTTCAGCTTAGCCACCCATGAGATGTTCAGCGATAATTTCTCACAAGTAAAATGTTGAGTCAAAGCAATGAATCTCCCCTGTGTTGTAGTGATCCTACATTCATTTGTGCGAAACAGTGTGGAGCGTCACTGACTGACCCCAGAACGGCTAAATGGAAAGGGAATGTTAGGAATAGAAGAAACTCAAACCAGAGAAGAACTCAGAACTCACTGGGATCGATAATATCCACTTTATTGCTGAGGCTGATTGGAGTTACCAAATTGCCCATAGGTGTGAATGGTGTGTGAGTGTGCTCTGTGATGGGTTGGCGCCCCATCCTGGGTTGTTCGCTGCTTTGTGCCCATAGCCTCTGGGATAGGCTCCGGACCCCCCGCGACCCTGAATAGGACAAGCGGGTACAGAAAATCGACGGATATTATTGTTATTATTATTATTACTGCTAACGCGCCACTCTGTACTAGGTAATTGGAATAATACATGGATGGATAGATTATTATTGTTGTGGTTGTATGACTGGTATGTGTGTTATGTGTAAAGGTGTATTATTACACCCTCTTCCCAGTGTTCCCAGTACACAAGTTCCTATGTGTCTTTCAGAGTAAGCTCCACATGGAGGGCTTCCGCAGCCTGAAGGAGGGCGAACCTGTGGAGTTCACCTTCAAGAAGTCCTGCAAGGGCCTGGAGTCACTGCGGGTGACGGGGCCTGGTGGAGCCCCCTGTGTGGGCAGTGAGCGCAGGCCCAAAGGCAAGAGCGTGCAGAGACGGCGTTCCAAGGGAGACAGGTGAGGTCGGGGGGTGTTTAGTGCCCATAAGCCCATGTGCATGTTTTGGAAATTACTAC
The DNA here is from genome assembly GCA_011763525.2 of Mormyrus iriodes. NCBI lineage: Eukaryota > Metazoa > Chordata > Actinopteri > Osteoglossiformes > Mormyridae > Mormyrus > Mormyrus iriodes. Next base: position 24,088,252 of record JAAGVU020000129.1, read on the forward strand.
TCGGTCCAAGTCTGGTTATTTTTTAGATGAGACCACCATGTTAGGAACCAAAACAGTCCAACAAACAGCTTCTGTTAAATTTCTAAAAGTCACTAAGTACACAGGCATTTTCTCTGGAGCTCTGGAAATTTCCTCTTTAATTAATGATTCGTTGATTAAGAATTCTAGAAAAATCTCCTGCAGATCCCTGGAATGGATGAGAACAAGTATAAAAGACTTTGGCAGTGGTTTTTGGTTTTCTTAGAAAAAAGTACTGTGAATATTTCTAAAGAAAGGGGCTTCATACACGGCAGTGTGCCTGTGACGTCTGTTATACTGAGGGCAACATCCACACAAATGTCATGCATCTCACACATAAACACACAGGGACTACACTGACACGTATGCACTCAGCAACTAGAGACACTTGCACACTCCCACAGCCCATTTACACACATACACCCCTACATCTTAGGGGTGGCAGCCCCTGACTTCTGAACAAATTGCCAGTTAGAATCCCAGAATGCTGTCTAGCTTCAGTGAGTTTCCAATTGTGCTGCCGGAAGCCACTCCATGGCCCTCAACTTAAGCGAGCAGGTACCTAGTCTGAGACGGCACAGTAACGTGTGTCATGCAGTGCTTAGAATGTGCTGTGCAGTGCATAGTATGTGCTCTGTGGTACATAGGATATGGTGTGCATAGGATTTACCGTGCAGTGCATAGAATGTGCTGAACAGTATGTAGAATGTACTGCGCAGTGTATAGATTGTGATGTGCAGTATGCAGAATGTACTGTGCAGTGCGTAGAATTCATTGGGCAGTATGTAGAATGTGCTGTGGAGTGCGTAGAATATGCTGTACAATGAGCAGAATGTGCTGTGCAGTACGTAGAATTCACCGTGCAGTATGTAGAATGTGCTGTGTGGTGTGTAGAATGTGCTTTGCAGTGCATAAAATATGTTGTGCAGTGTGTACAATGTGCTGTGTCCAGTGTAGAATGTGCCGTGTGGTGTGTAGAATGTGTTGTGCTGTATGTAGAATTCAGCAGGTGCGTAGAATGTGCCATCCACTGTGTGTGGATGTTCAAAATGTGCCATCCACTGTGACAAATGTGCGCTACAGTGCATAGAAAATGCTATGTGTTGTGCAGAACGTGCAAAATGTGCTGTTATGCGCACAGAATACATCATGTGACCCCAGCAATGAAACTGATCATCTCTAAAGGTCAAGGTGCACAAAGGGGCATTTGGTGCAACCCGCCCAGCACACACTCCGCATCGATAGTTTGTTAAAACCTGAGGGGCTTGGGGCAGAATGATGCAGAGGAGACCCTCCTCACGCCCCGTGGGGGGGGAGGGGGTGTATCCGCATGCCCCCTCTGACAGCTGCGATCACTCTGAAGGACAGCGCTCTCAGTGGGGGGGCAGGAGCCTTGTTGTGTAGCTTTACCACACACAGGTCTTCCTTTCTTTAGAGTCGCCTGTCTTCTTGGAGGCAGCTCACTGAAGAACACCCCATAAAGCCGCTTACCAGCACAGGAGGTGTCCAAGCCCACATTTGACTGGTCAGAATTGACTCAGCGGTTATAAGCAGAGTGTGTGGCCTGAGCATGTTGTCATAAAAGACTGTGTTTCTGTTACCAGGACCAGCAAGCTTTAGAAATTGTGGAGGACAGATGAAGAAAATGTGGGCTTTATTTTTTATTTTTTCCTGGGGGAAATGGTGTCGTAGGCCCTCCTGGTGGGGGGGGGGGGTGCGGATTTAGTGTCCAGGTTCTTCTCACCCATATCTATGTCAGGGATGCACCACCCTGGCTGTCAGCGGCACTGAGGGGGGAAGAGGGGGCTCCTGTCCATTTAATTAATAACAGATGTAGATGCCTGCATGAGGTTAGAGGTCAGCAGCGCTATGGCAACGACTCCGCGCAGTCTGCTCGCGCGCGTGTGTGCGTATGTGTCATGGCAGAGTGGGACGGGTCAGGGGTCAGAGTTGAGAGGTCACCATGGCTTATTGAGACAAAGAGGGCTCTCCCTTCCACACTCTCTCTGATCGATACCCAGCCCCAAGCGATAGTGCAGTGGAGGACAAAGGGCTGGGGGCGTGGGGGTGGTAGGGACACACCCTCATCTGCATTCCTGTCAGTGCGTGACGCTCCCCCCCATCACCCTGTCCCCCGTCATCCATCTGCTGCCAGCCGTTCAGCGCACTGTGCGATCCCAGACCTTTAGCATCCTAGGCAGAACACAGCCATCCCTCGTTTATTTTTACAGACAGAAGCTGGCTTTTACACCTGCTGTGATGTGTGCATGCAGGCTCCGGGGGGATTGCTGTCAGATGGGTCGGTCAGGTCTTAATGCTGCTGTGTGAGCAGGTAACCAGGTGACTGACACAGAGCCAGGAAGCTCACAATTAAACTGAGGCAGAAAACACACATGCACGCACACGCACACTCACACACATGCATGCACACTCACACACACACACACACACACACATGCACACCCACACACACACGCACACACACACACACACACACACACACGCGCACACACACAGACCTATACTCATGTCTTTATGGGAAAAACCCTATACTCAGTAATGACCACCTTAACCCCTACCCAGCCCTAACCTTAGCCATAAGTAACCAAAGAAAATACAAGACTTTTGGCTTTTTAGTTTTTTAATTGCAGTCACACATTTTTATAAAACTGACTTTTGCATTGTGAGGACTGAAAAACTGGTCACCACAATATCAAATAACAGATTTTTATCACATGTAATATATATGACCCACACACACACACACACACACATACACACACACCTTAAAATACAAGACTTTTGATATCCTTAGTATTTTGACCGCAGTCACAGACTTAAACTTAATAAAGTTTAGTTTCCCCTTGTGGGGACCAAAAAGGTGGTCACCACAATATCAAAGTAACAGATTTTTATCACATGTAATATATATGACCCCCTCCCCCCCCGCTCACACACACCATTAGTGACTGTCTGCTATTGATTCCACCGGAAATCTGTAACCACAATTACCTTAATTTTTATTGGAGTCTATTTGAGTGAAATTATGCAATATTATTAATTTAAGCATAGGAATTGCTGGAAAGGTCATTTCGAAATTTCTTTTCAATTATACAACGCCCAACTTTATTATCACTGAGTGGTGAACGCAGCGTGGGTAACGTGTAACTAAACGGAATTGTAATCCTGTAGCATACTGCCCTCATGCGGTAGATGTATGACATTGCGATATTTTTCTGTTCGCGCCCAGTAGCAGTGGAATGCCAATTAAAAATTCACCATTACAAGGTTGTGGTGTCCTGCTATTGTTTTGTAATTTGATCCCAACAATTCTTCTATTCCAGGAATCAATTAATAGTAATTAAGTTAAGTTTTATGTGAATATTGACATTGAATTTGTTCCTATTATGTATGCTAGCATTTGACCCTGTGCAATACACATAATGCACTCATTTGAACTATTTCCCAGAGGTGCAGGTAGCGCTGCCTAAGCATGTCTGTTTGTAATGTATGGTTTGTTTTATTTTGCCGAAAATGTAAGAGGTTTTGGGACAAGCCATAAGACATAATCATTCACCAGAAGACTAATGAACACTAATATTTATTGAATATCCATTTAAAACCTGCTGAAAAATTCTGGTTCAGTTCTGCAGAAATGTAATCTGTGAAGTTAATTTTTTAAAAAATATTTCTAAACTTAATTTTATCTTTAGCTTATAGCTTATGACTGCCCCAGCAAATTTTTTTCAGACATTAATGTTCAAAATCACTTACAAATGAACAGTGACCCATATATTTCTATTTGTTTCTTCTTCATATCATTTGTTTATTATTATTGTTATTTGTTTCTCCTACATTTTACGTGAAAATGAGCATTGTGGGAGACTAAAATTATAACGACCTGCAACCAGCCTGATGGATAATTGTAACATTGCTCCCCAGGTGTTATAACTGCGGAGGGCTGGACCACCACGCCAAAGAATGCAAACTGCCCCCGCAGCCCAAGAAGTGCCATTTCTGCCAGAGCGTTGCACACATGGTAGCCAACTGCCCCGTCAAAGCACAACAATCGTCTCCTGGATCACAGGGAAGGCCTGCCTCCCTGAGAGGGGAGGAGGAAGAAGTAGGCCATGCCCCCTTCCTGTCAGAGAGCTCCAACTGAACCAGACCGCTGTGCCTGGGAGGTGATGGGAAGGCACGGCAACCAATCAAATCATTTCACTCAGGTGACGGCCACAAGTTCCCGCCTGTCTTGATTGCTGCTTTTGGGGACTACCTCAGGTTTTTAATAATCAGCAAGGAAATGAATGTTACTTAGCTCGATGGTGTAACAGTCAGGAGAACAGCATATAACTCAGGAAATGTTTAGAGGTTTAACTGTGAGGCGTGTGGACCCGACCCATGACGTATGCAACAAAGCAACAAGCCTTTTTCACAATAACATTGTGAGGCAGACTTTTTGAATTGAGCTGCCTAGTTTGTCCCCTTTAAGTGTCTTAGAAATGGAAGCAATCAGAAAAGGGTTTTCAGGTTTCCGCAGTATGATGAGCCATAGTCTCCCCATTGCTCCTGTTAAATGATGGTTATTTTGAGGGACTGGGGTTTAAATCCATAAATGCAATTCAAGAGATGTGACGAGATCATATATCTCACAGATTTCGAAGGGGGTAAAGGTCATTCTTTCTGTCTCCTGGCTGTTACACATCCACTTTCCGACAGCAGAAGCTGCGAACCTGCATCTCTGCAAATGAATGTTACTCTCTCTTTTTAATAGGATTTTTTTCTGGGGGAAGGGGGCTGATGGGAGGGAAATGGGGTCACAGGTAGGGGGGGGGTTCCCAGACTTTAATGGACTGCATGCTTTGGCGGCTTGCCGATATTGCAGTCGTTCGCTCGGATTCCCCGGAGTTAAGTGAATGTCAGTGAGGAAGGTGACATCATTTCCGTCACTGTGGATCTGGGCTGTTGGTGCCCGCTGCCCGCTCCCTGCCCTCATACAACATCAGGGCCTCAAAAAGGCCCTGGGAATACCGGATGTTGCTGGAGAGGGTGCTCGGGCACGGAGTTCAGCGTAGGCAAATTCCTTAGTGGCTAGTTAGGACATCAGTTGGATTTCTGTATGACCCAGGGTTACAGTAAAAAGCCCAAAGGAGATTTAGGTAGACTAGCGAATCAGCCTATTACTCCAGTTTTACAGGAGAAGCTGACAGATGTTCAACCCATTTAATATATATGTATGTATAATTATTATAAAGCTTTTAAAATCATGTTTAATATTTATTTGTAACACTGCAGCTCCCCCCTTAAAATTCTAGACACCAGAATGTGGTTGCAGAGTTGTTTTTACTACTTTTTGACACCTTTTATGATTTTAAAATTTTTTCACTGTTTACCTCAGACTGCATTGTGGTTTGATATTTTTCAATCATCAATCACCTCCCCCCCCAACCAAAGTTTATATATCTACATGAAAGCCAAAGCAATGCTTGACTGCACTAATCATGTGTAAGATTCTCTTCCCTTTTTTGGTTTTAATCTCCTTAATATAACTATTTGTTCCTGTATACTTGTATTTTGGAGTGATTCGCCGCAAAGGTCCTCACAGCTGCAAGGAACTGTGAATCTGCAAACTCAGGGAAAGCTTCAGGTTGTCCAAGGACATTAAGGAAGGGTGGGGTTGGGTGGGGTGGGGTGGGTGGAGGGATTTTGGTGTGTTTACATTGTAATGCGTAAAAGGCTCTTCTGAATTTGGCTGCCGTCCCTGAAACCTGGGAAAACAACAGTGGTTCCTCGGGCCATTTGTTTGCTGCCCCCTGCTGGACTGAATCTGTGCAACAAAAACTGCAGAACAATAAAAGCCCGTGCAAATAAGCCATTTTACAATTAATTTTTAATTCGCTTTTTATACTAACATAATGTCAAACTGATAATTACCAAGCAATAATAATTTGGAAAACATTTATAAAATAACAATTTACAGTTTATTATATTTATTTAAAAAAAATAGTTAAATGACGGTTAACGAGAAATGGTAGGGTAATTTTTTCTGATTTTTAGGGGACAAGATCCCACTGCCATATTGTGACTGCGTCATGTTTTTCTCGCTCACAGAATCTCCAACTGGCAGAAACTCTTCTGTTTTTTAATGTTTTACTCATTTTCCTTATAAAGGAAAAGCCTTTAAGTTGTTTAAGCTTAAGTTGTTATTGTACATAATTGTTTTAATGAGTCTAGGATTACTTTAAAGCAAAATGCCCAAATGTAAAGGGATCTGTCAGGTATTGTTGCAGCAGAATTCATCTTTAACGTGAGGACGTTTTGCATTATTTACAGATTGTCTGTTAAAAATATGACACTTCGGCAAAGGTCTCCACCATCACTGAGCGGTTTAGATTAAAGGGATGTGTAGAGTGAGGATCTTTTTTTCTCAGTGTTTTTTCTCTCCTGAATGACTACTGTGTGTACCGCAAAGGGCCTAGTTGATTAGTGATACTCCACCCTTGGTTCCCATTGGTTGGCTCCACCCTTGGCTCCCATTGGTTGTTAATTATGCATAGACGCTCAACATTCCAAGGACTTTTATTAAGGGTTTCTGAGACCTGCAGAACTGCCTGAAGAGTTCGAGTCTCCTCCCATGTATTGTAATTTAACACAAAGTATTGTACTATAATTGTGTGATCCTTCTCTGTAATATTAGTAGTTGGGGTTAGAATAGCATAGTCCTTCACTGAGGTGATAGTAGATTGGGCTGCTGCAGCAAAAAATGAGAACGTTGGCACTGCTGGCCACAGGGTGACGTTGGAGAGGCCCCGGCGCTTTCTCGAAATCGCTGCAGCTCCCCACTTACCTCTACCCTCAATGTGTCCCCGGTGTTTGTTTTGGTGGTGGGTTTTTAATTATTTTTATCACAAGAATACAACAAGGTGTAAACTCTTGTGAATGATCTATACAGCTCTACCTCAGGTTGTGTTAAACTAATGAAGTAGACGGTCTGCTGCGTCTGGAGCTTTCCTGCCGGGACTTACAGCACTGTCTGTTTCCTGTAGATTAGTGATTTTGTCTGTTTGTCTGTCTGTTTGTCTGAGCTAACAATTAGTGTATGTTGCCTCTGATAAGGGTCAGTGTCACTGATGAATCTGTAATGTAATCACCACCACCTCGTACATCCATAGGTGATGATTTCTGGCGTTTAGAAGGACTCTAAAATGGCCATCTTATCTTTACATGCGATCGGATGTGTCTGTTTGGCAATGAGCAATTATAGGCCATAATATCACCCCAGCAGGAAAATGAGTCTTTGGTGAATGTCCTAACTAGCAATTCTGGTTTAACAGAGTAAAGAATCATGTACTAATTTGTTAAATACCTCACTTTGAATTTCAAAGCGACTGGCCGGTGGACAAAATAGACTTCATTATTCACAGAGTCAAATGAAAGGTATGAGTGATTTTGTTAATTGTATTAAGTGCCATAAATATATTCTGAATTATTTTCAATTTCAGAATCCTGAGAAATGTAACAGGCTGGTAAATTCAGTGTTCTATAAAATGCAATAGTAATTAATATTAAGGACAAATACATTTCAGTCCAACAGCTTATGTTCATGGCCAGATAAACAGTTTTAAGGTTTCGAAGCTGAAGTCTTTAAGACCTTACTCTATGTGGCTTGAAATGGATCAAAATAGCTTTTATCTCAAATGACCAGTCCTGGAAGGTATGAGAATGTGTACACCTATCCAGTAAGGTCATAGTTGATCTTAAGGGAACTTTTGTTCATAACCAAATACTAATAAGTAGGATTCCAGGAGACAGCTACTTTTCAAAATCGCCTAAAGGTGGCGCCAGTGTTCCCAAATGATTGCATTAGCAAATCTACAAATGTCATGAAATAAACGCATTATTGTGCCAAACCAAGTCACTTACTTAAACTCTGCATACTAACCGTCTCATGTGGAACTGATAGTCCAAGCAGAATTAAAGAATTTCTGTGGAAGAATCAGCGCATCTTAAGACATTATTAAGCACTGTCTGGATCTTATGGGTCTCGGTACATCCATGTCCACTGGGCTTCAGCAAAACTCACAGTTTACTGAGAGGGCGTATCTGTGTTGTGCTCCGGTGTTGAGTAATGTAATCCCAGTAAGACTTTTATGCGAACAATGCTCAGGGTTATGCAAGAAGCACAAATAAGGCACTGCTGTCTCTGGTACATGGGCCCCCACATATGTGCATCTGTGCTCTGTTGATGTGGGGGGGGTGTTGATCATGTTTGTTGTTGCAGTATCAGTTGTGATCTTAAATATGACATTTCACTCGTTTGTGTTACTTCTGTTGGTGTAAGACAGCTAATATAAATCAAAAAAGATTGTATATAATCGTGACCGAAGAATGTAACTCTGTTTACTGCTATAAACCAAAGGTTTATTTGTGACAGCTCCCACTTTTGGGTGATAATCTTTTTAGATTCCTCAATTAACCACCAATGTTAACCTCACCTAAGTGAAATCTGTGATTGTTCTATTTTTTTTAATCTATGAAGCATGCTTTACCAAACAGGACTGTGACCAAGAAGTTGTTGTGTGAAAACATCGATCCTTTCCTTCCTAGTTAATAAACATCTATCGATATTAAATTGCAGTGTCAGTGTGGTGTCTTTGTTTTTGTTGTTGATACTGATTGTGTTGCTTGAAATGAACAACAAATACGTAGCAATTTGCACACAATACTAAAAAAAAAAGTACTACCCTCATACAAATGTTCATCGACAGACGTAAAACAGCAAAGCACCGCTCTTAAATACCAGCTACTGTAGCTCTTTTTCATAACTGCTTATTCAGTACAAGCTCACAAAAAGCACCATACACCTTGGATCACAGGGCACATGCTCAACACTACAGACCATATAGAAATATCACTTCACCGTGGCAATCAGATAAAAAACCCTACAGCTGCAAACCCCTGACCAACTGGTATCTTAAAATGGTATATTTTTTGGCAAATTATGTAAATAAAATTGATTGATTGATTGATTGATTTGATTGCCCATGACATTAAAAAACACGCCAAATAATCGCTATTCTGTCTGAAAACTCATGTGTACGAATAGATCTTATAAACCAATTCACTGGCAGAAACTCCACAGTTAGACAGTTACGACTTGCTTGGGCTAATAGAGTGCAGTGGATAAAAATCGCCAATCTAGGGATGATTTGGTGCTGATCTATATAGAAATTAACAGGTTTCCACTGTTCCCTGATAGTCTGTGGGAGACGGCATGTAACCGGTGTTTTTCGGTCATGACCAACGGTGGAGTCGGGGAGTGACCCCAGAAGAAAAGGCGTCACCGTGTCGCCGGGAAGGTGGAAGACCCCCGTGAGAAGCTGACAGGGGGCAGTGTTTCCCACCGCCGGGAGCCGCCGGGGGGAGGCGGTGCAATGTTGCAAAAAAGTGAAACATCGAGAAGGCGCATGAAGCAGTGGTAGGATGAGTGGACTGATCGCGTATAGAAGGTAAAGGTGTCCTCTACCCGAGCCCCGGTCCTTTCTTTATCTCCCTGTCCACCATGACACGTCGTGCAGGTGGATGCTGAGCGTGTCTGCATTGTGTATTGGGGGTTGGGGGGACAATGAGCGCGGAACTGTGGTTTAATGCCTTCCGCTTCGTTCTCTTTATGTGGTCGATGAATACGAGACGCCAGCGGGAGACCTGAGCGAAAAATCTTGGGGTAACCCGTGTATGTGACTAGCTGGCGAGGACTGCATTGGGTTCGTGTGTCATTGGTGTCTACCAGTGGAGGTTAAGCGCTTGGCACCGACTGCACACCGAGCGTGCACGCATTGTAACACGCACTGATTGTGCGTTGATTGTGCAGCGATTTTTGCACGCCGTGCATGCACGCCTTCCCGGGCTGGCTCTGCTTGCTCGCCGGAGTGGGGCACGAGCAGACGGACGTTTAACTGTCCGGCTAACCTGCTAATGACGTTAGCTGTGCGGCTAACCACCTGCGCGCGGGCACCGCTGGCGGGGGGACTGCGGATCGCCGCTCCGGTCCCGTCGGTGGGTTTAGCGGGCTCAGGGCTCCGTGCGTTTGTGTGGCCGTGGGGTGCTGTTACTGTTGTTGTTGTTGTTGTTGTCGCTGTCCACGGGGTTTGTCATGATGTTCCACTCTGGGTCAGAGTTTCTGTTTCCGGTAACTTTTAGGTGTTTTGCGGAACGTACTCTGCTCATTAGCAGCCCCTATTAGCTTCCTAGCCTGACTTTATTATCCATTCAATTATTTTTGATATTTATAGCAGTTGTTAGGAACATGAATATAATTGCCACTGTGTTTTTTGACGCTCGTCTGCCGACCGGTCCGGAACTGGCTGATAATGAAGAGTTCGTACTTCGGACCTCCTGTCAGAGTAACGTTGTTAAAGCGTTCGGCGAACGTTACAGAGACTCCGCCGGACGCCTTTGGCTGATTTTTGGTTTACAAAAGTACAGACGCTCTCCGGGTTACGATGGTCCGTGTTAGGATATTTCGACTTTTCGATGGGTAAATGTTTTTCATTTTCAGTATTATTCAGTAAATTACTTGACATATTCAACACTTAAAAAAAATTAATAAATTAGGCTTTGTATTAATGATTTTGCCTCATTTAAGCGTTCTAAGCATGTTTAAGCTAGGCTAGGCGTTGGTGTTTGTTAGGTTAGGTGTGCTGTATTAAAATACATTTTCGCCTTACGATAGGTTTGTCGGAACGTAACCCCATCGTAACCTGGGGAGAGGCTGCAATAAAATAAATGGCATGGCATGGTTATACTGTTGTAATGGCATGTTTGGAGGCGAGAATAATTTGTAGTATGAGCTGGTAAACTCTATGATTTTTTTTTTTCTCTTTTGAATGATAAAACCACCTTTTCATTAAATGTGGACAAGGAGACTATTCAGCCATTACGGGTAAATGGGCTTTTCTGTCTTTATAGTTCATCTCAGGTAACTTTTGCTCTGCCATTAACCAGCACTGTGTGTGATTTGACCGGGCAGGTAACCTCAGGACTGGGTGGCTGGGTGTTTGATAATTATCAATCTTCAGCAAATCGCACCTAGGCATCTGCCAGCAGCAGATGGGTACCCCGCTCTGTGGCCGGCGTGACTTTGGAAAACCACGCCAGACTGACAGGCTGCTCTGCGAGCCACGCCAGGTAATGCCACTCTACCCGCTGTAAGGTACCGGTGCCTGACATGGAGAGGAGAAGGCACTTTCTAGGACTGCCACCTCAAGGAAAATGTATAACACACAATTTCTCCAACAGCGTCTAGGAAGATCAGTTAGCCATTTTATGGGAAAATAGATATTAAATCACATCTGTTTTTAAGTGTGTTGTGTCCCTGTTGTGTTGGTAGCTGGAGGTGCAGTAAATATGGCGTTTCCTCACTGTCTCCCCAGTGACAGTGGGAGGAGCATGGTGAGTAGCCAGCCCAGGTACGAGCTCATTCAGGAGGTGGGGCGCGGCAGCTACGGCGTGGTGTACGAGGCAGCCGTGCGCCGCACTGGCGCCCGTGTCGCCGTCAAGAAGATCCGCTGCCACGCCCCCGAGAATGTAGAGCTGGCCCTGCGTGAGTTCTGGGCTCTCAGCAGCATCCAAAGCCAGCACCCCAACGTGATCCACCTGGAGGATTGCGTGCTGCAGCGGGACGGCCTGGCGCAGAGGATGCAGCATGGATGCGGCTCCTCGCTCTACCTGGAGGTCAGTGCGCGGCTGCGAGGAGGAAGGGGCGTGGAGACAATGGCCAAGGTCTCCCCTGCTCAGAACCTCTGAGATCGTCTTTATTGTTTTTGAGGTTTTATTTCCATGTAATGGGCAGATGGGGGCAGTATATGTGAAGCAACTGCCTCTTAAAGAGGTTAATTATTATTTTATTTTAACTGACAGCAGAATATTTTTAGGTGCACTTCTAGGTCAAAAAGAAAATGAAGGCAACGCTGAACTTGTGAAACGTGCAAGTTGAATTGCAGGCTGTGGAAGAGTGATGCTTGGGTGAAGTTCTTTAATCAGTTTTGGTCACTTGTGCAGGTTTATGGGGTAACTGATCAATTGATTGATTAATTGGGTACATGAGGCTACTTACTGGCCACATGTTCGTAGAGCCTTGTTACCCTGGCAACAGGCTATGGCCCCATCTCAAGCAAGATGTGAGCCTTGATGGTGAGCAGCCGATTTGCAGTTGTGGTGTTTCTAATTGCCCAGTACCTTTTCTCTAAAAGATGGCTGCGGGTCCTGTCTCTCTCCTCCCATTGGTCAGTAGGTGGTATGTGGGTGGGGCTTGGTTTATCCCTAGGCCCGGTCCATGTTTCTGTCCTCTGTCAATGGAGGGGTTGGAATGACAGGTGCTCAAGGCTGGGCATTTATGCTGTATCCTGCAGGAAATGCACCGCACACAATTCCCACTGTAGGTTAAAAATGCAGTGGAATCTGGAGCAGATATGGAAACGATAGAATAGTTAAAAAAAAAAAAGCTAATTAAGAATGAATCCCGTGAGTAATGGCAGACATCACACCTGAATCATCCTTTTGTTGTTCCTTAATCAGTTAGAGGATGCTGGCTGCCGTCTTTACATCCAAACAAAGGAGGATTTAGTTAGTCATGAAATCTTTCATTTGTAACAGTTTTGAATTATTTAAAACTAGAACATAAATGTTTTATACAGGTCTAAGTTACTAGCTTTTAAGCTACAAGCAGGTTCAGTCTTACGACTTTCTTGTATTGATGACTGAGGCTCAATCCACTGACACCGTTCAGTATTACGTTATTTAACAGGTTGCAGGCCTCCTACACATTAATGAAAGCCCTCCCAGTTTTTCTGTACTCGCGTACGCTCCGGGGGAGTGCCTATCAAACTGCTAATTATTCTGTGTTCGGCAAAACGCCCCCTCTCCCCCCAAATCAGCCAGTCATCTCCATTTTGCCATTTTCCCACTTTAAAGCATCACCGCTCACATTTTTTGGATACAATTCAGTTATGGAGAAGCTCACTGTGGGGGTGAGGGGATTGAGCCCCTGTGTCTTAGAGCCAGGATTCTCGGCGTGGCGGCGTTCCCATTATCGATGTGGTCTCTGCTATTTCTTAATTCTTCTCCATTTAGCAGAGGGCGCTGGTTTGATAACTGTTACTATCAGCCAGGGGCTGGGGAAATCACCCCTGAGAACTGACGCGTATGGCTGCATGTGCGTATGTACACACACACGCATGCACGCTCTGCCTGTTTCAATTCTTGTTATGCCACTTAATCTCCTAATAAAAGAAAACTGCCAACACCCACCCCATCGCCTTCCACCCCCCTTTCCCAAACAACACTAAAACTTCCCCCCCCCAACCAACACCACCCCAAACATCTGCATTACA
>JAAGVU020000129.1:24117916-24133849 GCA_011763525.2 Mormyrus iriodes
TGGTTGATTAGATAATTGCATTAATGAGAAATTGAACAGGTGTTCCTAATAATCCTTTAGGTGAGTGTATATGCGTACGTCGTTTTTTTCAAACGTAAAACTACACTTTGAAAACTCACGAAACCATTAAAGTGCGTTTCTTTGTTCTCTGCGCATGCGTCAAATAACGGAAGGGGCCTGAGAAGGACCTGAGTATCTGGCTGCGTGACGGGCTTGAGAGTGCGTGAAAATCTAGTGCTGAAATGACTCCCCCCTCACTTTCATATATTTAATAATGATTCATACTTATACAGCCATCTGAGCTATTGTTGTGTTTTTGTTGTTGTATCTTTCATGTTAGAATGTATTTGGATTCATTCTTGTTTTTGGCTAAATTTGGGAGTAAGTAAGAACCTTCTCATTTTTGCTGGCGGCGGACGTCAGTACAGCATCCATCCACTCAAACTGGCCCGCAGGGTCTTGGATGTTCTCCGTCACTTTGTTCTGGTCGTAGTAAAGATTGGTGTTGAGGACCAGGACCCTGTAGCCTGACTGGTTCAGGAGCTGTTCTGTATAGAATCCACCTGAGGACAGAATGGTTGCAATTCTGTTAAATAAGCCAAACTTATATCATGTCAGCACATCACTACCAGTGTCCAACTTTGGTCAATTGGCTGGAATGAGATTTTCAATTCAAGACAGGTCTGCACACTCATTTACATCCATGTAACAGTTGTATTACCTTGTAAATAGTCTGTACGGTTTGCAAACTACCCCAACACTTCTGATGCAGCTAATTTTAGTTTTATAATGGAATTACATAAATTTGCCGTAAGATTTCTTGCGTGAGCGTGACAGAAAGCGTAAGTGTCACGCCAGATGCGTGAGAGTTGGCAACCCTGCATTACAAGCTATCTGTGCCCTATCCAGGCATCTGTACCTTTGTTAAAGGTGAGCTGGGATTCAGACTCCAGCCAATCCTGCCAAAGTTCTGCGGTCCGGTTGTATATGCTGTTTGGTTCAGGAGGCAACTGGCTCTTGGGATGGTAGTCATGATTACCCAGTGCAGCATAAACCTTTGTTTCTGGAACAGGCAGAAATCGTCAAGCTTGAAACCAAGTTTAACTTTAAAACCAAGGTAGCAAAAATTTACTACACTAAGGCTACGTCCGCACTAATACGTTTTCATCTAGTAACACAAACATTTTCTTCCGATTTAGCCTTCCGACCGCTCTACCACTGATCTTTCTTTCCACATAAACAGAGTAAAAATTCACCCCTTTCCGACAGCTAATCTTTCCGTAAAAGCATTAGCGCGGACGCTCATAAACGTAAAAATTTTCTCACGCCCACATCAGAGAACTCTGATTGGTTCGTACCCAGCTCGTGACCCTTTCCTGATTGGCTCTCTTCGTTTCGATGTCGCTTTGGTTATTCTTAGCGGGAATGAAGAATGCTTTACCTTTGTTTCTTCTCGGAAGTAAGCCAGACATGAGCATGGAGGATGCACAGGACTTTTGCTACGTAGCTTGTTGTTTCGCTTACTTGTGAGCAGCCGAATCGTGTTCTGTGTACATTGTATGCTGTTTACAACCATTGTGGAGCTCAAAACGAGACTGTACCTGAGCCAAGTTTAAGTGCAGCTCTAGCTTATGATAGACATCCAGCCATCTAACATTAGAGTGCATTGAAACTGAGAGAAAGAGAGTGAGACGTGTAGTGACTACATTTCTGGATCCCTGTGTTGTTTCTGTGATGGTTCCATTTATGTACAGCTTTGTGTTTGATCACACAAACTGACTGTACAGTACTGTGATATTTCGCTTTTGCTAAATAAAATACGTGCATTTACTTTAAACACATGGTTGTGTGTGAGATTAATCAACAGTTAAACAGCGTTTATAAAAACAACTGAATTACTAATAAAAGTCAAAATAAATTATTCAAAATATATACTTCGCCAATTCAAAAATAATTTAAAAAAATGGTTGGACAAAAAACGTGCAAATGACACGTTGTGCTCGAGCTACACAAATAAAATCTAAAGTTCGTCACTTCTAAAAATATACAAAGCTTTGGTTATAATTGGGACAGTATAATTTGACCTCCTCCGTCAGCCCCTGGAGGTTGGGCTCCCCCTTTGAGTCTGGTTCCTACCAAAGCTTCTTCCTTCTAGGGAGTTTTTCCTTGCCACTGTCACCTCTGGCTTGCTCACTGGGGGCTTTGGACAGGGATAATGTAAAGCGCTTTGAGACAATGTAATGTTGTGAAAATGCGCTATACAAATAAAAGTGAACTGAATTGAACGCACAAGTTTTTTCAACTGTAGTGATAACGGTAATGCGGACGCAGATCTTTTCTTTCGGAAAAGATGTCACACCTCTCAAAGAAAAAAAACAGCACTCACATTAACACGTCGTTAACAAAATTGAACATGATTCTAAACAGCACATACCTGGAAAAGTCTGTCGCAGGGCTTGGGTGATATTGCCGATGATGTGCAGGACAGCGTCCTCCCCGAGCTGCTCGTTGGGTACGTGCGGCGTATCATCGCTGGCAGGGGCAGAACCAGAAGGAACGCGTGGGCTGTCTATACATGTATACCGTGAGCTCTTGGTTTTGATTTATTAGATTTTTTGGTGTTTACCCTGTCCACACGATGAAATCCGGGTCTGGCAGAATCACTTTCATGGCATTTATGGATGACAGGATGAGTTCCCATGGCGAGTCGCAGTTGTAGTGGCCGTATTTTCCTGCGTTTGGAGCCGGCCGAGCCCCACTGGAGGCGCACACCCGATCGGGGTTGCTTGTGGCAGCGTAGGTGGGGTCCCAGTGAAGGTCTGTTATATGCCAAAAGCGACCTGTGGATCGTATTGGCCATACATCACAAAATATAAGCACATCTAAATGAAAACGTGGTGGAGAAAAGTATAAGTGCCTAATTAAAGATGCCTATATACGAGCCGTCACTACAGAGAGAGATTTTTTGGTGTCCATTAAGTGGTGTCCTTAAATGTACTGGTTCTAGAATAATATACAGTAATAAAAATACCAGCTCGCACCGTGACCCTCACCAGGAACAGCTGTTTGAAGATGAACGGATGGAACACTAGCGCGTCAATCATAGATATAAACGCTGGATTTTGTCGCTCCTATTTTGCGACACGTGTTTTTTTTAATGCCTCAAGAGTTTAATTGAAATGTAAAAGACATAAGCACAATTAAATGTAAAGACAGTAAAAAGAACATAGCACCACATAAAGAACGCGCACCTGCAAATGTGTAAACGTAAATACATGAACTTACACATTAGCGTTAAAGGGTCGCTTGCCACTTCCATGTAAATTAATTCATATTGTATTTTTATATATCATCGCGGATCCATTAACTCACCCAAATCCGCCAAACTCCTACCGCTGGTAACAACAATACAGAGGAAAAGAAGGCTCGTAAATATTCCGTAGGGTTTCATTCTCATTGTTGAACTGAAATGATATGTGGGGAGTGCCTTTCATCTCAATAGCCAAATACATGGCTAGCCTGCAGTCTGAAAGATAAAGTTGGAAGAGTCTGATCCCACCGCGCTTTTCGACATCATGAAATTATCGTCACAGCGTTTTTCTTGTTTTTAAATGTAGTGAGGATGTAATGTTTTGTGAAAATTTATTGCATTTTGATTTGTAGTTGATTTGGAAACTATATATTCGTACGCTTTTAACAGCCTTTAAATAGGCTTATCTTAAGTCAGGCTCTATAAATCCAAAGTACAGGACAAATGCAACAAGGAAGCTGTAGAATAGTGGCTATTCTGAGTTAGCAAAACGTCACACACACACACACACACACACACACTTTAGAGATACCGCTTAATCTAATTGGTTTAAGGACCAGGATTTTTTTTAATTTTATGAACATTCACCTAGAATTATATAGGTGTACTAGAACAGTAGCAAAGTACCAAAGTTCACAGTAGGTTCAATATTCGTCAGACATTCAGGGACATTCTATTTACTCACTTAAACGTGATAAAAATACTCAAAACCCACGTCCACAAAACCACAATCTATGATTTTAAAATTATGCAAAACTCTTGGCCCATATCTCAAAAAATTATTTAAAAATGATGTAGTCTATATCCTATTGTATATTTAATTATTTTGCCCATCCGCAAATTTCAAAATAAAAAATAGACTACCAGTGGAGAAAAAAGAGTTTATAAGCAAACTATTATTTCTCAAAAGAAATAAAAAACAGAACTGAAATCAAATTTGTGATACAAATTACAATTACAGCAAGACCAGCGTGGAAATCATCCATGCTACTGAATGTTTTGTAGGGAGGTGTGTCCTCCATACGGCTTCTTTCGCAGCTGTGCTACTACGGTGGATAGTTCTACTTTTAATTCTTCTCGATTTATGCAAAGAAATATTAATCTGAAGGAGTCGATAGGTGGCGAAATACCGTTAGATGAAAACTAAAACTTAGCTCTGTTGCACCGCAAAAGGAGAAGAAGAACAGCACAGCCGCCTCTGATTGGACGATTTAGTTCGCGGCAGTGAGACCACGGCGCGTGCGTGTTTGGGTGTCAGCTAGCCAGCGCGCGGAATCATTTCAAAGCCGTGCCTCTCGTCAGTGAAGTGTTTTAGTGACTAACTAGGTGACTTAGTTAGTAAAAATATATTAATTTCTAGTAAAAAAAAAAGTTTTTTTTTTTCCATAGTTTTGTCCGTATAGCATCGTCACCGAGTTGTAAGAACATGTGGAATCAAGGTAAGTTTTAGCCAGTGTGACGTTTTGTATTCTGGGCTAAAAGTTAATTTGACTGTTTCTCTAAATCAAACAGTTATGGATCCTCGTCATTGAGCTTTTCTAGTGGTGTTCCGTTAAGTGAATATTCCGTGCGTTAGCTGACTGTTGATATCGGCCCTTACTTCGCTGTTTTGTCACGGTCTGTTTTGGTGAACAGCCGCCGGTGTTTAGCAAGCTGGGCCTCTGTGCTGTTTTGGTGCTGGCTAACGTGCTCTGGGGAAGGCGAGCACCGCTTTTGTAATCCGCTTGTTCTGCATGCTGTCTGGATGGTGACAGTACAGATTCGATAGTGTTTTGCTTACATATGCCTGCCACCATGTTGGCCCGTAACCACTTCAGGATAATATTCTGTCCTTTATTGCAGTCAGTGTCAACCTCTTTGAAATCTCTTTTTCTTGCAGGCAGTCACACTGACTATAGCATGGGGGGTGGCTACACACAGTCTCCGGGGGGGTTTGCATCCCCAGCTGCATCGCAGGGGGGAGAGAAAAAGGGAGTAAGTGGGATTTTATAACCTCTACAATTAAGCTGAGCTGTTTTTTCTTCTTAACACTAGACATTCTACTAAATGAAATGCCTGTTGTGACTCGGCTGTGTGTGTGTTTCCCAGCGAATGAGAGCCCAGCAGATTGTCCCCTGCACAGTGTCCCAGCTGCTGTCCGCAGCACAGTCTGAGGATGTCTTCAAAGTAGGAGAGGTGGAAATCGCTCAGGTGAGTGTTCAGCTTGGCCTCTGCACAAGAGGGCAGGGGGTCTCTTCAAAATGCAAAAGTGTCAGATAATCTATTGAATTTAAACCCAAGTCTGTGTATTTTGAGGTTTTTAATTTTAATGAACAGTTACATTGCTTGGAGCTTGCTGTAAGTCTGAAAGATGACATCCGTTGTAAGATGTAACAGTTCAAAAGAAAATGTTAACTTCAACCTCTGCTGACATTTGACTGAGCAAAGGCTCCAGAAAGAGAAGCTGTCAAAGGCACAAATGGAATCAGCTAAAATTGTTGTCTGTTTTATTTCATTATGTTCAAAAAAAACAAGTACTAGACTTCATGTCTTTTGAGATGTTGTTCAGGTTCATATCACCTGGTCTATTTATAATATGTCAAATTCAGTTGTGCCTTTACCTGATGCGCCTCCCTCTGTCCCCACAGGTCACTTTGGTGGGGGTCATAAGAAACATGGATAAGTCCATGACCAACATCCAGTACAAAGTGGATGACATGACAGGGCCTCCTATGGATGTGAAGCAGTGGGTAGACACTGAGGTGAGCAAGACTGTGCTACAGCTAGTAAAATCTAGGGGCTGTATTAGAAAGGGCCCATTCTCAACGTTATTTAACTTAATATAACCAAGCATAAGGAGTGTCTGTTGCCAAATGCACACTGTCCCCTGTTACTGCTGGTACAGAGAAAATAAGATTGTCACAGAGAATCTATGCTTAAAAAGAGCTGAATAGCTGAGTATAGGGCTGCATGATATCACATCGTGATTATTTGAAATATTTGCGCTTAATGTTGCGCTATGTATAAATCAAAAAAGGAGATGAAATGTACCTGAAATAAACCAAAGCCAAGCAGAATTATAGTGTGTATCAAATAATTAAGGTGTTGCCATGAGCTGTCAGCAGACACAAATCAGTGCCAATAATTGCAATATGATTACAGGGCTGTAGATAACGGGCATAAAAATTTGTCCAGATACCGGCCATTATATGGATGTTTACTTACACTCACGATTTGGTAAGCAGATTAGTGGTATGCCTAAAATATTAATGAAATGTATTGTGACACTAAAAAGTTAGTAATCTGTATGAATTCAGTGTATTCTGTTTAATAAATGTTGCACTGTAAACTGCAAAAAGTACCACGACACCTCCTTGTTTATCCACAGTATCTCTTCTTTAAAAAGATGTTGCAGCTGCTGAGCTGTCCTTTTCTTCACCAACACTTCAGTACTTATCGCTTCCATGATTTACCAAAACAGTAGCATGTGGTGCTCCACTAACCGAATTTAATAAACATAAGGATACGCTGAATTTATACAGATTACTATAATCTGCAGACTGTGTTGGATTCTGACCAGAACCAGCACAGAGGAATCCTCCCCTAGGGGTTCTAGCAGTTATGGTGCTTGGAAAAGTATTAACCCCTGTGATGGATGGTATTGTAGGCCTGATTTGAGATCTGTTTAGATATGGGCCATTTGTTTTTTGTTCCACTGGCCTGGCTGACCCACTTCTTGCTCTCCAGGACCCGAGCGTTGAGAGCACAGTCATTCCCCCTGGCACTTACGTTAAAGTCTCTGGAAACCTTCGCTCCTTCCAGGTACACAATTGAGAATTTGCCCCACCCCCTCAAAAACAAATAAGATTCTTTTTGAAAATATAGCAAGTGTTTATTATGTTTTAATGCTTATTAGGGAGCAGTGTCATGGCACAAAGCAGTGTCATTGCACATTAAATGCACTTATACACAATGTGCACAAGAAATGTAACACCACGAGCTTTTAGGTTTATTATCCCCAAAAAAATCTGAATTGCAAGCAGAAGAAATAAAAGTACATTCTTTATTATTGTTTACTTGTATGAGTGTCAGTGGAGTCAGCTTGACACAAAACATAATTGCAGCTCTATTGTGGCATCATGTTTACTGATGGGAGGGTGGAAGCAAGTTGGTTATGGGGGTGGAGAACGGAGGTAAGCCAAGTGGCGTGAAGGAGGATGTTGCTTCCTGTTACAGAACCACAAGACAGTGGTGGCATTCAGCGTGCGCCCCCTGGAGGACATCAATGAGATAACGTCCCACATGCTGGAGGTGGTCCAGGCACATATGTTGCTCAGCAAATCACAAGTGAGTTTGCCATCTCGCCGGGTCTGCCTCTCAGCCCAGCACCATTGTTTTATCGGAGAGTGCCATGTAGCGCACAGAGTATCAAATATGTTGATATTGGCGCAAGGTGTAGCATAAACATTGCTTACAGTGGAAGTGTCAGTGCAGTTGGGTTTGTCTTCTTGGCGAGCACTGCTAACCTTCCACCTTATTACTGCTGCATCTTGTAAAAAAATGTTCTGTTTCTCAGGCGGGTGGAGCTGGGCCGGTGGGCAAGGCTACAGGTTCTGTCAGTTTTGGTGGTATGGGCAGCATGGGCGGAGGCTACTCTGGGGCCAGTGACCTTGTCAACAACGGACTGAGCCCCAGCCAGAACCAGGTGAGTTGCTGCCGTCTTGCTTTACAGGAACCACTGGTGCTTACAGCTCCTGGTGGCCATTTGCTTCTTAGTTTGGTTAGTACAGACTGTACCGTTAGTCTGTGTCTAAAGCCCTGGGGGAAGGAGGGGATGTGTGAGATACTGAAGACGAAATATTCTGTGTCTATGTTCTGGAAGGTCCTGAGCTTGATCAAGAGCTGCCCTGACCCTCAAGGCATCAGCATCCAGGACCTGAAAATGAGGCTGAGTGGCATGAGCATCGCAGTTATCAAGTAAGCCTTTCCCCCTTCCTCAGGGTGGTGTCTGTTGGCTAGGGATCCAGCTGATGATATTGTAATGTTGTGGTGAAAGCTGTGGTTAGGCTAAGTGTTATGAAGCTTTTCTCAGTCAGAGTTTGGGGAAGTAGTTGCTATGGTTATATATCTGCAAAACAAGGTTTATAACTTGGACTCAGCAGGCTGAATCAACATCAAGACGAGCGTTAACATTAATCAGCATTAAGATTTCCAGTGAGACCATCCTGTTCCCAATGCAGGCAGGCTGTGGAGTTCTTGAGTAATGAAGGTCACATTTTCTCAACCATCGATGAAGACCACTTCAGATCAACCGACAATGACGACTAGAGGCCCCTCCAGACCCAGTACCGGCTTTGCTACTTGGACTGCCTTTCCCATAACCTCCCTTTTGACCAGTCCCAGTCTGACTGGAGCCACAGGAGCAGATTGAAGGAAGCTATGAGATTGTTGTATTTCATCGTTTGTTCCTAAGTGAAACGTGACATATGAATGAGTCCATAGGGAGAGGAGGTTCTCTGCACAGTTTAATTTTAATGTCCGTTGGTTTGTGTGCTGACACCTCCCCTCAACGGAGATTTCCACAGTTGTCTTTGAGTTGTCTTAGTGGAATATCTGTTTTAAAAATGGTCAAACTGAACATGGCACCAGTCTGTATCTCTCTCTGCTCAAATGTTTTGCCTTTGTTTCAGATTAAAAACTATAAATGTCTTTGTAAGATGATGGGTCAGGATCTTCCTTTGGATACCCCTTTTCTGGTTAGGGTTCAGCAGAATGGAGTAATGCTGCCATCAAATCAGAACCATGCCACCATAGTTTTCGATGAGTCTTACAACAGGGTTCTAGTGGCAGGGCCTTATCAGTGAAATGTTTTGATAGGACAGAGCCATCCTACACTAGATTCCATTGTAACTGGTTACTTGGGGTCCGGGCTACCAAAAAAGTAAATGTATATACATTACCAGTCAAAAGTTTTTGCACACACACATTTTCTACATTTACATGTTACTCATTTAACATTTACTAAAAATGCATGCAATATTCTATGCTAGCAAATTTACATCATGTTCACCATTTGAGTACTTTTATTAGCAAGAAAATGTCATATCTTCGATTCATCAAAGTACCCTCTTCTAGCAGGTATAACAGCAGAGAAAAACTGAGACATTCATTCTACAAGGGACGTTAAATACTGCTCTGTTTTATGAGATGAAACTGTTAACAAGTGTATTTAAAGTTAAAGGACAGCCTAGAATTTGACTATGCCATCACCACACAACCAGTTACTAGGATGTCAGGCATGCACTGTTCCACACATGTTACAATAGAAACATATTTGACTTATATTTTCATTTATATTTGTTTACTCAACTTTCCAATGCTTAATTAGGATAAGAATCTGCAGTTTATGAAATAAATGGAAAAGTGGTAAAAACTGAAGGATTCAGTTTTTAGGTTTTTCCTTTCTGTGTGTGTGAGAGAACTTAAACAATTCAGCCTCTAAGTCTGCTAAGTGTGCGTGTGCTTCTGGTATAAATAGCAAGACTATTCACACAGTTGACGGCATGGCCGTCCCTGTCTTGGCCAGCTTTAGTTCTCTGTCCCACCGCCTGTGAATGCAGTTGTCATTTGCTAACTTTAAAACTGTACTTAGAGTGGAACAAGCCTGGTCTTTTCACCACAAAAATAAAAGTGTTTCAGAACCTGGGGTTCTAAAGTGACAGTCTGTGAGTAAGCAAGTTTACTGTATTCCTGTGATGGACAGGACAATATACAAAAGCCCTGACAGGATTGTGACCTGTTGCCGTACTTAAAAAATACAAAGACTGGAAAATTAACCATTACACCTTCATGGCAGATCAGGGATGGCTTGACCTGCTCCTCAATGTGTCCAAGAGTCGCCATTGCAATGGACTTCAGCTCAGTAGAACATGACATTCTCTGCAGCGTTCTTCATGAACTCGTTCGGTGACTCATAGTCATGATCGGAGTCACTTGCTAGAGGGTGGAGGGGGACAGTGGGGGGAGTCAGTGGCTGGCATTTTGTGTGGCGGGGTGGCACACCACAGCAGCAGAAAAAAATTCACGTAGACCATATGCTACTTGGACTGGAAGGTGTTAGAGAGCTGCTGATCTGTGCTATACTGTGGCTGAAGTGAGGTCACATTGATGCAGCAGTATTTCCTGCTAGAAAGATGAACTAACCTGTCCTATTCTTCTTTGAAGGCCTTTTCGGGGTCTGCACATACATGTTGGGCTGGGTGCCGCTGGCAGGTGAGATGGGCTTCCTTTCTAACACTGGAGGGGAGTCTTCTAAAATCTGGAGGAAAATGAAACATGGGTTTGTTTGTCCTGCTCAAATCCTTTGCAGTGGTGGAAAGAAAGCCATCTTGTAGTTTTGGAGCTCAAAGGTTTTAATTAACCTGACTGTAATCTGGGCCACTGGGCTTTCTAAAATCAGGACAGAAAAATTTGAGATCTGAATGTGATGATCCGGATTCAGTCAAGGCAAAGCGTGTGTATTATTTCAATGATTTCTAAATTAAAAATATGAATTATCATGACCCCAGCAAAGATGTTTGGTGGGGGGGGGTATGGGGATTTCAAGGAAGAATATAAAGGAAATCTCTACTGGTAAGCAAAATTGCTCAAAGATTGTTTACATTTAAACCACCGCATAAACAATACACATCTCTGCCTATTTAGTAGCACGATCAGCCTGATATATCTCTACTTCACTCTAAAGCATATGATGTGCGTGTTACTGATTATTACTAATCATAACTAGGATGCTTCTCCTGAAACTAGGTATGAATCTATTTAAAGAGCTCCAAATCCATAGGGGGTGATGGTTGGCACTGTTGCCTCACTCCTTTGTGATCAGGGTTTGAGTCTCCACCCCAGCTCAACACGTAAGGAGTTTGCATGTTCTCCCAGTGTTGTTGTGGAGTTTCCTCCAGGTTCTCTTGTTTCCTTTCACTGTCCAGAAACACAGTAATTGGAACTGGATGCATGTGTGAATGGTGTGTGAGTGCTCTGTGATGGGTTTGGTACCCTGTCCTGGGTTATTCCCTGCCTTGTGCCCATAGCTTCCAGGATAGACTCTGGAACCCAGCAACCCTAGCTAAGACATGTGGGTATAGAAAATGGATAGATGGATTGTACCGAGTACAGAATTGGGGGAGAAGGGTTCTGTTATATCAACTGTGACCTGAAATAGTGTCTCTCTGCAACAAAGTTTTCCCCTCGATGTCTCAAAGGGCAAGTCTAGACATACCATAGCGATGATGATCTGCATGAGTGATGTACCAATGCAGGTCCTTTGGCCATATTCTATTTGGCCCAGGCCACACGTCTCAGATACATGAATGTCTCTCCTCCCTTAACAGTCAATAAACAGTACAGGTATCTGGATACGAATGCCAGGCAAGTGCTGCACCAATGCTGAAGGGCAGGCCCAAGGAGAAATAACTTGGCAATTGGTACCGTGGGAAGTGGCTAATCATGAGTGACACCAAAAAAGCTTATGTGGACTATGTACAACCAGGTCTTGTGTATTGTGACTTTTTGTTACGGTCTAATCTCTTCTTTGTATAACTTCTTTTGTTTGGCATTTTTGTCAAAATCGTCATTTCATTGGTTCAGAACACAATTAACTTTCTGAGAAACGGGAGACGAATATTATAGGTTTCATACCAGATCAGTTTCCTCTCTGATGACATTCAATTAGCTAAACATATCTTCAGTTTGAGGAGTTGGTTGTGTTAAAGCAGCTCCTTTTGTAAACTTAAAGTGCAGTGCATGTATTGCCGTGGTTATATGAGGTGTGTATATGTTGTGTGTAAATCAGTTGAAAATATGCTTGGTGGTTGTGGTTGTCAGTGACAGAGATAAGCAGCCATATAGAATTAATTGCGAAACCCCCAAGAAAATAACGTGTGTAATTTCTTGGAGATAAATATGCAGAGCATTGGTGACTGATGACATAATAGCATGAGTGTGTGTAGCAATAACAACTGTAAAATTCTCTGTGTGTGTGTAGATGACAAGTAGATGCAGTTGGTTACCATAGGGGGCGGTGGGGGTGACTTCCTCAGCTTATTGTCATCGCTCAATGTGAGGTGCGTCAGCTGGGTGGGGAACGACTCGCTTCTGTGGCGACTCGTCTGGCTCTCTGTCACGCGCTTGGGTGGCAGCGGAGGGGGAAGCACGTCAGTGCTTCCCACCTGGCTGAGGAACTTGTGGTAGAAGGCCTCTGTGAGCTCTGTCACTGTCTTGCGCTGAATCTCAGGGACCTGGCCCTCACGCCAGGGCAGGGGGTCTCCGGTGAGGTACAGCGCCAGGCTGAGCCAGCGACTGGGCAACTCGAAGCACTCGTCTGGCTTACTGGTGAGACTGGCCAGAACCACAGGCTCTACGACTGTCTCCTTCAGTTGCAAGGCCGGGTGGTCTGACAGGGGGTCGCAATGGACCGCCTTGTCCTTTGTCGCCACTTTGACGTCCAGCGGTAGCGGAAATTGCTTGACCAGGTTGGCTAGGCTGTACTTCTTCTTGTCCTTAATCCTCTCGACGAAGTGGCCTTCGAGGTACATGGGCAGTAGGAGCTCATCTTTTTTCTCATCCTCATCATCATCCTCATCATCATCGTCCTCCCCATCCGCCTCAGACAGGCGTCGGCAGACCAGCACCTCTACCATCTGCCGCTCGCCATCACTCCCTTGCAACTCCACCATCTGGTTCCGTAGGACATCAAGTTGGTCGCCGGCACTCAGGGAGTCCAAGCCCTCCTCCAGTGCCTCGCAGTGCCGTGACGTGGTCACAGTCAAGCCCGGCGCCCGCTGCAGGGCGCCGCACAGCTCGTAGACGGCGGTGAACTCACGGGGCCGCCGCCGAAGGCGACCCCCGTAGCTCAATGAGACCAAGTAGTGCTGCTGGGCCTTCTTGCTCTTTGGGGTGGAGGCGAGCACCATGGGTGAGTCACAGTAGCTGTGTAGCACCAGGTGCTGGCCCTTCTGCAGGTTCTCCACCCAGGGGCTCTTGAAAGGCAATGGTACCTTGGGGCCCTCTAAGACCTCAGCCACAGCGGGGAACGTCTGCAGGGGCTTGGCCATCACCTCTTCCAGTGACAGTGGGGTCACAAACTTGATGCTCTGCGACTGCTCCGTCACATCCACAACGTCCACCTCCAGATTGGAGGGAAAGGTGACTACGTCCTTCCTCACTACGGGAGACAGGATCAAGTCAAGTGGGGCTTTATTGTCATGCCAACTGTATTCAATACACTGCACATGGTGATCTGAAATAACATTCCCCAGGACCACAGTGCTACTTATACACATAAAGTGCATGGATAGACAGAACACATGGACACACAATGTAAGCATAAACAATGGCGGAATGTTTTGAATGGGCAATGATGGAAATGGTGTGTAGAAGTGATTAAATAAATAGCAGAGGTAAATAATGTGTATTGGTAACAGTTGCAAAAAAGGTGCAAGTAATGACAAGGGAGAGTTGAAGGCACAGTGCTACCATTATGTAGTACAACCTGACTCGTCGGTGTACCACTGAAATGCAATGTTCATTTTTCACAACATTACATTGTCTCAAAGCAGTTACAATGGACCAATACACTTGCTGTATATGATCTCAAGTCATACTTTCCATTGAATATTCATTCTTTTGTATGTGTGATTTGGCTGATAAGATTAGATGCACCTACTGCAATACTTTAAATAACATTAGATTTGACTCACTGAGAATTTTTTTCCTTTACAAGAACTTAAATGTTATGGTTGTAACAAATACAACTAAAGCTGGAAATCTTTTTACCCCGCCCAAAACCCCCAGTGAATAAACCGTAGGTGACAGTGGCAAGGAAAAACTCCCTAGAAGGAAGAAACCTTGGGACTCAAAGAGGGAACCCATCCTCCAGGGGCTGGCAGGGGAAATCAAATGAACATAGTCCTGATTTATATCCTCCAAAGCATTGTACTCCATTTTCTAAAGGGATTTTTCCAAAGTGCACCAATTTAAGTTTTTTCACATGCATGTCTAATCACAAAAAACAACACTCACTGCTCATGATGGCTTGAACTTGGTATATGGGGGTAATTTGCAAGGGACCCCAATTCTTTGTGGTCTTGATGTGGCGGAAGTACCGGGTACGGAGGCGCGGTGAGGTCAGGATCTGCTCCAGGGTGTAGGTCTGCCCATTGTCGTGCTCATAGAATTTCCCACGGCAGGACAGCGGGATGAGGATTTCAGATGAGGGCCCCTGGTGGCCCTCCAGCTGGCAGTGAACACTTGGCTTTCCATCGACCAGCGCCCTGGGCTCCATGAGTGTGAGCACCTGGCCAGCCTCCACCACGCAGCCTTTCACCTCCAGACGGTGACGAGTGATGAAGCTAATGGGACGGAAGGATTCCTGATCTACTGGAAGGAGCTCCACCATCTCCTCCACTGAGGAGTAGGGCATGTCCTCCAGAACCATCTTGAACAAGCCTGGCAGGAACCATAGGAGCCAGAGAAAGACCAAGTCACTAGAGACATGAGAATTTGTAAAATGAAACTCTGTGAGACCAAGGCAGTTTTTAACAGTGAACAGGTATCATGTTTACAAAAAAAGATGGGTGTTCTGATTACATGAAGCACAGCAGGCAGGTGTTCTGTTTACATGAGGCACAGCAGGCAGATGTTCTGTTTACATGAAGCACAGCAGGAAGATGTTCTGTTTACATGAAGCACAGCAGGAAGATGTTCTGTTTACACGAAGCACAGCAGACAGATGTTCTGTTTACACGAAGCACAGCAGGAAGATGTTCTGTTTACATGAAGCACGACAGGCAAGTGTTCTGTTTATACGAAGCACGGCAGGCAGATGTTCTGCCTACATGAAGCACAGCAGGCAGGTGTTCTGTTTCCGTGAAGCACGGCAGGCAAGTGTTCTGTTTACATGAAGCACAGCAGGAAGATGTTCTGTTTACATGAAGCACGGCAGGCAAGTGTTCTGTTTATACGAAGCACAGTAGGCAGGTGTTCTGTTTACACGAAGCACGGCAGGCAGGTGTTCTGTTTACACGAAGCACGGCAGGCAGGTGCTCTGTTTCCATGAAGCACGGCAGGCAAGTGTTCTGTTTACATGAAGCACAGCAGGCAGATGTTCTGTTTCCATGAAGCACGGCAGGCAGGTGCTCTGTTTACATGAAGCACAGCAGGCAGATGTTCTGTTTCCATGAAGCACAGCAGGCAGGTGTTCTGTTTACATGAAGCACGGCAGGCAAGTGTTCTGTTTCCATGAAGCACGGCAGGCAGGTGCTCTGTTTACATGAAGCACAGCAGGCAGATGTTCTGTTTCCATGAAGCACAGCAGGCAGATGTTCTGTTTCCATGAAGCACAGTAGGCAGGTGTTCTGTTTACACGAAGCACAGCAGGCAGGTGTTCTGTTTCCGTGAAGCACGGCAGGCAAGTGTTCTGTTTCCGTGAAGCACGGCAGGCAAGTGTTCTGTTTACGTGAAACACAGCAGGAAGATGTTCTGTTTACATGAAGCACGGCAGGAAGGTGCTCTGTTTACATGAAGCACGGCAGGCAAGTGTTCTGTTTACATGAAGCACGGCAGGCAAGTGTTCTGTTTACACGAAGCAC
>JAAGVU020000129.1:24136533-24164123 GCA_011763525.2 Mormyrus iriodes
TCTTTACACAAGAAAGGTGAAGGCTACAAGAAGATCAGCAAAGCTTTACTTATCAGTCAAAATACTGTAACAAAAGTGATACAAAAGTTTAAGAAAGATGGAACTGCAACCATCTCACAGAGACGTCCAGGCCATCCACGGAAGTTAACACCTCTACAGGAGCGTCTTCTGATGAGAAAGGTTGAAGAAAATCGCCATGTAGGTTCACTGCAGTTAGCTAAAGAAGTAGAAAACCAAATTGGGATGACTATTTCCCATGACACAATACGGTGTACACTGCAGAGGAATGGCATGCATGGGTGTCGTCTATGAAGGAAGCCTCTCCTAAAGCCCATGCACAAAAAAGCCCATCAAGAATTTGTCGCCAACTTGTTCATTCCACACCTAGAAAACTTGGTGCTGTCCTTAAAATCATGGAGGTCATACAAAATACTAGATGTAGAAGTTTTTGTTCTGGGGTGTATTCATTTTTGCATCACCTGATTTGAGTAAAACTTTTTATTTTTAAGATTTTGTAATATAAGTTATATTATTAATCTTACTTCGATGTTCATGAGTTAAGCAAATGTTCTATAAAACTCAGTCTTGTCCAAATTTTTGGAAATTGTTTTTCAACAATTTGAAATTGTTTCAAACGGGGTGTACTCCTTTATGCTGATCACTGTATTTAAAAAAACAAAAGGAAAATACTGAAAGTGAAAAATAAATATAATCTGCTCTAGGGATGCACCTATACCACTTTTTCTGTCCCGATACCGATACCTGGGCTTTGGGTATCGGCCGATACCGAGTATCGATCCGATACCAGCGTTTAATAAGCAGTGTTTGGTTTTCTATATTAGTGAATAAAGTGTACACCAAGGTGTACTTATATTGGTTGTTGAAACTGAATTATATCTAACATTAAATTTGTTTGATGTTAGATATAACAGTTTTATAAAAGTTTTATTTTCTCTCATTTCTCCAGAATTTGCGCTAAAGTTCATACATTTTCATACATGTAAGCGGTTGATCACTTTAAGTGATTTACCTTAGTTGACACCTTAATTTTCAGCTCAATCATTTATATCAGGCTTCTCAATTCTCAGCTTGAAAGGTCTTCACAGAGAAACAAATCCTTGACAGTAAATGCTGATTTATACTTCTGCATTGAATCTCCATCATAAGTAGGGTGTAGCCGCGCACCCTCTGCCATAGCCCGACGCGCAGCTCCCCAGAAATGTAACTATGCATCGCGGCAACACACACCACAAGAACTGTGACTGGTCCGCTCGGCCATGATCGGTTTTTTCTTTTTATAGGAGCAAAAAAAGCGTATACCAAGGTGTACTTATATTGGTGATTGAAACTGAAGCGTTATTTATATCTAACATTAAATATGTTTAGTTATTTAATGTTAGATATAAAAAACGCATTGGTTTCATTTTCTCTCGCTTCTCCAATATTCGCGCTCAAGCTCGTTGTTGCGGTCGTTCTCTGGCAGCATTAGCAAACTCCGTGTACTCTGCGCTATGGGGCGTCTTTAGATGTTTGATCTAATTGCTTGTGTTAAATGACGTACTGTCCCTTCTTCCTCTTGACACTTCAGCAGAACAGACCGTACAGTCTGACAAAATGCAGCGGCTTTGAATTTTAACGTAATGTAGCAATTAGGTGGTATCGGTTCTTGGTATCGGACAATTTTTCTGAGTACGAGTATGAATATTTGACCGCAGTATCGGCCCGATACCTGATGCCGGTATCGGTGCATCCCTAATCTGCTCTGTGGCAGGCTGGTATCTGTTCCTCGATATGTAATAAGTTCAATGAAATTTATTTGCCATATCTGATGATGTTCAATAACTAATACTTCCAGTGTTTTTAACACTAAGTGAAACAATACAGTGATCAGTTATTCAGCTAATTGAGAAACATATTGAGCAAATAATCAATCCATCCATCTTCCAACCCCTTATTGTGAGCAGGACCTGGAATCAGGCAGCACAAAGTATGAGTTACCCACCCCTGGTTCACGACCAGTATGCCACCAGGCTGCAAAACGCTAGGGGTAGAGTTACCACCTATTCTGTATATTCAGGACCACCCTATATTTTAATAATAAAACATCGTGTCCCATATTGATCCACAAAAGTGTGAGATTTGTCTTGTATTTCTGCAGTCCATTTTTCTGGTCTGTTAAGTTTTTGCGCAATGTAAATCGCCCCCCTGATATCTAAACCCCTAACATAAGGGAAAGGGAAATACAGGATGGGATACCATTCCCATTGTCAAGAGCTTTGAAATACATTTGTTTTCTTAGACCAGTTGAAAAGTAGTGTTCATACACAAAAGATATTCGCTTAGAGGTCAACCAAACCCAGCTGGTGTGCTGGGTAAGAACATTTCTTGTAACTGACTACGGGTTTAGATATAGTTATGCTGCTTTATTTTGAGTTCATTTCTTGTCTGTCTGTGTACTTTCAGGAATGTCAATTTAGGTTTTAAGGCACCAGACACTCATGCTTAACGCGAAAAGGGAACATGTCTTAATATAGGCCTACCTAAATGCTGGAATGGCAGAATCAAACTTCTTGCAGCCTTTACCAGTCGTAAACACTATCCACTCTAAAATGATTGAAATTGCAATCCAACGAACAACCTATATTTTGGACGTTAAGCGTTTTCTCTTCATAGGCATAAGTATAAGGAAAAAGTTGAATGTAGGCCTACATTAATGTACCAAAACAACAATCGAGTGTAGTCAAATTTCTCTCACACTTAACATTCTACAAAGATTGTCTTTTGTCAAAAGACTGAACCTGAAACCAAATGCAAACCTTTTTTTGTACAAAAAACCTATTTTGTACAATAAACCTTTTCATATCCATAACAACCCATTATAATAAAACGCTTAACATAGGCCTATATTAATGTGACAAAACATAGGCCTACACCTACAAAACACCAAATCTGTCTCCCATTTTACTAACACTAAGCTCTATGTATATTATAATGGATTTTTATGACGACCCATTCCCTGACATTTATAAATATTGAAAATGCATGGGGAATCATGTTTTCCTATGTATACAGCGAAGACAACATTTACTTTTAAAAAACACCCGTTTATCTCGTATTTATTAGCAAAAAATTATTTGGCGCACAAATTATACAATATCCCTTGGTACACGCATTCTCTCTTTTCATAGTAGACAGTGATCTGAGAAGTGAGAGAGAAATTTGTGGTTGGTCGTGGTTTTTGTCTGTTAAATCTCGTTAAGCTTTTTTCCCCATAACCTCTCTAATGCATTCCCATGGAAACGCCTTAACGTACAAGTGCGTTAAGCGTTTCAGAATGTCACATGCGACTCGCCCTGATACTGCCCGCATGTTCTGCTTAAAGAGTGTTTAAGCATACCGACGCATCAGATGAGCCCTTTTTTGGTTATATATATATCCTCCCCACAGAAGTGAAACCAAATGGCTACGTGAGTGGCAAGATTTGAACAAAAATGACCATGCACTGGTCCTAGCAGTTGTTTTATAAACTGCTTGAAATAACACTATTTAAATAAATGTAACGATTTCAGAAGTTATTGTTGCATATAAGGTAACTTTTCGTACAATTAATGTCTACATTTAATAAGGTGCATTAAAAACGTTTAAGACATTAAATGTTGTTAAATGCAGCAGTTTTACTACATACTATTTAAAGCGAAGGTAACATTGTAAATCCGAGGGAAAAAAAATCCATTTAATCTATTTCACGTATTTAGTGCTAAAAACTTGATTTTCCCCCACTTGACACTTCTGATGCAGTTCTTCGAGGCTGAAGCTTGAAGAAAGCAACAAATAGACATGAGATTGGAAGAGGAGCGGCACTGTTGGTACACTGTTACACTGTATTTTGGTTTCTTGAACACTTATTGGTTATTCAGTTCTTAATAAACACGTTTGGAAGGAACAGACAATACTGATTTACAAAATGGTAACATTAAACTAATAAATACAACTTTTATAACCCGTGTATTAAATTCCTTATTTTATTACGTATACATATTAATGTGACTGAGGTAAATGTAATAAAACTGTCCAATAGGTATATAAAGGGGTGGCATAAATAAACACAAAATGTTTGGTTGCAGCATCAGCATTTTCAGGGTGTCTTACCTTGAAAGTAAACTCCGGAGCAGACCTGCAAAATGCGAGGGAGGGTTTTTCTGTCCAACGACTCGACGTATGTCTGCATAGACACGGCGTTCATTTCGGCGCCGTCCATAGCTTCTGTTTTTCTCGAAAAAGCAAGCGCTTTTGGAAGACAACAGTATTTGACAAAATTTACCGAGAAACCCAAGAGCGTCTCTGACTTAATGAAATGTCTTTTGCACATAAGGAACAGGAAGTAACACAGTGAGGGACACCCTCTCTCACACAGACAATCATACAGTTATATATTAATATAATTTAGTCATCGCACAAAGTTCATCTAGACCTACTGAGACAAAATGCAGTCTGCATCTAATTTGAAAAGGGCAAAATATTGCAATAATGGTAGAAAGAACTGTGCAATATATAACTGTGTGATAAGTAAACCATTATTAAATTCATAGTTTTACATCTGTGGAATTTGCATGTTCTCCCCGTGTCATTGTGGGGTGTCCTCTGGGTTCTCCGGTTTCCCCCCACGGTCCAAAGCCATGCCAACTCCCATCATCAACAAATGCTTTGAGAGACTTATCCTCTGTCACATTGTCTGTCATCCCTGCTGATCTTGATCAATACCAGTTTGCATATGGTGCAAACAGATCGACAGAAGATGCAGTTATCACAGCTCTCCACACAGCCCTTACACACTTAGACCAGGCTGTTTGTGGATTTTAGCTCAGCTTTTAATACAGTCATCCCTGGACCACACACATCTCCCATCAGGTGGGGAAGGTCCAACAGAGGCTTTACTTCCTAAGGAAGTTAAGGCATGCTCACCTCCCTCATCTCCTGCAGACCAACTTCTACTGGGCAACAATAGAGAGCCTCCTGACCTACCAGCTGCTCAGAAGAGAACAGGAAGGACCTGCAGTGGTTGGTGATGGCAGCAGAACTTGCCATCGGTACAGCATCACCCTTACTCAGAGACATTTACACTGGCCGACTTCAAAAGAAAGCCAGGCGAATTTCAAAGGATCCCACCCACCCTGGACACCACCTGTTCTGTAAACTGCCCTCTGGACAAAGATATAGAACAATCAGGACCAACAGTAACAGATTTAAAAACAGCTTCTATCCACAGGCAGTCAAATGAATAACCTCTCGTCCCCCTCCTTCAGACTGAGATGTAATGAACCTCCAAGACTGGAGGTTCATTACTCCCTGTTACTCGTATATTTCACTAGCACTTTATGCTATTATCATTTTGCACCAGTATGTCGGTATATACTACCTCACTGTGTTGTGTTATGTTTATATGTTAAGTTTTTTTATTGTTTTTTATACTGTCAATCCTAGAGCCGCTAAGCGGTCTTTCGGCGTTTTTAAAACAATGACAATAAAGATCTATTCTACAACTGCCAAACTGTCCAAACGTGCTTTATTTGCCATTTGCACAAGTACAGGTACATTGGAATGCTTCTCTTCACCGACTCCATCTTGCTCTCCATAGCTTGGGGGTCACAGCGCAGGGGCAGCTAATGTGCAGCAGCGCTGGAGCTAGGGGTAAAGAGCTTTGCTCAAGGGCCCAAGGATGTGTGACAGTTCTGATCACAGGCACAAAGACTTAACCCACTGAGCCACTCACCGTCTGTAGGTGTGAATGTGTGTGAATGGTGTTGGTGACCTGCGATAGGGGGGCAACCTGTAGCAAGGCCATTGATCTGATTACAACTTTGGTAGGGACCAAATCAGCCCAAATCAGTTCTCCAAAACATATGGTTGGATGCATTCAAAAACATTAATACATTTCTTCACATATACAGGTAATTGCAGTGAGATGTGGAAACCAAGGGATATTGGAGACGTTCTGTACAAATTTATATAACATGTTTAGTAACATTTAAATTTCACTTAGTGTTTAGCGTTGCAGCTTCATACCCCCAGAGTGCTGCATGTCCTGCTTTTCCATTTCCCCACCCGTTGCATGCTTTCCCCTGTTTTTCCTCCTGCAATCTAAAAATATTTAGATAGATCTCTAGATTGCCCTCACTGTGTGATTTTGCTCCCTGCAATAGACTAGCACCCCATCCAGGCATGCCCCGCACCCTGTGCTTCCAGGGATTGATTCCCAGTTCTCTGTGACCCTGGCACATCATATGCGCTTATGGAAAATGGATTGTATAGCAAGGTTATCACAAAGGACTTTACAGTAAGATAAAACAGGAAAACATGCTAAATACCAGTGTCGATTCCCCAGGGACAGCAAACAAATATGTGCAACATGGATATTAAAAGGATGGAGATTATTATGGATGCACTGATCCCACTTTTTCTATCCCGATACTGATACCTGGGCTTTGGGTATCGGCCGATACCGAGTACCAATCCAATACCGGTGTTTAATTAATAAGCAATGTTTGGTTTTCTATATTAGTGAACAAAGCGTACACGCAGGTGTACTTATATTGATTATTGAAACTTAATTGTTATTTATATTCAATTCTCAGCTTCAAAGGTCTTTACAGCGGAGCAAAACTTTGACAGTAAATGCTGATTCAAACTTCTGCGTCGAATCTCCATCATAAGTAGGGCGTAGCTGCGCACCCTCCGCCGTAGCCTGACCCGCACCTCCCCAGGAATGTAACCGCACGTCGCGGCGACGCAGATCGCGGGACTGTGACCGGTCCGCTTGGCCATGATCGTTTTTTTCCTTTTTATAGGAGCGAAAAAAGCGTATACCCAGGAGTACTTATATTGGTGATTGAAACTGAAGCGTTATTTATATCTAACATTAAATATATTTAGTTATTTAATGTTAGATATAAATAACGCATTGGTTTCATTTTTTCTCAATTCTCCAATATTTGCGCTCAAGCTTGTTGTTGCGGTCGTTTCATGCCAACATTAGCAGACTCCGTGTACTCTGCGCCTTTAAATGTTTGATCAAATTGCTTGTGTTAAACGAAGTACTGTCCCATTCTTCCTCTTGACAGGCAGATAACACAAAAGCACCAATAAAGTCTTATGCATTATTATTTCCACATTATTCAGTGACAGCAATTTAGTGACCTTATCTGCACCTGCAGTATCATTAGAAGATGACAGTCAACTGTTGTTCACTCGTTATAGATTTTATCACCAAACTCTGTTATTCGGGCATTCACAGAAGCCCTCAGGTTCAGGTAAAAGTCTAAGAATGTATATCTGCATTAGCTAGGGGGACACTAACATTATATCTAAATATCAGACTTGGGTATCTAGAGGGTCACATTCTAACCATAACAAATGTGCTAACCATTTGCTAAGGGGGGAGGGGATATCCTGTTTTTTAGTGTTATATGCAATGTAAATAGGTTATATGTAAATAATGTCTAAACCAATGTTTTCGTTACAGTCGTGTATGACATTATTTGTTTGTGTTTTCAGTTTAACAAAGAAATTGATTTTTAAGCAAAAATCAAGAAATGTCACGCCTTGCTTTTTGATTGGAGGTTGATTATTTGTTAACTAGTTGGCCAGTTTTGTACCACTATAGACACAATGTTACAATTGTCGTGGTATTGGACAAGTCACAAAATTTAAGGCCTGCCAGCAATTTCCAGGCAACGGACAATGACTGTTAGGCTATAGGCTCATAATATTTTCAGGACCATGCATGTCATGGGCCACTAAATACATCCTGTTGAGTATCTAGGCATTTGTAAGATGTTCTGCTTTTTATTGCCTATCACCCTTACTTGAGGTTATTAGCAAGACTTGGATATAATTCAGCAGCTGCTTGTAACATTAATGTAAGTATTCTCAGTCATGCACTGCCAAACTAACAAGCACTTATTACAACAATCACATGCAAAATGTATGTACAATAAATACAGAGAACATGAACAACACTGTACATTACATTGTTGTACTCCAGTCATGGGCTTGCAGATAAATGTGTCTTAACAAATGCACACTATTACCGGTGTCCAACCTAGCAGAACAGCAGATGTTCACACTTTGAGCTTTTGGTTTGTTGCTCTCTCAGCTCTTGACATTTCCAAGAAGAATTTAATGTGGTTTTGGTTTCATAGCATTCTTCTATACAAACTTGTATACATTCTTGTTTAGCTTGGTATAGCTGAACTCTGCATTTTATTGCTTTCTCATCCTGCATCATGGCCTTGGATTTGGAGGTGCTGATTCTCATGTCCCCCAATGTACACCCGGCACCAAACTGCTCATGTGCGCGCAGGAGGTCCTGACCGGATGACATCATCCGTAAAAACATGACATCATCTGTAAATCTTAGAGATACCATTTCTAGCTCCCCATAACAAACTCCCTTCCAGTTATAGCAGAGTCTTGATATCTTGTCCATGGAAATCACAAACGAGTGGAGACAGGATGCATCCCTGTCGGAGGTGAACATCCACTCTACAAAGCTTTGATTCTATGCCAAGGACACGGACACAACTCTTACAGCATTCAAACAGAGACTGAATAGTACACATCCGCAGCCCCAGGACACCTACAACGCCTCGCACAGTATGTGATGTGACATGCAGTTATATGCCTTCTTTATGCTAGGTTTCATCATCACGCAGAATCACATTCATCTTCAAACAAACTTCATCTACCCCAGCAGCCTTGGGCCACCATTGTGACTTCAGCTGCATCCCAGTGCTTTATATTGCTGCATATGTGCTTCATCACACACACTGTAATGCACACAACTACTGTCTATCCAACGCCATAATCCTTCTGAATAGGAACCTTTCCAATCTATCTCTGTCATTTATTTTATTTCTTTTATTTTAGTGTTTTTTGTTACTTTATTACTTTATTCCCGTGTTGATTCTGCCTGTTATGAAGTAAGCACATTGGGCTGCCTGGTTTGAAAAGGTATTATTATTATTACTTTCCCCTATTCTAGTTAGTGCACACATGCACTTTAACTTGTTGCATTGCACACAGGGTTGATAGCTCTCATGCAACTGGTGTAACATGCTTTCAGACTCTCACGCTCGTGCAAGAAATCTTACAGCAAATCTATATTATTCCATTATAAACGTAAAATTAGCTACATCGAATGTGTTGGTGTAGTTTGCAAACCCTACAGACTATTTACAAGGTCATAAAACTCTTACATACATGTAAATGCGTGTACAAACTTGTCTCTATTTAAAACTTTAACGCCAGCCAGCTGACCAAAGTTGGTGAAACTGTGCACATCCTTCTTATTTGCAGTTTATTTTATGTTTTTATATGGTATATCATTTATAAATTTTGCATACCTTTTTATTGGATTGGTATTATATTGACACCTGGACCAAAGGAAATTCCTTGTACACCTGGTACTTGATGAATAATAAAGGTTCAGATTCAGACTCTGACCCACCTGGTATGACATCATATCCATCAGGATAAGAAGCTACTCACAGTTTTCTTTACACTGCTCAACAATATCCCCGGAATAGTTCAGCACTTTCACCTCCCAGCCGAACAAGATCCTGCTTCCGCCTACTAGGGCTTTGAATGGTTTGCCAAAACTTCTTTGGGACCGCCAGTCTCTGTCCACAGCTTCTCCAAATCCCTCCCAGCATGCAAGCTTTACCCAGAAGTATTTAATGATGGCCCCTGCCTTTATAATTTGGTGAGGTTTATAATCACGTCACTGCTGATTGGGTAACACCTTTGACACACCAACAAATGAGAGAAAATGTACTGCAAAGTGTTTTGCACAACATTTCACACTGTTTTGAGGAAATGTCGTTTAACTTAGAAACCGTAAGAAAACGCTGCACACCATTTTCAGATTGAACAAACCAGAGGAACAACTTCAGCAGCACAGCCCTCAGTCAGCCCTTCACCCAGCTGAGGTCATTCACCATGGGGAACTCCCAAGTAGAAGAGACTCCAACCCCAATCAAGAGATCTAGCTCCAGAGCATGGAAGTAAGGCTAACTATATCTGACCGGTCACTTTCTATCTCCTGCACTAGCTTGATCTCCTTCTCCACTAGACAGGTAATGTTTCATTTTCCAGTAACTGTTACCATGTTCTAATCATTCTGGATCCATCCAGCTCATATTTTTCAACCAAATGGCACTGCACATGACCCACTTTCATACTGAAGGTGGCGAGCTCACAAGATGGCTGATACTGGGGGGGTTATGTGGGTGGCTGAGCCACCAGGCACTCACCAGCAAACACCAACCACAGGCCTGGATCCCATTAACCCTGCTCCAGGCAGCGTACACAGCTTCCTCTTAGTGCCTTACATTGCGGATCTTTGTTGTATAGTTGTTTGTCTGGCTTCTTCCCACAAATTGGTTTGACAAGGGAGGCTTTACCAGGAGCTAAAGCTGTAGACAACAAAGTTCTGCAGATCTTTAAGGCATGCAAATCCCTCCAACATGCAAATGTCATTATCATCGGAGGGATGTATAATTTATGGATCCATTTTCATTGAATTACTTATGTTTCAATTGCTGATTTTATTAATTATTTACTTTTCGTCAATATAATAACGCTTTTACCATGCCATCTATTCATTTCCATTCGTGCTTAATATTTAAAACAACATTTCCCAAGAGTCAAAGCACAAGAAGTTGACCGGAAGTCGTCGATTTCCCATCATTCCGCGGCTGAAGCGAATGGAGAATGAGGCAAGATGGCGGCGAATCCCATCGCAAACTTACCTCAGTTTGATTGTCCGACATGGTAAAGCTTATGGAAATGCAGATTCTATCAAGGGAGCGTTTTTGAAGCAGGAGGATGTGTCTAAATGTACAGCTTTTGACCATGTCGCTTAAAAAACGCATTGTGTTGAATAATGTTAGGTAGTTAGTCTTCCAACGAGCTCTTTACCTAGCTGGGTTAGTCAGCTATTTTAATATAACTAATGATATACATTTATATGTGGTCAAAGTTTTATTTTGTTGTTTTGAAAACTGTTTTGTATTTTACTCTGTTTCCTTCGTGCAGATTGCTACTATTCACTGTGGGACTTAACACTCCTTGATTAGCAAAACTGAGAAATTGTAGAACAATCGGTTTAATAATCTTATTGTAGCTTGGGGTTGTTAAATAGCTGGTTGACTGACTGACTGACTGGTTATTTGTTTAACTTTTTTGCTGATTGTTTTTAGATTCTATTTGTCTAAATTCGGTGATTGATAAAAGCAGTTTCCCGGCGACAGTGGCTGCAAATCGTATTAGCTACGATTTATGAGATTAAAGCACATACTCCGATGGTGATTCTTATGTTTTTGTTCAATCGATTTACCGGCGTCTTTTGTGCTTTCCTATTTTGAGTGCTGTAGGGCTTATTAGGGTATTGTGGGTGGTTTTGTTGTTCCCAGGGCTGGAAAACCTCCCCCAGGACTGCATTTGGACGTGGTGAAAGGGGACAAGCTGGTGGAGGTAAGGATTATGCGGAATAGCAAATGTCTTGCAGCTGATCTATAGTGTTTAGCTTATTATGAGAACAGATTCCCGTTTACGATCCATTTATCAAACGATGCTCTTTGCAGTGTTGGGGGGGGGGGGGGGGTCATGATAATTCCTGGGGCTCCTGAGAGAAAGGGACCCTTAAAAATTTGGAACACGGTTGCATTGGTCTGGATTGGGGCGGCAATGATATGCTTTCATGGGGCCCAAAATCTGTAGTGGCACCCCTGCATACAACTGGTTGCAACCAGACCTGCTTTTCCACCAAACTAGCAAAGTGTGTGCTGACCACATTCAAATAACCAACTAACAATGAGTGAAAACCAGCTGATACATGACCATGCAGCACATGGAGAAGATGAAACTGATTCGGATAAAGTAGTAGTTCTCAATCCTGTGTCTTTTATATGTATATAGCGAAATTTAGACTGGTTTCACATTGTCTTCATGTATAAATGGGCTTGCATCTCGCTTGCCGTCAGATGGCCTGCTCTCTGATTGCTTGTGTTGCCTGAATTCCAGCGCACCAGATACTAACCTGGCTGTCCTCGGCCCAGTGCCATCTGTGCACTGTGAGCTGAAACCTGGTGGCTCCCAGGTCCCCAAAGGTGCCAAAGGAAAATCAGCCCCGAGATTTAAGCTCATAGTGCCAAGACACACTCTGTGTTATAACTCAGGGGCACAGTATGGTGTTCCTTCTGTACTGAGCACTTGGGTTTCTCAGTGCATAGAAGGAAATCTTGGACATAGTGTTATTTGGATTTGTAAAACAGTGTACTGTACCCTGCCCTGCCTTTCTTTAGAAGTTGATCATCGACGAGAAGAAATACTACTTGTTTGGGCGTAACCCTGACATTTGCGACTTCACCATCGACCACCAGTCCTGCTCACGTGTCCATGCTGCTCTGGTGTACCACAAGCACCTCAAGAGAGTCTTCCTCATTGACCTCAACAGCAGTGAGTGCAGTACCTCCCCTACCCCACCAAGGTTGATCTCATACCAGTGCTTGGCAGATTACTATCACAGCTTGTTGAATTCCTGCATGGTGGAATTAAAAGCTGCTCATGGGAGTTTTACTTAAACAAAAATGTTCTGAAGGCCAAATGAAAAGCGATTGGTTCTGAGTGATAACCAAGCAGATTGTAGAGGAAGTGGCTCCAAGCAACTAGAGAAGGTTGAACCAACCAGTCAGATGTCTTGGTCCCATCTCCTCTACAATCATATTTATCTCTCTGAACCAATCATTTTTTGTTCTGCCCTCAGAACATTTTTCTGTAAGTAAAACTCCCATGAGCTTAAAAGCTGTCCTTCCCCCATTCTTTCCCTCTATGCTCCTCAGCCCATGGCACATTTCTGGGACACATCCGTCTGGAGCCTCACAAGCCGCAGCAGGTGCCCATCGATTCCACAGTGTCATTTGGCGCATCCACGCGGATGTACACCATCCGGGAGAAACCACAGACTCAGCCTGGCTCCGGCACTGGGGACAGTAAGGCCGGGGAAGACGAGGAGCTCAAGGGGCTGCTCGGACTGCCGGAAGAGGAGACGGAGCTGGAGGTGTCTACCCCATCCCTCATCCTTTTTTCTGCAATCTCTACAACCACTTCCTGATAATCTCAATTCTGTCTGTACAGCTGCCTGCTGTCTCATAAGTGTAGCTCATGCCACTTACACTGCCTGAATTTCCTGCTGACCTATTATGATGTTAACAGGAAACGTCCCGATGCAAAGGTTAATCCTTAATAGTAGTAATGGCCAAATGAAGCTTCATGAACTATTTCAGATCCCACTAGATGGTGCTCTTGCTTTGAGTCCTTTTTTGAACAGAGAGCATCATCTAGTAGTGTCAGAACATACAGCAAATGGTTCATGAAGCTTCATTTGGCCATCACTATGCAATAGACAGTGAATTAGCAGAAAGTAATCATGTGGTGTACAGCCTCCCTGAATGCAAGTATTAGTATTAGGGCTTGAATATTGGCTGTTCCCCAGTAGTTAAACTGCTTCCTCTGGAAACTGGTCTGAATTTGCCCACCAGTTAAAGCATCTGTGGGAGTATTTAAGTCACTATAGTATCTTGTATTTTGAGATGTGCATGTCTAATAAGAAACGCCAAAAGTATGTCTCAAGGGGATTTAGCTACCCACTGGTGCCAACCCTGATCCCCACGACAACTGTTTCCGTTGCCGCGTCACCCCCACCCCTACAGTTTGGAAAAGTATGGAGTTTTAAAATGGAAAGTGTTTAGGAATCCAGGCACAGACATGATTCTTTGAACGTTTATCTCTGTGAGCCTGTACAATTTGCCAGAGCTTCCTGGCCAGTCTCTCTCAGCCTGTGGATCTCATTGGGTGTCTCTGCCTCTTAACTCTACCAATGACAGAACCTGACTGAATTCAACACAGCTCATAACAAGCGCATCTCCACCCTGACCATCGAGGAGGGAAACCTAGACATCCAGAGGCCCAAGCGTAAGAGGAGAAGCTCCCGGGTCTCATTCAGTGAGGAGGATGAGATTATTAACCCAGGTAAACAGACACATGCCGACTAGTCCACTGTGGCGTCCAAATGCTTGATTTAATACCCAGTCTGTGATTGACACTGTGAAGCTGTTCCTGGGCCAGCTGCATGATGGTTTTGGTGTCATTTCCATCAATGCAGAGGACGTGGACCCCACTGTGGGACGTTTCCGGAACATGGTTCAGACGGCGGTGGTGCCAATCAAGGTGATCGTCACATTGTGGACATGAGATTCTCGTTTCAATGAAGTACACTTGTTTCTGTATCATCTCTATGGAATCCAAAATATTGCCAAGCAGTGCGAGATGAATGTCTTTTGGTGACCAGTTCTTGTTTGCTTTTCTCCTCCTGTCATTTTTGTTA
This sequence comes from Mormyrus iriodes, assembly GCA_011763525.2. Lineage (NCBI taxonomy): Eukaryota > Metazoa > Chordata > Actinopteri > Osteoglossiformes > Mormyridae > Mormyrus > Mormyrus iriodes. The sequence goes on from JAAGVU020000129.1 coordinate 24,150,977, forward strand.
AATTTGTAACAAATGTGCCACACTGTCTATGAGTGAGTCCAGCAGCAAGGATGAGAATGATTATGATGCTTTTGCAGGGCACATGCAAAAGCAGCAGTGGTAGACTTTGCACTAAAAGTCCCCAATCTTTTTACATTGAGGGGAAAAAAAATAAGCTACCAAGTCAAGATGGTATATTTTACCAACCCTGGGGTGGGGTTTCCCAACCAAGAGCAAGTCCACCACCGCCACACTAGTTTTAGCCTAACTTAATGATAGCCTCAACCTAGCTGGCTGTTGCAGTCCTTGTGACATGGCAGGTGCATGTGCGTACTGTGCGATGTCGATATCACACATGAAGCTTTTTAATTCCGTTTTGTGAGATGCCGGTTGGCCAAACCGAAATGCCAACTCGTCTATAACTTCAATATAACTAAACCTCTTTAGCTGCATGATAACTTGGTGCCTGGATGTTGCTCATGGCAAGAACTAAACTTCGTTTTATTTTTAGTCAGCTTTATTTGGTCGTGTTAAATCTCATATAACTCTTCACTCCACCCCTTCGGCTTTCTCTTTACAGAAGAAGAAGCAGGACGGCCACATGGGCCTTGGTGTGGAGGACGCCACTTCTCGCCGCGTGTCCAGTTTCCCCTTCAGTGGCAGCCTGTATGGGGACCTGCCACCCGCTAGCCACGAAGCCAGTGCCCACCCGGTGGGGACCGCGAGCAGCGCTGCCATCTTGGGAGGGTTGCCACTGCCCTTTCCCAACCCTGCCCCGGAGGTTGACCTGGCCCCCACTACCGCACAGCCGCCTGTCACCCTCAACCTCAGGCCTGCCCCCGGCCCTTATGCCCCTGAGGCTGTCAATGAACCCCGCAAGAAGAAGTACGCCAAGGAGGCTTGGCCTGGGAAGAAACCCACCCCTTCCCTGCTGATTTAGTTCTGCCCTGGACCATGTGGTACTGGGACTGACAGCTGGACTGTGCTGGGGTTGAATGGACAAAGGCTTTGACGCAAAGCAGTTGCCATTGGGCACAGCACGGCGTTGGCTGGGACATTTCCATTTTATCTCCATATTCCCTTCTCTCCTTGAAGTCCCTGCCCCCTGCTTTATATTTTATAATTTTATTTTTTTTTTACACATTGTAAAGAGTTAGGACCGTCAGTCCTCAGTGTATTCTGCTCTGCCCCGCCTTCTCTGGTCATGTGATGCCTTACTGGCAAATCAGATGGTAATGTATTGACTCTGCATGTCCAGGGTGTCAGAATGTGCTCAGGACATAGAATCATGACTTTCAGGCTCGTAAATGGCTCCGACCTGAGAGTGCGCAGCTGGCTTTACTGTGGTGAGTCTGTCATCACTGTTACTTTTTTGTATCACTTGAATTTTAGTAAAACATAGAGCCCTACAGGGCCGCTATGAAAGAAAATAGGCAGCCCTGCTGTCTGCAGCTCAAACGTTGTGTGAGCCTCCCAAGGGGGCAGGGAGAGGAAACGTGAATGAAAGGGGACACAGCTGACAGCCTGGCAGGGGCTAGGTGACAAGCATGCCATGCAACTGTATGTACGTGTGTGCATGCATGCTGGCTCATGCATCAGGTGGCTGGCAGGGCTGGGTTTAAACTAGAAGCATGTAGCCTCTAACCCAGCAGTTCTGGGGACCGTGCTTAGCGAGGTGTTTTGAGGTTGGGAGACTGAGTCACTGTGTGCTTTTTATTTTCCTTCTGTTTTTATTGCTGTTTTTTCATTCATGGTATTATAATCTGTGCGGGTTTATAACACAATTTTAAACTGGCCCCTACCAGTAAACTCTACTGTTAGTTATTAGCAAAATGTTGCCAGTGATTTGCTCTTTTTTTGCTAATTCCTTACTGCTTTGTCTGTAAGGGAGTTTGGTAATCCTAGACAAGGGTGCATTGCCCATTGCCGACCTTTCAGCGAATATTGCCTTTCATTGGTTGAAATGAAGTGATTGGCAGCTCATGGCAACACCTCCCACTGTGGATTTTTGACCTGTTATTTGGCTAGCTAGCATGGTGAATATCCTGAACTGCAACGGCACCCACCCATTAGAGGGCTACATACACTCTGCTCCTCAGGGCTGACTTGACAGCTGTTGGATGATATTTTCCTGTAGAGGGCGTGTTTGCATCTTGCCGCTACATGCTAAAGCGTCCCTGCACCTGTGCCAGCCTGTCCCAAAGCTGTTCATGGGGGCTCCTACCTTTATGTCTCTAATTTTTAATCATTTTTACCTCCAGCTGTGAATACATTTCTCCCCGCTTTGTACAGTCGATATGTACAGTTGTGTTAAAGAGGAATCTTTTAACAGTCCACTTTGGAGCCTGTGAGCTGCCCTCCTCTCTACATTAAACGCCAGCCAGTTTTTTGTACAACTCCCTGCCTCTTACCATGTGAAAGCATCTTTCTAGAAACCCAGACCCACAAGTTAATTTGCACATTTCTGGAAGCCTCTGTTACACTGGGTAGCCTGCCCCGCTTTGAGGTGGCCCGTGATCGCTGGGTGTGACAGCCGGTGACCTCACAGCCACCTTCAGTGGAACCTTTCTCACACCTGCAACAGCCCGCGGTCTCGAAACTGCACGCCGACCAGCTCTGCTCCCCAGTGGCTGCACATTTCCGGCTCTCTTGTTTTCCACCCATAGTCAAGAAATATGGCATTTGACTCAGTATATTCAAAATTTTAAGATATTTGCTTTTGGGGAAAAAAACGTTTTATTGAACCCAGGTAAAACAGTCGCTCATTTTAATCTGTCATCAATTTTTAGTATGTTGCATGGCTGCTGTTGCAAAAAAAAAAAAATAATAATTGCTTGCTGAGAATGGAAAACAGTGTGAAAAGAAATGGTGAGAATGAATATATTAAACAGCGAGGCCTTAGGAGATCATGCTCTCCTGCGGTTGGGTTGCACCATGTTTTAACATGAGAGGAACAGTTGATGAACTTTACTAAGCTTAACCCTTAACGGGGAGTGCAGAGTCCAGTCACAGCCATTCAGTGTTGGTGGCCTTGTTCTTTTGAACAAATCCAATTCTAATGATATAATTCCTGGCGGGATTTGTCCAACCTGGCCTCTTTAACCTAATATCTTATCGAACAAACGTGAATTTTACCCTTAAACGCTTAAACAGAAATGGGGAAACTTCAGTTTTTGTGTGAATAAAAACAGAGCTGGTCTTCCCACAAACGCGACATGGGGACTTTCTCGTTGCTCCTCCGAAACGATCATTGCGGTGGCAGTGATGTTTCCAGCAGCTAACTGTTATAGGGGCAGTGTTTGAAGACTGGACAAACGCAGAAACGGAGGCATACAGAGGACCCAATAATGTGCTAATTGAAAGCGGGCAGGGTGTACCAAGCATGTGACAGACTGGCTGCAGCAGGGGTCAGTGCCGATCAGCGGCTCTCAACTGACGACTAGCTGAATCAGTCTGTCGTCTGGAGCAGGGCTAGTGCCTTTCTGTCTGACTAGCGCAATAGAAGCGCAATAAAATAAAACGCAGAACCCCAGAATTCATTTACCTCCGGCACAGTAATGTGTGTAATACCTAACTTGTCTTGTTTTATGAAAGAAATTCTGTAGAGTATCACTGTAGAAGCGTCACACTGGAAGTGTGATTTATTTTTAATTTGAATATGTTTAACCTTATTTTGATGTCGTAGTTGAAGATGTCCTATAGCGGTCCTCAGCCAGATTTAATCAGTGTTTTTGATCATGTACTATTTCGAGGGAGGAGGGGAGGTAAGCGAGTGGGTCTGACAAACTGTCGGTTTGGTAACAGCTTATTTTTCAAGATTATTTTCCAAGAGTGCTTCTGTTTAGTTTGCTATGCATAAAATCTGGTTTAACCCCTATGTTATTTTTGGGGTCGAAGTTACCCCAGTCCATTTTCAAAATGAGGATAAATTCTATAGAGTCTAGAATTTAGAGCGGAAGAAGTAAAATACACAAGGGTTAAGACCTTAAATCTTCCTGATTTCAGCTTAACCGTTAACACTATGACATCGATGCTAACACTGTCTGTGACTTTTATAATTAATTATTCCAATGTCTCAAGCGGGAATGTCTGTTTTTAAAGAGCACGGAGGCTGGGACTCAGGAGTCAGGCGTCACATGCTTGATCTTTAGTTGGATGCCGTTGAGGGAGCGAAGCACCAACCGGGGGATCATCTTGGGCAGAAAGCCGGGGTCCCTCTCTAGTCGGTACCGTTTCAGAGTCAGGGCCACGGCCACCTTCATCTCGTTCATGGCGAAGTTCTGCCCAATGCAGTTCCTGTGGAGAGTAGGAGTTGGAGATTAATGAAAACTGATGACTCTCAGGGTGCTAAGCCAAGGGCATTGTCTTCCTGGGAGCCAGGTCACATGAGTAAGGACAGGTACTAACCTCGGGCCGGCAGAGAAGGGCACAAAGGCATGGGGAGAGCGTTTGGCACAGTTTTCTGGGAGGAATCTCAGGGGGTTGAACTCCTGCAGAGACGGAGGGTCACACCTTATGGCATAACAGCTGCTTATTCACGAGTCCCCATTTCATTAGTACTTTTTATATTCTTAGATGACAATTATTGGAAAAGAATACTTTGATAATTTGGGCTTTGAGGCCGAGCACGTGTCCGCTACGCTACGCACCAGCCCTTCATGAGTATTATCATGCTAATGTGAAACAGGTAACCATTTATTTCTGAGGGAAGGTGGCAAAGCAACTCTTACACATGAGCATAGCCTGTAATGCGTTACCGCATTGTGAGTTTGTGTGAGGTTACGGTACTGCTGCACACTAAAGTGGTACCTACGTGGGGGTTTTCCCAAACCGTGGCGTTGTGGTGAAGGCCGAAAATGCTGATTCCGACGAGGAAACCTGCCAGTGAATGTGAGGGGGGTGGGTGTCAAAAACGGGTACGGAGATGCTTACTATTTATCAACATAAGATGTTTTCCTTTAAGTGTTTAAGTTTACAGGTGGTCTCCACTATATTTTTGGTGCTGATCCAGTGAGCTATAACTTCTGCCCTGTTTTCGAAGCTGGATTATGATGCCATTCATGTGATTCTTTGTCCCTCCTTGGATAATGAATCATTGAATCCTGAATCCTTGAATCATTTCTCCTTTTTTCTTTTCTGTGCAGATTACATGAGTTGACTTTACTTTTTTTCTCATGTATTCTGTGGTGTGATGCTAAAAAAAAGTTCGTTCAACTTGCTGCCTCTCTGACAGGTCAGGGATTGTCTGTGGCAGTGGTCCACCGACCTGCCGTTTTCTCTGATGTGAACTGACCATGATTTGTTTTGATCTAAATGCATACAAGTATGCACTGAAATGAAAAAAAAATGAAATGGCTAAGTTTAGCTATGACCATGCCTTCTGGTAACGTCCGCCCATCAAAGAAAGTCATGGGCTTGGTCAGCTTCCGCGCTGTCCCAGGCACCGGTGGATAGAGTCGCAGACACTCCTTTATACACATGGTGGTGTATGGGATTTTGCTCAGATCTTCCCTAATTTAAAAAACAACAGTTAACGTTTGCATGTTTTGAGGAATTATCAGAAAAAACAAGCAAATTACTCAATACATGACAGGGCTGCAAGACACTTGTATTTTACTCCAGTGTTTAGCCAAACTAACTCAGGAAATGTATGTAGAAAAATACTGATACAAATCAGTTTATTGTATTCCTACACTGAAATAAAATGAGAAAGAAAGGATATTAATGAAATATTTTTGGTTCTATTGAAGGGGTTGGCAACCCTGATCCTGGAGTGCTGGTAACCAGCAGGTTTTCTGTCCTACCTGATGAGTTACTATCTGCCTGAGATCAGCTGTAGTTCATCAGAGACCAGGTGGTTAGAAAACCTGCTGGTTACTGGCCCTCCAGGATCAGGGTTGCCTAACCCTGTTCTATGGTATTAAAAACTGAAGAATGTTCTGGAATGGTGTATATCTGTCTTCTGAGTAAAACTCTGCTGTCATCTTTCTATTTTCAGTGATCATCAGACAATTTCTACAACAAGTGGTATGTCATTTTGGTCGTCAGGAAAACCGACCATTCTATGGTGTCCTTCTCTCTAAGGACATCCATGACCTCAGCACGACACTTCTCCTGGTGCTCGGGCTGGCCGGCGAGAGCGTAGAATATCCAGGAGATCCCGCTGGCAGTCGTATCATGCCCCTCAAACATGAATGTGTCGACCTCGGCGCGGATATCTTCATCTGACAGCCCCTGCCCGTCCTCATCCTGCAAGAAAGTGCTATGCTGTAGATGTAGTACTGGCATCTTAATTTTAGATTTCTCATCTACATCAACCTGGCTGTTTTTTCCCCACGTATTGAAATACTAGCCGTTTGTGAGTAAATTAGGTAGCTTGGTAAACTAGAAATGATCAGTGAACTGGTAAGTAAATTGGTACTTGTGGTCATCTAAAAAGAAGAATTCCTGATATCTTGCTGTGTATGTTTTTGCAGTTTCTATCCTAAATATTATATATAATATAAACATAAATAACATTGTTTTATAACCTACAGAAAATCTACAGTGGGAATCAGGATGTCACTTTGGTAACGTACTCTTGCACACAACAAGATATCGAGAAAGTCCAGGTTTCTCCTCTTCTGTTCTGCTCCCAGTTCCTTTTCATTCTTCAGAGCCTCCTTCCTTTGTTTAATGACCTCCTCTGAAGTGAAAACAACAAGGAAACCACTCGCATATCTGTGTCACATATCTATCTTTTTTAAAACCCAGGACACTTTATCCTTGACGTATAACTGATAATGGTCTATAACATCATATAGTAGAAGGCTTATAGTTTAATGGAGCATATATCTGGCACTTTGTGACATGTTTCTGACCTGTGTGTTCATGTGCTATCTTGCAGGCCTTCCGGAACCTGAAACCATGTGGGCTGAGGTAGAAGATGACGTCGCTGTGGTAAGGAAAGGTGCGGAACCGGAGGTTTATAAGGTAACTCAGCTCGTAGACGGCCTGAATGTAGGAGTTCGTGCCGCTAGAGGGGAAGAAAAAGGAAAAAAGTGGCATCCTGTTAGCATCCCGCTGGTTCTGTCCATCTATGAAGGCACACATCAGCTATATAGTGAGGCATCATAATGAGCTGGCACTAAACCTTCTGAGCTGCATGTTTTATAACATCGGGCTTGAGAATGATCTGGTTTCCATGGAAATCACCTTTGGCTTCCTGATGTCAGCCTCTTTATTGACATGGCGCACTGCACTGGCAGATGGTGTTTTAAAGAGGGATTGAACTTTGGAAGTAAACAAAGAAAATGAGCTTGTAAAGTGCAGACTGACCTTTCGGTCTGACAGTTGCTTCTGCAGCTGAATGCGCACTGCATTATGCTGTCCAGTGTCATCAAACTCACATGATTGAAGAGCTCAAATGGCTCATCCTTGTTGGTATAAATCTCCCATTTGTCCTGAAAACGAAAATGTCCCAGCTCAACTCTAACACCCATGAGACAGGATATGAATTGAACATGCCCTTGCAGAAGATGATTACAAAGAAACAGGGCAGATTCAACTCTATAGTCCTAGATATGCTTTTAGTGATCTGAAGCATTATTTTAATTTTAGATGGTCTTGTTTCTCTGATCAGGGACTATAACACTTAAGGGCACTACGTGAGCATTTATAAATCCTGAGGACTGCAGACTTATTTTGGCTGATAATCTGTGAGTGGTTATACATAGCAACTTCAGAACTGATCCATAAGTACTAGAGAGTATAAGTATAGTTATGTAAATATTGTATGCAAAAAAAATATTAATGTGGCTTGTGATAAAGTCCTTATGTGGTACCCGTAATACAAAATGACTACAATACAATAAAGGTGGCAAACATTTTGCAAGCCTTTCAGAATTTGAGGAAATGGACAGTCATCTCCGGCATATGGACGCACCAGCATGGCTTTTGTAGATTCAGCCATGAGTGTAACATAGTGCTTCAGGATGTCATAATGGAAGCCAGGGGTGAGCAGTCTTCTGTGGCGGAACCATTTCTGACCTTGTGACACAAGCAGACCGTTCCCTGCAAAGCAGATGGCAGAGGACTGGGGTGAGTCTGTGTCATGTGCGTTGTAAGCACGCTGCCCTGTACAGTTATTACCTGGCTGAGTGCAAATGCTATGCATTATGTGAGATATAGAATAGGGGTTCCGAACCCTTTCATGTTTTATGGGCTGGTTTATGTCATGCAAAAACATCAAAGACTGCTAAAATGGCTGGAGGAGGAAACATGTGAATATTACTTATACAAAAATTTCAAAATATATAGTTCAGATTTTGGAAATGGACCAACCCCTCCATAAAACCCTGTGTTCTGTGGCCTGGTGGAACACTCACACACACTCCCCCTTCACTTCTTTCTCAACAGCTATATATCAGACAGTCCCTGCGATGGACTGACATCCCGTCCAAAGTGTCCCCTGCCTTGTGTCCTGTGCTTCCTGGGGTTAGCTGGAGGCTGTGTCCCTGGACTATAGATCAATGGATGGATAAATAGATGAGTAAAGAAACATATCTAAGGTATAAATTAATATATTTCATGTCCCTTTAACTTGCCCGGAAGGGTAAAAGTTAAGTAGGCTCTTTCAGTTTGTAGCATTACTATAAACCTTGTAGATATTACATTAGAAAATGGGGTACCACTTTACTTGAGGGGACACAAGTAACTTAGCAATTCAGTTACTACTCAAGTACAAATAATGAACAAATATAACTGCATGAAATACATGAACTGTTATGACTGATTAATGATAAATGAACATGAGATCAGTACATGACTAACACTTAGTTTATGGTTAATTAATACATGAAGTAAGAGGGTACTACTAGATTATTTGAGTCCCCGAAAGTAAAGTGTTAAAGATCCACAAGTCAAGGCAATACCTACAATTCCACTGAACTGCAGTACTAGGTGTAGGTCTACGACCCCTGCCTGTCATCTTGGTAAAATTCAAGACAACTGCAAATAAATGGCTTTGGCTCTGTAATTTATACAGTCTACTGTTTGGTTTTTGTCATTCTCCTCCAGTGTCCAAGTCATTAGCAGTGTGACAACAAACTCCGGGTTCCCCATTGAAAGTACTTATAAAATTGGATTACAGTATTGCAACATATTGAATAATGACATGCATAATTAGTTATATATTTTACTGCAAATTAAATGGGCGTATTATACCTATCCATGGAATAAGGTACTTGTATGAAAAGTCGTCTTTCGGCTCTGGAGACAGAAAGAAAGGACATTTTAATAAGTCTTTTTGTCGAAATGGAAACTTGGTGTAGTTTATCTGAAGAATAGTCACACCTGTGGATGCCAGGATAGTCTTCACGTATTCTGGGTGGTGGATATTCAGAAAGGCTACGAACGGCCCGAACCACATGGGAAAAGCCAGAGGATACTTCTCTCCCCATTTTACAACCTTGTCTAAATCTGTCCCGTCCTGGGGAAACTGCCCGATGAGACACAACAGTAGAATAATTACGAATAATTATCTTGCATTATAATTTACAATTAAAAATCAATATAAGGTACACATCGGCCAGCAATAAACACTATGTAGGGCCTACAAAAACTATTAAAATTCAAGTGATCTGTATAAAAGCGCACCAAAACGTCATGCACAAAACATTTTCATCGGAATTACATAACACGCATGATTTGGAATGAGTCCTGCCTATAGCTGAGTCATTTAGGGTTGACAATCATGCAACACGACAACAGACACGTTAACTGTTTCGCATCGGGTTCGGATGATGTTTTCCTAGATTACCATTATTCTGCCCAAATGCGCTTAATCGGAATATGGTTTGATAAACCATGAGATGATAATTTGATAGATGCTCTCCTATGCGTGGCGCAGATTGAGTATGAACGTAACCTGATAAATATTGTTACCTCATGGACGTGGCCGTAAAGCCAGTGCTTGGGTGGTCCCGGGAAAGGCTGAAGCACCCGGACGATTTCTGTCCTCCTCACTAGCAGCTTTGCCAACTTGAACGCGATGGCAACTAAGCAAAAGACGCACGCCAGGTGCCAGACGCGCCTCGGCCAGAAGGGAAGCACGGTCGTGTCAAGCATCTCCATGGCATGTGGAAATCACTGAAAACAAGAAAACCCTGCAAATCTGTGCATGCACGGCAACGCGGCAGCTCAGGTGGAGCCGGGCAAAGTTCCTCATCCCTCGGAACCTGGACAGGGTACAAGCGTAACACTGCGACAGGGGTGGAGCTTCTGGCTGGCTTCATAGAAAAGAATATTGGGAATCACAAGCAGCCGGTCATGTTGCAGTTCCTAGCTAAAAAAAACAAGCTGTTCCGGATGCTGAAAGGGTAAATAAAATAAATAAGGCAAGTGACGCTGTTCACAACACTGTCAGGCAGCTGCGAGGTGGGTTGTTGTTAGGGGCATCTGTATTTAAATGTCAGATTCTGCCGGGATACGCTCTCTCCGGAATCGCCGGGTTTTCTCCTTGAAAGGGTTGTCTCTCAACAAACATTAGAAATGCATTAAACAAGAAGAGGAAAATAAGATATGATTAAAAATAAAACTTTTCGAATAGCCAAAGAATTGCAGAAAAAAACTACATATCTTATACAGCTTACCTTGTCATTCACGTAAAGCAATACAGCAGTATGTCATTTCGAACGGCATGTTTTATAAATATGGTGAAGTCCTGCATAGTAGATTTTGTTTTACACCCTGACCTTCATATGACACATAAGCTGAATGCTTTTTGGATCCGGGACATGCGACGCTGTTCTTCCTCTCAGGTTCCACGGGTACGCTAAACTCAGCTTTTGCCAAACCATATGCTCAGATCGTTTTGCCCCTTTTCAAGACCCCAAAACGCCCCCACCCCATACTTTCCTTGTCCTGAAGCTGCCCTAATTGCATCCACCCATCCCGGTGTCACATGGATCAAGTTCACCATCCTGACCAGGGTGAAGTCTTTCATATTGACAATTATCAGAGGAATGTGCTGGTAACAGTGCATTCCTTGCATCATGCTCAGAGATGCGTCTTTGTGCATTGTGCTTATAACAGGGGCCACCTTCTTCTTGGGCCAATAAAATGTAGCAGTACAACTTTGAGAATGCAAATTATTCCTAGATTTGCCCCATACCTTCGTGAGCTCTTTAAGGAGATCTGAATTATCTGTCTTAAATATTTCTTACTCAACTATACGCTGGTAGGTTTATGATATTGCCGACCACACGCATCGACTAAGGTATCTTTATGTATTATGCTCAGCATAATACATGAAGACGTAAATGAAATGCATGTTTTCAGAGTATAGAGTTGCATATTCCATTCATATGTATATGTTGCATTTATTTGACAGACGCTATTGTCTTGAGCAACGTACAAGTGAGGCAGCATACTATATCCAGAATCGCATGCCATGCTTGGCACGTGCTGTTTGAGGCGTACCCTGGATGGAACGAAGCATTTGTTAATTCTAACACGAGCCCCTAGGGAGGCTAAATCTGCAGCCGTTATTTCCATAGGGCTTTCACAAGTGCAACCTGTTTTTTCAGAATATTTTTATAATTCAGTCACTATAAAAATAATTTTGCCATAACGCTCTATAACACTTTTGAAATAACTTTTCTATTTGACTTAATAGCTTCGTGTTAATATCACCCAACTTTGGCCTGCCTGCGGTCGTATCTAATGTTAACTTCCTTAATGTTTGGGATAAAACTTTAAATAAGTAGGTTAAATGCCGGAATGCTACACATGCGCCATATGCTAAATGGGAATTTAATAAAGTCAAAAGGTTGACGGTTCAGGGTATGTTAATGATAATATAATACACATTTCTTTCGTTTTTTAAAATCATGTTCCGGTATCTTAAATTCAAAAGACATTTGACTAGAAACATTAACATCTATTATGAAGGAAAAACATATTGCTTGAATATTTTTCTAAAAATAAAGCATGCGAAGATAATACCATCTACTGGATATAATTAAGAATAGCTGGTAATGAGGCTTTTATTTTTCATTTGCGTCACTACAAATTATCCTAAAAACGTACCTTAGTGATCTGATGAATATTTGTATAAGCAAACATTATTTTCATGTTTTCTCCAAAATGTAAAGTTTATGCCCATATGTAGTTGATTTTAGCATCAATCCATCGCAAGTGGTGTTAACGGAAAATCTGAACCGTCACTGAGCATTAAACGTTTGTGATATAGAGGTCCCTAGATGCAAACTGTGATACAATAGATATTGTTTTATGAAAATTATGTGTGTTGTTTTATACAGACTTTACTTTTCATGGGGAAAAGCTTAATGGCACCACTCAGCTGAAGAAACCAAATAACTGCAAGCAATTTTGCGGCCACGAACATAAGAAATTTACAAACGAGAGGTGGCCATTCGGCCTATCGGGCTCGTTTTGGCGAGAATTCAACTAATAGCTTAAGGTTGCTAAAATCGTATCTAGCTCTTATTTAAAAGAACCCAAAGTTTTAGCTTGTACAGTACTACACTAACAGGAAGACTATTCTATGCTCTGACTACACGACAGTGTGCTTTTTGTAAGACAGCAGCGTTTCTAGCGATTGAAAAGCTCAGGGGCTGAGTCGAGTTTACCTGGGGCTTGACTTTTTTTCTTTGAAGGAAGATTGGCATCGGGGCTAAAATACTCGGGGCTATAGCCTAACCTAAACTAGGTAGCATAATGGTTAAGACTGCTTAAATATGACCAAGTGTTGCTGGTTGAAGTCTCACTTTAATAATTGATACTTTACTGATCCCCGTGAGGAAATCCTCGTTATGCCCCCCACAACTTGCTCTCTGTAGGTGAAAGCAAGCTGGCCGCGAAGGGCAGACACCCATTGTGGTACTGAGGGGGTTAAGGGTTATAAATAAGGACCCGCAAACATGCCGGTGGGGGGCTTGAACCGGCGGCTCTCGGATAATAGGCACAGACGCTTCGCCCACTGACCCACATGCTGTCCCCGTTCTTGCGCTTGTAAAACAGTTATCTGTGAAATTATTTAACTGTAATACTTTAAAATTTATATCATCCACCCATCCATAAATCCTTCCCTCCCATGCAGCTTAGGGCACAAGGCAAATGTACATACACCCTGAACGTCATGTGACATCATTATATTAGCTATGTT